>JACYFF010031959.1:94544371-94709617 GCA_017589665.1 Selenicereus undatus
TAGTTTAGTTAATTAAATCGTTTAGTTTTAAAATGACCATAATTTCATGCTTTCCCTATGGACCGACCCTTAAAGTACTACGATTGACAACCGAAGTGCTTGAGGTATCCCTTTCCCCTTTCATTCACTCACTTTAGTTTAGTTTTAATTTTCCACCTCAAAATCATTCAACAATGCTCCAAAGTTGCTATTAAATGATGCCACATAGGGTTGTTAGGTGTTACTGATAGCAAAATAAATAATATGAAATTGATAATTATATAGTTATTATGTAATTATAGCATAGTCAAATGATTTTTGAATATATGTAATTATTTTATAGAAGATATTAAAATAATATATACCACAAAATTATTTCCACCCCTCATATTGTATGCCTACTTACGTATTTCTCTCTATTGCATACTTTTGTATTTCTTATAGTATATTACAAATTAAATTGTCATACAAAAATTAACACATATACATTGTAAATTGTAAAATGTAAAATCTTGAAAGAGTAGATATCAATGTGTATAATCTTTTACAATTTTTGAATGAAAACTAAATATGCCCAACAATGTTGAAAATTTATAACTTAAAATCAATTTTATCCCAATTTTGTTAACTCTTCACCCCTTTAGTGGCTTTATATTCAAATTACAAGTTTTTGATGAGAATGTTTATACTATTTGCTCTTTATTTAGTATAAATGTGTATTTATCTAGTTATAGGTTATATTTCTAACAAATGGTCACCTAATATTTCAAATCCTTAAATTGATATTAAATTGATATTAAATGTGTATTAATGTTTGTAACAGAAGAATTTGGAATAATAATATTCAATTTCCTTAGCTTCTGTTTGCAAAGACTTCTCTAGGAATCAGCCTTTCTACGGGTAAGAATGTCCGGTAGAGGTAAGATTGCATACAGCTAGATCTCCCCAGACCCCGCGAAAGTGGGACCGGAGGTGGTGTTGTTGTTGTCTGTTTGCAAAGATTAATATTTTTTCCCCTATAAATAACAACACATGTATGTAGCTTATGTATGTAGTGGCTAATAGAATGATCACATTATAGTTCTCTCTCCATAGTTACGATGTTAGCCAATTAAGAAATTTGTTTGGCAAAGTATTATACATTTGTTATTTTTTTATTTTTTTTTAGATTTCTTGAATTTTTGAGCATTGAGTGATACGTTGATTCAGAATCCCGTTGTTGTATTTGACGAGAGTCAACAATGTGTCAACTATCAAACATAGGGAAAAGACCAAATGAGGATTGAGTAACTCACCATTGCAATTCGATCATTTCATTTAAAGGTGAGTGTTGCACAAGATGCTTTCACCCAAGCTGTTTCTAAACCATCTCTATATTTTTCAATGTCTATCTCTAATTCTATTAGTTACTAATATGATACATTTGCATTGGTGTATTTTATTTGATATATATCTCTAAGCGTGCCTCTCTCCCTCTCTCATTACCTTCCTACATATAAGCAAGAATTCTGTCGAAGCTGTGTGTGGCAGGTTGGCCACACACAACACTTTCCGCCCCCCTCCCCCAACCTGGGTTCGAGTATGGGGAGCACAACTTTGGCTTTGTGCCTTACGAGCCGTGTGTGAGCGAATGGTGGTCCTGGGCCTTGGTTTGGGCTTCAACATCTTCTTATCCCTGGTGTGTTCAAGGCCTGCTGGGTACCCTTGCGAATTCATTGCTTCTGTTGACTTCTACTTATGCACTCTTCCACGATATTACTAAAATTCTTTTCAAAGAGATATCTTATTTTTTGAGGGAAAAACAAAGCACATAGATGCCTATGATAGTATGAGACCAAATATGATGAATACATTTACAAATTTTAAAATTGTATATAACCACCAATACATGTATAAATAACTAAATATTATAAATAATGACTTTTACATGTGATTTAACTCCAAATCCATGTAACGCACCAATCTAAATACTTGTTCTAAATTTATTCCCCAATTTAGCTTTATGTGTTTTCTAGGTGTGCTTGGACCTAATAATTTAGAAGTATGGTAGAAATAAATGAAGAAAACTGCGAGATATATGAAGTAATGATGACTGTATGTGAAGTCTTCGATTATATGAAAAGAACCCCCCTTTTTTTTTCTTTCGCTCAATTTTCCTAACTCCATAAACAAGAACAGTTCCTTAATTAAAGACATATCCTGTTTGGTAAATAATTGTTAGCTGTTAGGTATTAGCTGATAACTGTTTGAGTTAGCTATTTGTAGTAGCTATTTGTTGAAAAATTATTTGGTAAAATTAACTGTTTCTGATAAAGTTGTGAGATAAAAAGCTAATTCTTTAAAAAAAACTCTTCCGAAAAGCTAATGGAATTAGCTTTTTCAAATTAACTTTTTGGACCCAAATAACTATTCTAAAAAGTCTTTTTACCAAACACCCAAATTAGTTTTTTTTACGCGGTCAAATATCTAATCTTGATAAAAAAATTTTTTTTGCCAAAAAGCTCTTTAAAAAACTGTTTGCCAAACACCCCCATAATAATTGCTTATAGTCGCAATATATATGGTGCTTTTGTTACTTTTTAAATTTTTTTTATTTGCTTCAATTAAAGGAAAAAAAAAATATATGTTTGTTTTGTTTTCCAGGGAGCCAGTGGTGAATGTAATATGTCATTAATACCAACACAGGTTGATTCAATCGGTTTGACATTTATTCCTTTTAAGTAAGGTATCGAGTTTGAGTCTTGTGAATAAAAAAAATTTATGATGGGAGAGTTATACCCCGTATTGGGCAAGCAATATTAATTTAAAGGTACATACATATGTACCATACTTAGATACATACTATATAAGAAGACATCATATAATTGAACTAAACTCCTATTTTATTTTCCTCAATCCAACAAGCATTTTTATAATTCTCTGAATCCAATTGATTAGAAAAAGATACATTTTTCCCAACTCAACAAGTATTTTTATAATTCTCTCAACCCAACCAACTAAAAAAAGATGCATTACAGGGAACAAAAGATACACTACAGGTACGAAAATATACATTATAGGAAACAAATGGTATATTGTAGGAAGGAAAATGTACTGTGTAGAACAGAAAAGATACACTATTGCAGAAAAAAAGATGCATTGTAATATATTAAGCGCATTTCTACTACACGACTTTAGGATGTATACCATGCTAGATACATACATTTGTATCTAAGAATTTTCTCAAAAGTAGTAATTTTAAGGTACATACCTATGTGCCATACTTAGGTACATACTATATAAGAGATGTCATATAATTTGACTAAGCCCCTATTTCATTTTGCTCAACCTAACAAGCATTTTTATAATTCTCCCAACCCAATCGATTACAAAAAGATTCATTTTTCCCAACCCAACAAGTATTTTTATAATTCTTTCAGCCCAACCGACTAGAAAAAGATACATTACAGAGAACAAAAGATACATTACAGGTAGAAAAAAATGCATTACAGGAAACAAATAGTACATTATATGAAGAAAAATATACTATATAGAACAGAAATGATACACTATTGCAAAAAAAAAAGATACACTGTAATACATTAAGCACATTTTTACTATACGACTTCAGAGTCTCTTAGACATATATGTTTAAATCTAAGAATTTTGCCAAAAGTTCCATCTGGAAAAAGAAACCTGTGAATTTGATAAGGAAAAGAGGCATCAAGACAATCACAAAAACCGTAAATTTGTTATTGTCCAAAAAACAAAACCCAAATTCCTCCATTGTTTGTTGATCAAGGAATTCATCAAAAATGGTGGATTCTGACGGAAATTGGGATTATCACCTCCGAATATTATCGGCATGCGCCAGAGATTCTACAGTTTCCGATCCTTCTCTCCTCGAATCCGTCTGTTTCGGTTTTCTCTAAATTCTCTCGCATAGGTTTTTTTTTGGGCTTTATGAACCAATCATTTGGTCGATTAATCAGTGTGTTTGCTTTGATGAATTCATGCTGGATTGGGGAGCTGTTGTTTTGATTGAATTGGTTTTCAAGCAGGTAAAGAAGCTGACTGAGTTGTGCGAAGCAGAGAAATCAGATGATTTAGCAGCTAGGGTTTATCCCTACATGAGCAAGCTCTTTCAGCGCTCACTCGCTTCAATTCCCCAGTCCAGCTCGTCTCATGGCCTTCTCTTACTGGTGTGGTCTTTTTTTTCTTTTTTTTTTTTGAGTTCTCCCTCTTCCCTTTTTAGTATTGATTGATAGGGTGATTTCTGTTCTGTTTTAATTTGGGAATAATAATAATAATAATGAGGGGTTGGGGCTGAAATCTTAATTGATCTGAAAGTATTCATTGAATGCACGAGGATAGGAGGAAGCATGGTGATATGGTTCTTCCAGGAGTGGATGACTCGGAGAAGAACTGTCTAGTGACAGGGCCTCAACCTGGATCACTAGTAAGGAAGGAAGAGAGGGAGAGAAGAGGAAGAGAGAAAATGAGAGCAGGAAGATAGAAAGAGAGAGAGAAACTGATTGTATTTCATTCAATAGATCATTTACACAATCAGCTGGCTATTTGTATGCAAACCAATAACAGAAAGCCGTAACAACTAATTGGCGGGAAAGTGGTTATAACAGAAAACTCTTCTGACAACCCTGTAACTAATAGCAGCCAGCTTCTGAGCATGGTTCCTGCACGTGACATGACTTGTCTGATCTTTCCCCTTGAATACAAGCTTGTCCTCAAGCTTGAAGATTGAAATTGGGAAACCTTTTTTCAATATCTGAATATAGTTCCCAGGTTGCCTCTTCTTTTGTACAGTTAGCCCGTTGAATGAGTACAAACACCACAGCATGATTACCCTTCTTGCCTAACTTCCTATCCAAAACAGCTACAGGTTCAGTGCTAATCACCCCTTCTGCTGTCACTTCAGCCACGTAACTCTGTACAGGAGCAGCACCCACATGCTTTTTTAATTGGGAAATGTGGAAGACAGGTTGAATCTTAGATGTAGAGGGTAACTCCAACTTGTAAGCCACTTGACCTATCCCGGCAATGATAGGAAAAAGGCCCAAAATATTTTGCGGCTAATTTGTGACGAGTTTTGAGTTCCACTGAAGTCTGCTTATAAGGTTGCAACTTTACATACACATAATCCCCAACTTGATACTCCCTTTCTGGTCTATGCTTATCAGCTTGCATTTTCATCCTATTTTGAGCCCTTTCCTAGTGGAACCTCAACATCTTAATGCATTCTTCCCTTGCCTTCAAAATTCTGTAAACGGCTTCTACCTTACTATCGCCATTCACATATGGGACATGTAAAGAGGATGATTGTCCATAGACCATCTCATAAGGAGTTGTGCCAATTGCTGAGTGGCAATTAGAATTGTACCACCACTCAGGTAATGGTTGCGACATGACCCACTCTCTAGGTTTCTCCCCTGCCATACATCTCAAATAAGTCCCCAAGTATCTGTTTACAACTTCTGTCTGTCCATCAATTTGAGGGTGGTATGAGTTGGACATGTGTAATTCTACTCTCTGTAGTCTGAACAACTCTTCCCAAAACCTGCTCAGAAATATCTTATCTCTGTCACTGACTATTGTCCTTGGCAGTCCATGCAATTTGTAAATTTGTTCAAAAATAAATTTGAGCTACTGTTGCAGCTATGAAGGGGTGTGACAGTGCCCAGAAGTGGGCACATTTACTTAGGTTGTCAACTACCACTGAAATAACATCCTTCCCCCTTGACATAGGTAACCCCTTTATAAAGTCCATTGAGATGTCAACCCAAATGGCCCTAGGAATGGGTAATGGCTGCAGTGTTCTAGCTGGTGATTGAAGATGGGTTTGCATCTTTGGCACACCTCACAATGTCGCACCCAATTCCTGATTTCCTTTCTCGTTCCCTTCCAATAGAACCACCTAGAGAGTTTTTTGGTTGTAACATCTCCACCAGAGTGTCCCCCAATTGGTGAGTTATGCACCAATTTAATCAACTGCTCTCTCAAGCTAACATCCTGCCCCACCACCAACTTCCCTTTCCTCTTCAGAAACCCTGCTCCCAAGTGTGCTGGATAAGATTGAGGTGAAGTTGTATGGGTTATAATAATCTGTTGCACCTGCTGATCTTGTGTCCAACTAGCCTGGATCCTTTTAAGCAAATCAGTGTCTATAGCGCTTAATGTGATCTCCAGTATTTGAGCATTGGAGAATCTGGAAAGTGCATCTGCAACTGAGTTTTCACTGTCCTTCTTATAGAGGATGTTATAATCCAATGCTGACAACTTTGGCAGCCACTTGCTTTGGAAAGCACTAGAGATTTTCTGCTCAAGTAGATACTTTAAGCTGAAATGATATGTTTTTATAGTAAAATGCCTTCCAATCAAGTAAGGCTTCCATTTCTCAACTAGATATACAACAACCATCAATTTTTTTCCATAGGCAGATAGAGCATGATGTTTTGGAGCTAATGCTTTGCTTTGCTAATGAAGGCAATAGGATGACCTTTTTGCATTAACACAACACCAATATGTGTGCCTGAAGCATTAGTTTCTATAACAAACTCCTCTTGAAAATATTGAAGTGTCAAAACTGGAGCTGTCACCATGGTTTGCTCCAGGTTTTGAAATCTTTCTTCAGCACCTTGTTCCCAACAAAAGGAGTTTTTTTTTAATTAATTACTTAGAGGTTTACTGAGGATGCCATGTCCTTTAATAAATTTTCTAGAGCAGCTAGTGAGGCCCAATAATCCCTGAGTTGGTTCACATTTGTGGGCCTTGGTCAATTAACCATAGCTTCTATCTTATTAGGGTCAGTGGCCACTCCCTCTCTTGAAGTAATATGACCTAAATACTCCACCTGAGTAGCCCCAAAAGTGCACTTGCTCATCTTTGCAAATAAGCTATTAGCTCTCAACAACCCAAAAGTGGTCTAAAGGTGACATAAATGCAATTCAAATGAGGAGCTGTAGATAAATATATCATCAAAGAAGACGAAAATAAATTTCCTGAGATAGGGTTTGAAGACATGATTCATTAGTGCCTGAAAAGTGGAAGGGGCATTTGTCAAGCCAAACTGCATTGCAACAAATTCATAATGCCCTTCATATGTTCTAAAAGCAGTTTTAGCAATATCATCTGGGTGCATTCTCACTTGCCAATATCCTAATCTTAAGTCAATCTTTAAGAAATACTGTGTGCATCTAGCAACTCTTCTATCACAGGGATGAGAAATTTATCCTTCACAGTGCGCTTGTTCAACTCTCGATAATCAACACACATTCTCCATGTGCCGTCTTTCTTATTGACCAAGACTACTGGAGAAGAAAAGGGACTTTGACTAGGCCTAACTACCCTGATTCTAGCATCTCCTTGACAATGTTCTCTATCACATCTTTTTGTAATGCAGGGTATCTATATGGCCTGACTTTCACAGGGGATGTCCCCTCCTTGGGCACAATCTTATGATCATGCAATCTATGTAGGGGTAGGGTCTTGGGTTCAGTGAAGATATCAGCAAAGTCTGCCAGCAACTGAGACAGCAAGGCTTCTGTTACCTAGGCTTATGTTACCTATGAGGTAGCATACAGTAGTAGTGTACCTGAACATGGTATTATTGGCAACATCTGTATGGCAAATAACTGTTAGTTAAAAACCAAAGTTTGCTGCACCTTTGTTCCTTCCATCCACTATACAGTAGCAGTCTTGTTTCCCCTCAAGGTCACTCTCTTCTACTTGTAGTTGAATTCCATTTTCAAGTGTTACTTTTCCAGAGTAGATAACCACTCACTGGACTCCTAAAATCATTTTATAGCTTCCCAAAGGCACAATCATCATGTCTTTTTGAAACTTTTCTCAATGTAAGGACCATGTAAAACCCTTACGCATGGATGAGCTAATCGGTGTGTTTTCATTTGCAACATAAACTTGTAAGGGAACTGTGTTTTTGATTTCACAATTAAGTTTTTTTTGGCTGTAGTGAGGTTCAAAAAATTGTGTGTACCGCCTGAATCCACCAGAATATGTAAGGGATTTCGTTTAACCTTGCCAATCACTCTCAGAGTATGATAGGTATTGACCCCAACAATCGCTTGCAAGGAAATATGAGGTGTCTCCTCCTCTACTATCTCCTGAAAAATGACAATCCTCCATTACCTGAACCTCACTGTCCATTTCTTCCTCAATATTCTCAAGAATCTCCAGTCTGTACTCCTGAGCCTTACATTTGTGCCCCAGTGTGTACTTCTCATCACAATAGATAACATAAAATTTTAGCTCTTCTGTCCTCAATGTCTTGTGTAGACAGGGCTTTTGCAAGTCTCTTTGGTCGGAAATTTGCAGTGGAATGATTGGATCCAAAAGCTGAGTTTGATGGATAAGAGGGTTTAGATACGAAGGGAGAAGAATGAGTTTTGTTTGTAAAGTAACTGGATGAATATGTTGAAAAGGGTGTTGTAAGGGATGATTTAGGCAAGAGATTTGGAGGTTTTTCTAGAATGGGTTTACTCCTTTTAATGGAGGAAAGAGTGGCGTCTTGTAGCTTAGCCAAGCAATAAGCATCATGCAGAGTGGTAGGTTTAAACATCCTAATTGCACTTTGAATTTCAGCATGTAAACCACTCAAAAAACAACTGATAGCATGACTGATAGATAAATCATCAATTCTAGTTAACAAGGTATCAAAGGCATCCTGATATTGCTCAACAGTTCCTACTTGTCTTAATTTCATAAGCTCAGCAAGGGGATCATCGAAGGGTTGCTTATTAAATCTCCCGGAAATTGCTTGTTTATAATCCTTCCAAGATGGCACTGCCCCATTCCAATGGGTTTCATGTATGTTTGGTGCCATATTAATGCCTTCCCCTTGAGATGAATTGAAGCGATCTTCACCCTTGCACTATTAGAAGTCTCATATACTTCAAAGAACTGCTCACATTTGTAAATCCACCCTTGCACATCTTGTCCATCAAACCTTGGAAAATCTACCGTGGATACTCTGCAGTACCCAGGAGGCCAGCAGATTCATTGACTCTGGTTGAAATTTGCAAGACCTATTGACTTAACCCAGTAATTAGTTCACTGACTTGATTGTTGACTCTTTGCTGTTGTTCCTGCTGACCGTGCATTTGCTCCTTCATTTCTCTTTGAAATTCGGCCCAAGATTGTTGCAATCCTTGGCAAAATTCTTCCAATTTTGTCTGATCATTCACAGACCTTGTGTTGTCTGAAATTGCCATTCCAGATTTGAGCAAAAACCTAGATCCTGAATTCCAGATGTGAAGCTTCATCAATTGGTGAAGCAAACCAATCAATCGAAAAGAAGAAAGAATGTGTTTGTTTGTATTGCAGCTGGACTTCTTGGTAAATCAAACCAACATGTCGAAAATCAAGAAATTAGGGTTTATGTTTAGGGTCAAAGATCAGGTTGCTCTGATACCATTTGATATGGTTCTTCCAGGAGTGGATGACTCGGAGCAGAACTGGCTAGTGACATGGCCTCACCCTGGATCACTAGTAAGGAGGGAAGAGAGGGAGAGAAGAGGAAGAGAGAAAATGAGAGTAGAGAGAGAGAGAGAGAGAGAGAGAGAGAGAGAGAGAGAGACTGATTGTATTTCATTCATAGATCATTTACACAATTAGCTGGCTATTTACACGCAAAGCAATAACAGAAAGCTGTAACAACTAATTGGCGGGATAGGTGGTTATAACAGAAAACGCTTCTGACAACCCTGTAACTAACAACAGCCAGCTTCTGAGCATGCGTCCAGCATGTGACCTGATTTGTTTGATAACACATTGGTATTCATTATGTGATTATTGTCAGGGGTTGAAAATATGGCATTATTGAATTGAGGTATTGGGGATTTCCACCAAAGTATTGACTACTTGTACTCTGTTTATATGTCTATGCTGTCTGAATTCGGTGATTTTCATTTGGGAGTAACTGGAAGTTAAAGAACAGATCACACCTAAATGAGCTGAATTCAGAGATTTCTCAGGTGATTTGTGCCAGATTTAGGGAATTATAGAGATGTGGTTGAGGGCATTGTTGAATTAGGTCTTGTCTATTAAATTCTTGAGATTCAACTGAAGGTTTAGGAGCATATGCGTGTCTGTCATTTAGTGAGGAAGAGGTCTTTTAACATCAATATATAACCATAGGGTGGATCTGTTCTTGTAAATATCATAAACTTTAAGCCATCACAAATGTGTTTGACTGAATAGGGAACCTATCCATTGACCAACCCTCCCCCCCTATTTTAAAAAATGTATATCTTATTTGCATGCATTCTTCTTTTTCCTCTGGATTGATTACTTTTTGAAGTTTATAACTCTGCTCTAATGGTCTGGATTCTAGAGGGGTGGAAGTTTATGAGTCTTAGAAAGTGAATATTTGCGGAATTCTGAAGGCCTTTGTGATGGCAAAACGATTTTCAAAATAATAGTGAGGAAGTACTCGAAACTTCAGTTAATGGATGTGATAATGCTGGCCCCCCCGGCCCCGCGGCCCTTCTCTCAAAATTGAGCTTAATTTATCGATTCAAGGAGGGGGTTGTTTTGTGGATTTTCTGGCAGATGTGAAGGATAATAGAAGCATTTAGGAGTCGATGGATGAAAATTGAGGGAGACAGTTCTATCCTGTTAGCTGGGCAAGTGGGCAATTGCCAATATCCAATTACTCGTTTTTAGGATGCACTACTAATTCTTTTCCTACCTCCTATCTTGGTCTCCCCCTTGGTGCAAAATTTAAGGATGATTCCTTTTGGGAACTGATAGTTGAGCGTTTTGTGAGAAGGTTTTCCGGGTGGAAATCGAAATGCCTTTCCAAAGGGAGGAGATTGACGCTCATAAAAGTGTTCTTTTGAGTATTCCGGCTTACTTTTTCTCACTCTTCTATATACTGGCCTCTGTGGCAAAGAAGTTTTGAAGCTACTTAGAGTTTCTTTGGGGGTCTTTTGGAAGTGAATTAGAAGATCACCTTGTTAGATGGAATATTATCAAGAATCCCATGCCTGATGGAGGATTAGGTGTTAGGGATTTCAAGGCTCTTCAATGAGGTGTTGCTCACCAAGTAGCTGTGGAGATACATGAATGAAAAAGACAGGCTTTGGAGAAGGGTGGTTTGGAGGAAGTATGGTGATAATGGACTTGGATGGTATCCCTCTGGACCTAGTGGGCCTTGTGGGCAAAGTTTGTGGAGACATATTTAAAAAGGATGGGGCAGATTTTATCTTCAATTTATTTTTTATTTTTTTTTGAGGTTAGTGTCCCTTCTTTTTGGCATGATTGTTGGTGTCAGGTGGTCCTCTGCAAGATCTTACCTTCTGTTTATGTGCTTGCTGTGAATAGAGATGTTTCTATGGCATATTATTGTCATCCAGTGGATGATATGATTGTTTGGCCTCTGATTCATATGTGATGCTTTGTTGATGAGGCTCTCCTTGTTAGCAAGCTGAATGAGATTACACTTCGGGACTCTTTTACAGATTTAGTTACTTGGGGATCTCAATTCTAAAGGGGTTTTCTCTGTCAAATCTTATTATTGAAGATGCTATCTTATTCTTCTTTCGCTACTCAGCCTGGTGCATTGTACCGGTTTCCTTGGAAGATTATTTGGAAGACTTAAGCTCCCTTGAAGGTGTCATTTTTTGGCTGGAAAGCTTCCCATGGGAGTATTTTGACTTGTGATAATTTACAAAAGAAGGGTATTATCTTGGTGAATAAATTCCCAATGTCAAGGAGGATTTGGAATCGCCTGATCTCCTACTCTTGCACTGTCATTTCGCAAGAGCTCTTCGGGAGTTAGTGATGGAGTTCCCACCACCATTGACAAGGAAGAAGGTCCAACATGTCATTCAAGGTCCAATTCAAGCTCCAAACTACAAGCATTGGTTCAAGATGTTCAAGAAGTTCAAGGGAGTTCACACGGGCTAGCAAACCTGAAATTGCCCGGTTTTGTCCATGTCATTACTCAAGCCTAATCATGGCTTAAGTCATGAATTTTTGCATTTTTGGAATCCTCAAGAAGTCTACAATCAAGTCCGAGCATTGATTTCAAATCATGCACACAAGAGGATGGAAGATCAAGGAGTTTTCCCAAACCGCCCAAATTGCCCTCCAATTTGCACGGTTTAATGTGTAAGATTGGTTACCCCACTTAAACACATCCTAACCTTGATTTCTTTGGGGGGGGTATACACATCCTAAAGTTACCCCCCCCCCTCAATGCTTAAAACCCAAATCATGATCACTTTTGCTATGTTTAAACAATGTCCAAAAACCGGCTCAATTCGGCTTGAACCCGGTTTTTTTCTCACCAAACCAGCCGGCTCCTTCACTTGCTAGAGTGATTGGCACACTTTCCAAGGCAAGGTACACATCCCAAGGCTGTCTAGGAATGGATGCTGCATAGGGAAGTTCAACCAATGAGAGCAAAGGAAGCAAATATCTTGTCTCTTCATTCTCATTGGCTAGCCGTAAAGGGGAAGAAGATTTCGGCTGCCCACATGCTTTCTAGCTTCATTTGCTGGTTGTATTAAGGCTTAAGTGAAGGCTAAGTAATGTATAATCAACTTAGACATTGTTTTACTTCATGATTTGATGTATTAGTTTAGTTAAGCATGCTTGTAACTAGATTAGCACTAAACCAGATGTAATTAGTTCTTAACACCTTTCCTCACTTAGTAAGGAAAAGAGGAGGTGTTTGCTTGCTTGCTTACTTGATAGCTTGGCCATTTTTGCTACTACTTAAAGCTCCCACACAGCCATAGCTAAACATAACCCTTTGAATGAGAAAATCAGTTTTGAGAGCTTTTGCTTTTACTTCTTCAAACTCTTGCTTGCTTATCCTTAATTAGGCCAATTAAGGTGGTGTCCAAGTGAGTCTTAACCTTGATTAAGTGGTGTTTCTGTATCTTAATCAAGATTAAGGGCCCTAAGCTCAAAGGTTGGTGGTGATTCTGTATCCAATCCTAGAGTTTAGTCTATCCTATTCTAGTTTGAGTTACACGGTTTCTAAGTGAGGTTATTAGCTTGAATTCTTAAGTTAATCTCTTTCACTTAGCATATCCTTCATATCCCCTCATTCCTCCACTCCATTTACCTCCATTTACATCCATTCCTACGGCTCATACTTCACCAAAAGGCTTGGCTTCAAAGCAAACACCCAAACACTTCAAACCGTGCTTAGTTTGGATTTTGAGCCTACGGTGGACAGCACTTTGGCACGGCCACCCCATGCCCTTAGACACGACCGTGCCACCTCTTGGCCGTGTTATATCTTTGAGTTTTGGTTATCCTTTGATGTGTGTTGGCTTGGGTAGCTTCTTCCCTTGAGACATACATCAGTTAGCCTTTAGTTGCTTGGGGGTTTCTTGGGTTGCTTTCGACTGTGTGAGGAACCATCTTTCGGCTTGGGAAGGTTCTTTTGGTCGGAAAGCTTTAGAGAAGATTGCCCTATTAATCACATATACGATTTCTTGGACTATTTGGCATGAGAGAAACAAAAGAGTCTTCGAAAGAGAGGAGATGCTTCTTCAACATGTCAAAGTGAATCCCATCAAGACTCTTGATTTTTTGGTACAATGGGAACCATTGCCAATCTTCTTTTTGAAGTCATTGATTTTGTGGATACGTTCTATCTTGGATGTACATAACCCTTTTGTAGCGTGCTTGCTTGCATCCGTCCTTTTGTTCATATTTCATTAATATATTCTATTTTCCTTATTCAAAAGATAAAATAAAATTGAGGGATTAGAAATACTTGAAATGAGATTTCAGCAAGCATTTCTGAGGGGTTCTGGAGGCTGGAAGATATGATGGAAGCCGACTTGGCTAATTTTCTTTTTTATCTGTAGACTTTTCTACTGGTGGAGGAGTTTTCCATCTTTGATGCATCAATTTTAAGGCAGTTTCTCCAGTCTGAGACATTTTATTTTTGGGATGAGGATTCTTTGTGCTTAAGTTGAATACTCTACTGTAGCTTTGATTCTCTAAGCTTTTCTTTTTCGCATGCATGACTGTGTTTACCCTTGTTTATTTAATTCTATTTTTGGAACTAACTTCTATAAGAAGAGTGAATAATCAGAAATACTTTGGGTAAGATTCATCATTCATGGACATGGTTTTCAAAGCCCAAGTACCTGGTGCAAGAGTGATATTTCTTTGCAAATGAAAAAGATGAAACTTAGCCCAAGGCCATGAGTAGTTGAAGTTTTGAGGCACATATCTCTTTAGTTTGAGCTTTTATGGAAGCATGTCAATTTGCCTTGTGATTGATTTTCTTTTCCGCAGGCCATTCTTCAATTTTTCCTGGATTTCGGAGAGACTGTTCTTCATGATGCTGACCCTAGTTTGAGGGCATTCTTCCGCTCATGTTTGAGTCGGTAATACTACTTGTTCATCCATAAATTTGGCAAATCTTGTGCTCGCCCCCCTCTTTTCTCTTGTTCGGAGTTTTAAGGTGATGCTTGTCTATGTTTTCTTTGTGGTTTGAGGTATGGGAGAAGTGTATACAAATTCCTTAAAGGAGATTGTAGCTGGTTACTTTATCTTAAAGAAAGTTGAAGTTTTTGCAAGTGGTTTGCATTTTAGGCTTTGGAAACAAGAGCAGAACCAGATGACCACATGATTGTTGAAGTACATGCAAAAAGCAATGTCACAGTATTATATTACAGTAAGGGTTAATTAGTGAATTTCCTGTACTAGGGTTGATACATGTGCTTACTCATTACCACTAGATCCCATACATGTACCCACTCCATTGATAGATGAATTAAATTGATAAATCAAATATGTAAATCTCAAGCTAAGCTCAAGTTCTATGCAAGTGAGGTTTCAGTTATTTGTCCATTTGCTCTTGGCATTCTTTTGTGAGCAAAAGGTTGCATATTGAGGGGTGGAAATGGATGTGCGGCTTGCATCGGAAAATGACCAGAACAATCCAACTGTGACCCCAAACCTGTGCCTGTCTTGCTTGGTAAAATGTGAGAATGAAAACGTAAATTCAATATTTAAAAGGTGCTTAGACAATTAGGAATTCAATTTTATAGAATATGCAGAGAATTAGCATAAATACCTCAAATGAAATTTCAAGGGTTATTTGCTGGTGAAGCTAGGTTTTCAAGAAAATTAGCTACTAGGTCAAAGTGTTTTTTATACTTGTATATCCCCTTCTGCTTACCAACAAACCTGAAGAGGTTAACTTTGGGAAAAGGTTAAAGCGGACCCATTATGATGGACTATAGTATGCGGTATTTTCGTTAGTCTTCAAAAGTTGACTTTAGCTTTGCCATGTCATTCATAATTTTTGGGCAATAGAATAAAGCTGAATTGCGTCGCTTTTCTTCCCTTTCGTCTTTTGCTTGGTATGTTTACATAGTATCAATCCAGTGGCATGCAACCCTTCTTTCTTATCCAAACCAATCTCGCTACCACTAGGCTAACCCCAAAGGACAAAGCTAAATGGGATTTGAGGATCCATTGATTGAAGGGGAGTTGCTCCTCCTCCTTCTTCTTTAAGTTCTTGAGGAGTCCTGTAACCCTTGACCTACAAGCAAGACAATGAATGGCGTATCTGAACAAGTCCCAGAGATTGTTGCTGGAAGTAGCTTTGTCAAGCATAATCTTAGACATTGGAATCTCGGAAATTCGTGCCTCCTATCTTTCTGTTGACTACAAAGTGCGGGGAGAAGGGTAGGGCAGACCGAAGTGATTTTGGCAAAGTTCTTGCTGGAAGAGAGCACAGAGAACATGTCAGGATACCCAATCTTTGGGCGATGGTGCTCTGAAATCTAAATTATTTGCGTTATGTGAGAAGCTATATTGCCTCGGCTCTTCATTTCACTCAGTACCCGTTGCCATAAACATGCATTTAGACACTTTACACTTTATTTGGACCGAAAATGTACAAAATTCTTTAGAAATTGCCTAAATCTGACATGATATTGTGTTGGATGCTCCACACTTGAAGTTGGGTATGGGCGAGTGGCCCTAGTTTGAGTAACATAGGTGAGAATGCTATACTAGGTGCCAACCATACATAAGAGCACATAAGAGGACTCCACACTTGTGTGGTCATTTAAGCTTATTGGAGAGATATTGCTAGTTTGCCAATGCGACAAAAATCCCCAGTGGCACCAAAAATGCATAGAAATAATCTATCTCTACAGGATAGCAAAAGGTCTATTTTTCATTTTGTACTAGCGTAAGCCCGTGCTTCGCTTGGCACAGTCATAAGCTAGTATGTATTTAGATCATTTATGCAAGAAAAAAAAGCGAAAACATTGGTTTAATTGAAATCAACTCATCATCTTTGTTTTTTTAAAACAAAAAAAAAACCCTGAGGAAATGTAACTATGTAAGTAAAAGATGATTGAGATATAAGCAATTTAAAAATAAGTAAAAAAAAAGTTGGTTTCATTAACTAAATATATGATCTGTCTCCAATAATTAGTGAAAAATTATGTGAAAGAAATTATAAAAATATTTGTTCTTTATATTTTGTGATCATTAGTTGGGCATAACCAAAAAAATCAAAATGCTAAAGTCAAATTACTAACATTATTATTGTTTATAGCAAACATAATTTTAATGTTGAAATTCAACATTGTTGATGACTTTTTAATGTATTGCTTTGAAATTCTATATATTAATGGTCCTTTAATTGTTAAATAAATTAGCTGAATAAAAGAGAATCAAAGAAAGCTTGACTCTTGTCAATCCCAGAATGACTTTTTCAGTTTCATGCATATCTATATATTTGCTTAAATAATGAGTTCTTTAGCCTGTCCCCTCCCCCTCTTCCGCCAAATGCATGTATTACCAATCACATTCTTTCTTGTCATTGGTTACAGTGAATTCGCAGATCCTGTTATCGCAGAAGCAACAGTTGAATTTCTTATTCTGAATAGGAAAAAGCATCAAACGTCATTTCCTACATTGTTACCTCAGGTATTTTCTAGCTTCACTGTGCCTTTTTCCACAGGAAAAATAAAGAGGAGAGACGTGGTATTTTCTGTATTCATGTCTTCTTCAAGTCTTTAAACTAGACAAAGATTATTCTGAAACTATACATCTTATGCTTTGCTTTTGATGGGATTTCTGGTAAATGAGCTGTGATGATCTGTGTGCACTGGTCTGATTTCCAATCCTCTAAATGCTGCATCTGTCTGTGACTCGGTGTGGTTAAAGGACAGTTGTCAGGATCCCTCATGTCCACATACTGTGCACTCTGTCTCCCCCCCTCTTTTCCCCTTTCTTTTTGGGGGGGGGGGGAGCAGCACACATGATGCAGGCATAGCTAATGCACTGACCTTGTCTAATTGCTCTGTGGCTCATGGATTCAAAATGAGGCTGTCGTATGATGAAACAACCACATTGAAGTTTAGCAAACTGCAAACCATGGTTTCACTCTTCGACAGCCGTGACATGCCTATGCAATTGCACATTAGAGCAATTCCACAATACCGCAATTGTTACCACACACTGCATTTTAAACTGTAATTTGAGAACATACAGTTAAAATTCTGCTTTTTGGTGCACTCCAAGGGGTTTTCTTTGCCTACAGATTGATTGAGCTTTAGTTGATAAGATATTGATGCTCATTGGCGTACTAAATGCAGTGCACTAGCCGCTTTAGAAAAGGAAAAGGGTTGGGCGAGGAGGGCGGAATGTAGAAAGAGAATATGATATAGGGATTCGAACCCCTTTATCAAGTACCTGTATCTTACGTCTCTGCTAATAGTCATTGCCTAAGTTGTCTGTCTGCTGAAATGCTTATGGCTATTTCTGTTTCCATTGCTGCAGTTATACTGATGCGCGTGTTGCTAGAATAACATATTTGTTGAATTACAATTTTGTAAGCTTAGTGAAGTTGAATCTTGAGTCATGTCACCTTTCATCTTGTTTGAGAAAGCAGTATTTTATCTGTTGAGGACTTACATGGTGAGGTTTTATCACAATATGGAATGCCAGATTGAACTCTTACTGTAGCTTTTTGCCACTTGCAGTTCTTCCCCTTGTTATTGAAACTAATTGCATGGAATGGAGAGAAGTAAGTAATTCTTTTGATATTATCTATGTAATTTTAATGGTGATATTGCCATTTAGAAATGCACTTATCCTAAATCTTTCTAGGATCCACTGCTCATAAATATGGTTGGATAAAGGGGAACAATCATGCCTACTATCTTGTGATGTCCTTGTTCTTTCACTCCTGAGAATGCAGTGCTTTGTTAAGGTTATTTCATGTTGCTGTAAACTCTTTGTTATAACCAAGGAATTGTCTTGGATGTGAGCGTCAAACACACAGGTATTATATGATAATGGATACTTCAAGATGGAACCAAAAGAAACAGCCACATGGCCCACACCGATATCCCATCCTTAATGTTTAGTCCATGCCCCCTCTCCCTTTTTTTCTGTGAGCGTGGAAAAATTGTATTAATCAAGCAATCAAAAGGATGGATGTTAGGCAAGCATTCTGCAAGGAAAAAGTATCCTACATCAACCACCCTGACTACCTAGCCTGCATCCCATTGAGCAAAAGAGCGGCAATCCTCTTTTTCTTACTTGATCCATCTCTCCTTAATATGTTGAACAGAGTTCCCATGTGTTAAAGGCTCTTCTGTTCCTTCATAACCAAATTATGCACATAATGGCATGAGCTGCTGCATGTAGATACCCTAGGTCTAAACATAGATAATGCTGTTGCATACAAAAGCAGATGACACCAAGCAAGGCTTTGATATATAGTGTCTTCTTTTTTGGTTAACCTTCAAATTAGCATTTTTTGAGCTGCAAATTGCCCAGATTTTTATGTCAAAAGCAAAATACCTGCATGTTTGATTTCTCACTTCCTTAAGAGAGATAGGAACCCAAACTTCTTCCATCATAAATAGCTTGGTCTAAGAATGGGTGACGTTGAGTTCTCAGGACATAGGTCCTCGTTATTAAAGCACTGACAATCTACCCAACTTAGTGTGTTATAGTATTCTTATATTGGACACCTAAACTCAGTGGGCACTCTTGGATGATCTGCAATGCATAGCACACACACAGGAAATTGTGTGTTGTCATCTAACATTTTTAGAGTGCAAACATTACATAATTTCTTGTTCCCAAATCCAGAAGGCCTGTCCATAGACCATAGTTAATATGGTATAAAATGTATGATGAAAACACAAATAATTAAGCATATTGTTTTATCAATATATGTCTGCTAAACATATCATTCCTTTTCTCTTTATTTCCTTTTTTTATTTTTTTGAGAAATCAGTGTCGACATGTGGGTGTCATGTTCATGTCTCAAGTCACTTGTTATTTTAACAGTGTTTTTTTCTCCGAATAGCACTTCTAGGGCATTTCAGCTGGTTGACCTGAAGGTAAAAACATGCCAAAAGTGTTTCTTTCTGTTGTGTGAGTTCATGCCCAAAAATGCCACCAAGTTTTTTGATTTTTGTTCCAAATCGCCATCAATTTATTTTTTCCTTTCTTAATGCCACTGTATTTAGTATTTTTTCCCAATTTGCCACTGGGTGACTATGCAACCTGTTATTGTTGGTGGAAAATTGGGAAAAGAAAACTAATAACTCAGTGGCAGACTATCAAAAACAAATAACTTGATGACATATTCTTCTTAAAATACTAAACATATTGGGATTGGGGTAAAACTAAAAACTTTGATGGCATTTTCGAGCATGAATTTTGTCTTCTTTGTGAGTTTAGGTGTCCTGATGATTTTGATTGCTTGGTTATGAGCCATAGAGAGGAAAGCGCGAGTCATTGGTTATAGGGCGTTTAGTTGGCTTCTTCATTCTTAGGGATCAGTAGGACACTGTTATCCTTTGTAACCAGACTTCAGAAATTAAGTTGTTGTCTGCAGACTACTCATCCAGGACAGTAAGCCTTACATTGAAGCAGCTGGTTGGCATTGTAATGTTATTTGGAAAATACCCCCCCCCCCCCCCTTGACCTCATCTAAGGTTTTGATTTCGCATTAGTAAGTTTATTCATGAAACAAGTTATTAGATCTTTTACAGATATATCTCTTGGAAGTCAAAACAGGATGCTGTAATGTGCTATGATGATGAAGATCCTGTATTTTAATATTTGCAATATCCTTACAGCTGGCTACTAGAATCTTATTTAACTGTGACAGTGGGGGCATTAGCCAATCATGATCTATTGATTTACATTCGCAGATTAGAGAAATCATTTATGAAGATATTCCCTGCATTGGTGGCTCCTGGATCGTTTCTGCCTTTATTTCCAGCTCTTGTGGACTTGCCAGGTGAGTTTAACAGGATGCTAGCATACATAGCAGTAATGTATTTAAGGAGATACAACAATTTTCCTATTTCTATTTTGGTCTAGAGTCTATAGGAAATTATGTACAATAGTGTGGAAACATCAAACACTTGTGGTTTGCACATTCTCCTCATCTTTAAATCCGCCATGTCACTCACATCAAACTTCATGGGTTGTAACAAAGTGTCTATGGGATTAGCCCTTAGTTTTTCTAGAGTTTTATACTGAAATGTAGTTGATGATCTGCACGGCCTTTTGCTAGGCCCAGTTGATGAATTTGCTCAAGTCCTAGGTGGGAAGTGATAGTCGTAAACTCGACATTGTCAGCCTTTTATTAGTGGTGCATTTCCTAGGAAACATTGTGAGCGTATTTCATCTTAAATCTGAGCCACCGTGGCAAAAGAGCATTACCTTTCACTAGCATTTCATTAATGTTGGAATGTTTGTGGGCAAAATTGGTTGTAAACGTATGCATTCCAGATATGCTTCATTGGCATTTTTTGTGGTTTTTTCTTCACCTTGAACTATGAGAAGATTCTATCTGTTTTTCTTTTTTTTTGGTGGTTAATAGTAATATTCTTTTGGTTGTGCTAGTCTTGGTTGTTGCTCTAGAGAAGGTGGGCCGAAGCTGTGGGTCACTAGTTGGTAGCAGCATAGCTTCAATCAAAAGTAGCACAGCTCCTGAGGTTTGCTGGCTTTAATTCTCATCATCAAAGTTTGTGCAGTATCTTGTCTGAGCTGTCATGAGCATTTACATTGTTGGATACAGATGCTGCTTGCGCTGATGGATGAGGCATACACGGGTTCAACCATAGCAGATGGAGAAGGTGACTCTGAATCCGAGGATAGCAGTGCACTTGACATTTCAGACCCAGTTTTTCTTGATCTTCTTAAGGATGAGAATGACGGTATCGCTGTATGGCTAAGTCTATTATTGATTGTGTTCCTCATAAATAACGCATTTGAACACATTTAATTGCATTGTTAGTGTCGCTGGTAGGGCACTCAGTAGGTGTGGTCGTAGTTAGTTCCTTTGATCAAAGCTGTTGCGGTGAAAGGGAAGATGAAAGTGGTTTTATTTGTCTATCGAAGAGGTTGCAAGGAACGATGGATGCTCCCTTTCTTTGGGGGGGGGGGGGGTGTTCACAGGAGGGAAGTGAAGGACTAGGCGAAAGGGAAACTTTGACATGTAATACTGAAACTGATTAAGCCTTGACGAAGTAAACTTTGTTTTGGAAGTACAATGTGATGTTTGTTGCGGTAGTACACATTATGATGTTCTTTGATATTCTTGCTTTTCACCTTTTGTTACTGGAGAAATCATGTGGAAACCAGTTTGGTTCACTGTAACATGAATGAACTTGCCAACCTGTTAAACAGCAGAATTTTGAGTACAAGTTGTCGTTCATATGTGTTTTAAAAGATTTGAACGTTGGATTGGCTAGAAGAGGAGCCCTTCTCTAAAGTAGCAGTAGGCTCATATTTTATATTTACATATCATTTTTATTTTTATTTTGGTAAACAATTGCTTTAAACAGTTAGTTTGGGATTTATTGTCGCTTTTGCTAAAACTGGAATCATTATATCTTTATTTTGTACTTATATATTTTAGTTATCTTCTTCCCAATCTTCACATAAATACATTGTTATTCTTCAGGAACGTCACATGACCTCCCCTGCAATTGCTGCGGCAATTCAAGCTGCTATAAGTGGTCCTCCATCTGATCGGCTAAAACAATCACTCAAGATTGCACCAAAGCTTCTTGATATTTATTTTGCTATAGCATTGCGGGATGTCAATGATTGTAAGGATCTTGTTTTGCTTATAACATCTCTCCGATCTTCTTTTTTTTGTTACTCGTCTCTTGGTTCATGCATCCATCTGCTTCTATGCATGTCATATCATATTTTGGTGCCCTAACTTATGATTTCTACCTTTTCTTTTGGCAGCATTGATCTGTGCATTAATTCCCATGCTTATGTCGAGAAATGCTGCTTTATTTCAAGACAAAATTTACTCTTATGAGGTAACATGGGTCATTTGATTGAGAGCTTAGATTTCTTACTTAACCAGCTCATTTTCACTTTTTTCGTTTGCTGTGTGTTTGGTAAGGCGTCTTGACTGGGGCTCCTCATTCACAATCTTTATGTGAATCGGAAGTTGTGTGATCAATAATTTCATGAGCATTGTGCCGCTTATCCTATTCTTTTAGTTATGGTTAGCACTTAGCACTGTGTTTTCATTTAATTTTAACTCAGATGTTTATATCTGCAAAGTGCTGTGGAATTGAACAAGAAATGATGACTGGCTGCATCAAAGAAAGTCCACAATTTTCAAGCTATTGTTTTGGTGTTTGCATGCTAGTTGCTTATCTTGATTTTGTTATTTTCTGTAGTTAAGCTTTGGATTTGTAACCATACATATCAAAGCTTTTTCTTTCTTTCTTTCCTTTCTTTTTAAAAAAAATATTTCAAGTGCTTAGGTTTAATGCATGACTTCAATATGTATCTGAATACTTCTTATATGATTTCCTTCACTAGATGCATTAGTTTAAACACAAAATAGCTGATGCAGGGCAGGATTGTGGTGTGGTGATTCTGGGAATTTGGGGTTTGGTATCTAGATTTTGAGGGCTTTTGAGAAGAGAGAACAGAAAAATAAATAAAGTAAATTGTGAAAAGATAGATGAGTAAGCAGATCCACTTACTGTTTGTGAGAGATCCATGAGTGCACACGGCCAAAGAAAGCAATAAACTTGCTGGAAATTTTCTGATTTTATTGAGTGCCTGTAAACAACAGCTAAGAATGCTTATATAGTCTTATAAAGCCTCGGAAAACAAATTAACACTAAACCCTGGAGTCCTGGTCTATAACTTATTTCTCAAGCAAAAAGATCGACTAAATAATACAGACTGTCAAAAAAAAGATAACCTAATAATCAAACGTTTCGCACCAACAACTTACCCTTTTTTTTTTGTTGCTTTGCTCCATTTCTTGGGAATCATCTTTGGAGATTTCTTTGATTTAGGCAAAATAGATATGATCTTTATGGTGCCGGCCACTTCAAAAAACAAAGATGGCGCCTTTCTTCGAAAAATAGAAACTTCTAGGATATACTCTTTTTTTTTTAATTAAAAAAAAAGCCCTCAAATAACCTATAAAATTAGCCTAAAAATCTAAAATCAGACTTTGGACTAATGAAAGCTGTACAGATTTTTATGGCGTAATCCTTTAGTTTGCTTCTCCTAGCTCCCCATATTGTTTGCATCAGGAGCAAAACTAGGAAGAACTAAAAACGGTAAAAGCATGGAGAGTGACATCATGTAAGTTATTGGAACTTTTGAAGTTTTGCTTTGGGTGCTTTTGAAAATTGAGGGGAATATTCGCTTTCAATTATTGTCTTTCAGTTTGTTAGCACTGATGTGTTGCAGGGAGGAAATCAAGTGATGCATAATTCTGCATTTTGTGCAGGTAAGAAAAAGACTCTTGGAGTTCATGCTTGCTTCATTTCAACGGTCCGCAGATTTTGTTGCGCTTTTGAAGGTACCATATCAAGCCCATTAGCTGGAGACATGCATCATTTTGTATGCCTGAAGTTTGCACTCTTGTCCAAGCTTTTATTACACTGCTTGCCTCATTCAATATAGACCCTGCGTTTCACAGGGATTTGATGTTTTGCAATACCTTGCAGAAGCCCATCATGGACAGACTCGGAGAGGCCTATGACAGCCCAGAGAAGGTTCATCTTCCTGAGTTTTATTAATAGCAAGTGCATGCATTCCTAAAGATCCTTTTGAGACTTGGGTTTCTGTCTTTCATTTTCTTTGATAGGCGGAGTTGGCTTTACAACTCTGTTGGGCGATTGGAGAGCATGGAGGGGGTGGTGAATCTCACAAAGATGCTGCTCGTGAACTTTTTGAAAGTTTGGAGTTACTGCTATATGAGAACCTCTCATCTAGGTGAGTTCTAAACTCTCTGTTCCCTGTTTATTGGACTGAGGTTTTTTTGTCTCTATCTGCTGACATCAGTTTTACTTTCTTTGCTAGTCGTCTTGGTCTAAGACTAAAACCTGGTCTTAGCTTCAGTCGTACTTCTAGTATGAGCATAAGTGGAGCAGGCTCTGAAAGGGCATCACAGTCTAGGCTTCTATGTTTTGTTGTCACAGCAATCGCAAAACTAGCTGCTTGGCATCGTGAATTGCTGCCAAGAGCACGTGTATCATTGGCTAAGGTTTGTGTTTTGAATGTACTATGCTCTATGCTTGTCTAAGAGAATATTGACTTTTCAGATGGTTATTTTGTTAAATCTGTCCACAACTGGCCTTTTATTTTCAAACACTAAGCTATTTAGGTGTGAGAGAGCTTTGTGGGGCATGGAGGGAATAATATTTGCCATTTCAGGGTTTAATTCTGAGGAATTTCAAGGCTCTATTATCAATGTACTGTGTTAGATGAAGATGTCTTCCACTGAATAATTTTTGGTAAGGCTTGTTACGCTTTGTGATAAAATGAAAACTTACATTTCAGGTAGCCCGGTCTCAGTTATCTGATGCAAGAGTTTGGACACGTGCTCGTGATTGTTTAAGTTTACTGGACGAACCTGCAATTTCCATGTCTGTGTTGAGGTCTTCGCGAAACTCCAACGCAGAGAAGCCATATCCAGGGACTGTTAATTGGGGTGATGGTGGCTCCAAGATGATTGCCCATATCCCCTTCTATCTCTTGGCCGGACAACCAGGTGAGCAAATATATAAACTGCCTCTGACATTTTGTAATTCCTGACAACAGATAGCTCCTTACTGAAATGTTCCCTCCTGGCTCCGAACTGGTAGGCGTCAATTTTTTATTTTTTTCAAAATCTACAATCCAAGAAAAACAACCTCCTTATGCTTCAAAGATAAGGTTGGATACATCTAAAGCCCCCAGCCGTAATGGTTCCCATCGTTTTAGAGGGACTTCTGAGTATTGGTTTGGTTACGTTGATGAGTTGATTTAATAAGGGTTTATTTTGTTGCATTCTATCTTGAGTCATATGGTTTTGTTTCCAGATGTTTTTATCATATTGTTTCGACTTTAACTTGCCTGTCCATGGAATATTTAAGATGGCCGTAGAATGCTGGTCATGTGGGTAACTCAGGAAATCTCATTTTCATGCAGGCCCCCCATTTCATGATTTTGCATTTTCAGATATCCTGCCGAGTGCCGAGCCACGAGTGAAGAAATTTTCAGACGTCTTGCCGAGCTAGAATTGTGTGTCTTCGTATTTTGTCAAAATCTGTGTGTCATCAAAGTTGAAGTCAAAGAACTGTCCCACCGCAACTACAAATTACAACATGGTGTTGATTTCCCTTTGCTTATTCTCTGAAAAATTCTTTGTTTCTCTAATTAGCAAGCACGATTTCCAAAAAAAGAATTCATAACTAGACCTAATAAACGGGTTGTTTGGGTTGGGTATGTGGGTTTAGTTTGGGTTGGATGATTAGTTTCAGTCAACGTACTTCGGATTGGGTACGGTGCAGGTCTGGTTTGCTACTATTTTGGGTTTAGTAGATTCGGTTTGGATACGGAGTCAGGCCGACTTGTATTGTGAGTGACATTAGGTGTAGGTATGGGTGGGGCCAATTCCGGTTTGGTCAGGATTGAGTTTAGGTTTCGATTCTTAATCGGAACAAGTTGCTTTTCCTGTGCAATTGTGTGATTAGATTAGTTCAATTTATGCACTTCTGGTTTTACATGTATGCTAAAAATTTTGTACTCAACTCATTTTTTATCGATAGTTCAAATTTGTAACTTATATGTTGAACTTTTTTGATAAGTTACATATTCAATTCTTAGAAGTTTGGTATGGCATGTACCTCTGGAAATGATAACTCTGAGACTTTTCAGGGTAGTTTTATTTTTGGGTATTGCTTATCATGAAATCCTACAGTGGAGGAGTTTTTTTTTTTTTTTTTTTCCTGAGTTTTTTCCTTTATTGTTGTATAACTGAGACATGCAATATTAGGCTATAGTAGGATCCTATTTTTTTCGTTGGTAAATCTCAATTTATCAACTTCAACCCATTTCTTACTATTTTAATGAACTTCTACCCATCATATCAAAAAAATAAATAAATAAAAAATTCAACCCACTTAATTTAACTTCTACCCACTTTAATCTACTTCAATTCACTTCAACCTACTTCAACAAAAAAATATTCGCTTCAACTTACTTAAATTCACTTCTACCAATCTTAATCAATTTCACACATTTACCAATTCATATTTATCAATCTATATTTACCAAACAAGAGAACAGGCCCTAGGAGGAGGAGTTGTAAATAAATATGAATATGATTAAATAATACCAGAAATTTAAATAAGAACGCTCATGTTGATTGGTTCGAATTGGTTATATTCGGATTTGAATTGGTTTGGGGCCTTTGGGCCAATTCAGGTTCGGGTCAATTATGTTAGATTTGAATAAGTTTTGATTTTAATCAGTTCAACTCTGAGCTGGTACTAGTCTAAATCAAATCACAGGGCTGGTTTGTTTTAGATAAGTTTATTTCGATATCATATCAACATCAACTAACCTATTTCAGTTGTCAATGCCCATATGACTTCAAGTCATTTGGTTTACATTTTAGGCTAAGGTTGACACTATTCCGTTTACTACTCCAGATGTCCCCAGGACCCATGGCCACCTATCATTGGTTGTCTAAAATACCTCAGTTGAAAAAAATAATAAAAAAAGGAAAAATAAAATAGAAAGCAAAGGAGAGAATACTTTGTCTTGCAGATACAGGCAGGCTAGCCTTCAACTCTACATTGAACTGCATTGCATACATTTCGATAATCTGTAGCTTTAGATATCCATATTCCTTTTAATAACCTTTCATTATAGGCTAAATTAATGAAAAAATTCTAATTTTAAACTGTCTATTTTTCCTCAAGCCTTTTTTGCGAGTCTATTAGAATCGGTTTCTCTGTAACTGTCGATAGTGATACCTATAAAGGTAAGACTGCTTACGTATGAATCTTCCCAGACTTCGCACAAGCAAGACCCATACTAGGAGTTTGTTGTTGTTGTTGTTGTTGTAGTATTTCAAACTGCGCATGCTATTAAGACATTTTTAAAGATAGCTTGATGGGGTTAGCAATTTCAAGAGGAGCTCATGAATATCCTCCTAGACACGTCCCTAATAAATGTGCATGGGCATGTTGTGCTCTAAACATTTCCCTGCACAATGGAGACTGCTTTCACCAAAACAAACCTTGGTGATCTCTTTAGGAAAAAAGGCACTCATGCCATTTGAGCAAAAACTCATTGGCTTAATTCATACTCTTGTAAGGAACAAGGCTCAAAGCGATCTGTACTTTTAACGTGCGTCCCCATATATATGTTTCCTAAGTTACTCTATCGATTGCTAATTAAATTTTTGTTTGAACGTCCCTTGGGGCTTATATCTATTAATCATTCGTTTAAGACCAATTTATATGAAATCTAACATTCGATTATAAGCTTCAAAACATGGCTAACTCTCTAAGCTATTCAAACCAAGCAAGATTGGAAAAACTCTGATATATGAAGACTACTAATTGGTACCCAAAAACAATAATGTCAGAAGCACAGAAGAACATGTATGGTAGTTCCTCCCCATCAGTGGTTTCTGGTGTCGATCCCCCTTCTCCAGCTCTAAGAAAGAATGGTGATGGTGGACGCGGGCATGTCACATCAGCCGCCTTGTCATTGAAGAAAAGTCGCGCTAAAATGGTATGTAGTGAAGGAAAACTCGAGGTAGATTCCGATGACGATGAGTTGGAAGATACGGCTACTTCACCTGTACTTCAATGTCTGAAGAAGGTACTTACACATCGACACCAACTTGCCATGTGTTGAATACAAAGTGTACATAACAAGTATTGTGTGAGACCGTCTCATGATAACTTTTTGTGCAATAGAAGAGTGCACGCTCAGTAATTGTAGTCCGGAATGATATGCATGAAAATGGCTTGAAAATATTGTGCATGAAATAACGTATCATTCACATTTCAAGGACCGCGCACCTCCACGAGGTATAAACTTATTAACATCATATCCATGCCCAACCTACTGTGTAGATGCAACAAAGTCTCCTCGAGCTACCATTCACACAATATGACAATATTACAAATTATTTTACTACCATTCACATTTCAAGGACCCCGCACCTCCACAAGGTATAAACTTATTAACATCATATCCATGCCCAACCTACTGTGTAGATGCAACAAAGTCTCCTCGAGCGCCTAGACGTCCAAACAAAACAATGCAACAAAGTCAAAATACTTGTTTTCTTGGAGCTTCGTGTTATTTAACTTACAAAGTCTTTAAGGAAGGTAAAATTTTAAAAAAAGTTTCGAAAAAAATTTTAAAAAAATTCCAGATGTTCGGGTACCCGAAATCCCCAAACTTCTAAGTTGTATTCAAACCAACAACCCCAAAAAAAAAATATCGTTTCGAGTACCCGAGCCGAAATACTTCGGTTTAGGTACCCTAAAATTTCGGCCAGATGGCAAGTTCTCAATTCAGGTAATTGATTACAGATATTTTTTAACACCCCATTGGTCGTCAGCAAAGGATTAAATCCTCTTTTTGGTAGTTTATTTGGGAAGCAACCTAAACCAGAAAGTCTGGCCAGAAAAAATCAACATGCAATGCAAGACAAAACTAAAAAAATTGCGCATCCGGGGAATCGAACCCCGGTCAGTACCGTGGGAGGGTACTATGATACCACTACACCAGATGCGCTTGTTGTTGTCAAAAATTCTCTTGAATGTTTAGCTTTTTTATTTCGGTATTTTGGTAAATGGCTTCAAATTTAAAAAAAAAAAAAAAACTATGTAAGAAAATTCAAACTGTCACATTTTTATTCATTCACATTATGTAAGTTGTAAATGGCATCAAGTTTAAAGCCTTTAATCCCAAGCCTTGACTTCAAACTCAACTCCTCTTCTTATTTTTCGCATTCAGGCCGTGTTCGGCAATAGCATTTAATTAATCAATTTTTAGTGTTTGTCGACCTAGTGTTTTAACTAGCATTTCAAGTAGCATTTAGAGTTTTAAGCAACGTTTCTAAAAAACTAACAGTATTATCTTTTGGCATTTACAAATAGCATGTCATATTTTTTGACCAAAAAATATCCTTGGAAATTTATATTTAGATATTATCTATATCTTTTTATATCAATTTACATTAATCAACTAACTCAACAGTTAAATTTACCAAACACATTTATTTCAACAACTCATCTAAACAACTATCCGTAACAACTAACTTATAAATGCTATCAGCTACCTAAACAACTAATACTGCCGAACAGGGCCTTAATCAGAGTTATGGCTGTCAATAATAGTCCATGATTACTGCAATCATTAGTTAAATAAATTAACCCACCTACTATTATCCTTTTTTGAATGGATTAATATCATTATCCTCTGCATGATAACCTAATATGGAACTCTTCCCTTCCCCAAATGGCGTTTTAGTTTGGAACAAATGCACCACAATTACCCAACTATCAACCCACGCAAAAGAACAACCAAGTAAGTACTGTTTGCAACATCAACCAGATATCCAAACAGTATTAGAAACTTCACACCTGACATGAACACCCGACGAAATCAAAGACGAACAACATAGGCAACGAAGGCGAAGGTGTAACCTTGGTTGTTTCTCAATTGAGACAAAAATTCCGAGTCATCGAACGAAAAAACCATCTACAAAGCCAACTCCTTACATCTCACAACAAACTCTAGTCACTTCAATAAAAAAGGACAGTAAGAAGTTCCCAACCCAGAGGGACAACCAAAAGAAGAAAAAAAATGAGGAGAGCTTCTCAGATACATACATATACAAAAATGGCAACATGAAGAAACCCTAGTCAAGAGAAGAACAAGAACTGCCAACTATTATACAATGCCTGAGCTTCAACCCTAAGGATCGTCTCAAATTTGTCCTGTTGAAGAAACATGTTTCTGTGCTAGATGGCGGTCAAATCAACATCTAAGGGAAACTGAGCTCCATAGCCATGGCAACCGCGAGCCTCATTCTTGTATCTGCTACAATATATGATTCTAAGTGAGTTTTTACAGTTTCCATATCAGTTGGAAACCTCAAATCAACCCAGGCTCTGCCACAATGAGCTGAGCTTTGCTGCAAGTTTTGCAGACTTGTAGTCATCCCGGAGCTCAATAAATCTGCGAATTGATAATGCAGAGAAAATTTTAGGAAGAAAAGGGAAAATATAAATGTTCAGACAAGGATGAACAGTTTATTTATGCATGAAACGTCTCTAACGCGTTCTGCAACTACTGTTGAACTACCCAGAAAAGCGACATAATATGATTCACATAAGATAAATATATTTTATTTTATGTACACGCGCATGCACACATATTCACAAATTTTATCATATATACATCAGTGTACGCGTGCACATGTGTGCATATACGGATGCTATCTGGTCCACAATCCCATTACAGTAACTAAAGTTATATGTTATGGCCACGAGCACCCAGCTCAGATAGTCATCATGGGGTTCCTGAGTTGAGGCCACCCAGGCCCAACCCCAAGTGGCAGCATCCCCCCCTTTGATGGAAAGATGGCAGAACCTAAAGGCCCTTCAGGCCCAGATCCTTCCCATACCCCGCCCCCCAATCCCAATTACCTGCCTGTGAACCTAGCATTATTCCCGAAGGGGCCCCAGCTATTGCCTCCAAGGAATATAAAATTCAAGAGCCGAAAAAACAAAGAAGAAGAAGAAGAGAGCCCACGCTGAAAGCGCCAAATGGTACCTCGCAACACAAAGAAATCAAGATTCAAGAGCTGCCACACTGCAAACCCATTGTTTGTTCACAAGCTACTCATTTTTCTCTAGGATGATACTCATTTAGAAAAAGACCATTTTAAGAAGATTCAAACTTTTATCTTTATGTTTATTCAACCTGAACCGCCAAAAATTGGGCGTTGCCAACCATACCACCGCTGCCAGCACACAACCCTTCCCGAGCTCAACATCATCACTGCCACCTGTCAACCCCAATCAATCCCTAGTTCCCAGACAGCTCAACAAGGGCTCTGGTGAAACAGCTGCTGGAGTGCCGACCAACCCCAATGCCCACCTCGTACCCTGCCTAACCTCCCCAGACCCTTACACAGTTACACCATGTACCTAGGCTCCCCTATTTCTCCCCTCCACAAATCCATAATCCTAAGTCCCATCCACCTACCAACCACAAATAATGTTAGAGCATCTGCAATGCAAGGCTCGTGAGCCAAAAATTTGGCTCACAGTCCAAAAAATACCATGCATCAGTGATCCGCTTCTCTCGCCCCACAGTCCAGCTCACGGCCGTGGTCCGCCCCCATACATTTTCTCTTTCTTTTTCTGCCAACTAAGCTCTTAAAAGTCTAAAACTCAATAATATGTCAGTGGTGGGGTCCATAAAATATTATTTTATTTGGTGATCCATAGGATGTAGAAGAGAGAAAAAGTTGGCTTGTGAGATGATATAGAGGGTGTGGGCCCCCACTTGTGATCCAAAATTATGTATCACCATTGCATATGCTCTTACCAACCCCCCCCCCCCCCCAAAAAAAAAAAAACACTCCTGGTTCTTCCAACATTTTGATGGGCCATCAGAAGGGGTCCTTGGCAGTCAGCAATCCTGATGGTCCTGGACCTCCTGGTTAAGGGATTCCTGACACATCAATGCTCATCCCAACCCAGTTTCTTTCTATCCCTCCTTTTCACTCCTCTCCCAACCCTATGACCATTAAAACCTGCTGCAGCCATCTAGCCAATGGCAACCCTCACTATCCGCGAATCCTCACCCCTCCCCACTCTCCGAACCAATCTGTATTTCAAGGAATCATGGTAAATCCCCAACAACGTCAATCTAAGTTTTGTGAGGTATTTCGGGGGCGGGTGGGCAAGGGAAAGGGAGGATTGACGGCATACATGGTTGGCATTGGAGAGAGAGGTAGTCGTGCAACTTGGGGGCGAAAAGGGAGGGAGTAAATTACAAGGTGGCTGCAGGGAGGCCACTAGCGGGCTTTTCAGAGACCTGAGGGTTCCTAGTTATCCTTCCTATGTCATTGGCTGAGTGGTCAATGGTGGGTGGGGGTGTGGGAGGGCCACTTACTCAGTTAGGTGTATGTTCTTATTCTAAATCCAGATTAAAACAAACCTATAAGTGTACACATGTGTATATGTATATGTAGGGATGTAGCTAAGCCGCGCTGGCTTGCAAGCCGCTCGCTTTTCGCCTTCCTAAGCTTGGGTCATGCTTGAGACCGAGCCGAGCCAACCCAAGCTTGCTTGGTTATCTGATGCAAGCCCGAGCTTCATAAACGAGTGGTCGGTCGCTCACCAAGCCTAAACGAGCCAAGTATGAACAAGTCAAGCGACTCAAGTCAAAAGGGCGCCGAACTAACAAGCCTAACAAGCTTTCATAAGCCTTCCTAAAAAACAAATATTAGCGTTCAATTTTGTGCAAAGATGATTACTTTAACTGAGTGTTAGTTTTATCATATCATCCAATTTTTCATAACCTCTCCTTTCTCCTCCCCTCTCTTTAAAGTTAGACTTTCTTTTCCTCACATCCTCATTTAAGATCAAAGGTTGAGTAGTAGCACCACTTAGGGTCCACTTGGGAGGGTTGCTAGGAAGAGGAAGAACTAATAAGGGTATAGTGAGTGTGAGTGTGAGGTTTCGTATGAGAGGTTAACTACCCTACCCTCGTTTGCATGTTTTATCGTGAGAGTAATGGAGAGTAAAAAAAAGGTAAAGAAAAATAAATAATCATTGATTATTAATTACTAGCAGTATCTAAGCTACAATCCTTTATTTCGGTGTAAATGCTAAAATCCTTTTTTTTCCGGTGTAAATGCTAAAGTGTTATGTTAAGAAGTTTACAACTAATACAATTGTATTTTGATGAAATAATTGGTAATTCAATTGATTTTTATCCAAAAAAAGTACACAGCTTATTCTGTCTTACAACCTAAATTGGAGTATTAGAAAAATGAGAGTAAAGAGGGGTTGGGAAGAGTAAGTGTTACTCCTCAATACTCCTTGCCCTTAATGAAGATCTCTAAAAGATTAAGTACGAATAAGTAATTTTAATAACTCATATTAACACCTCCCCACTGTCTTGCCAATCAAGCCCTTAGTTACCCATTTGGCCAATACCAGCAACCAACCACCTCTCACCAATATGAAATAAACAATTAGTCTGTTAGTTACCTAGATTAAATACATTCACCAATACTTTTGTATTTACTTGAGAACCTTATTACGCATCTGGGCTTCACTAGGCTGAGGTCCATGTCCCAATCCTAAAAGGCAAGCTAATATCCAAGCCTCAAAAAAGTCGAATTTACACTCAAAGCCTCAAAATAGCTGAGCCTAGGGTTGTGTTTTTGACAGGCCTTAGACAAGCCGAGCCTAAGCTTGACCTTGATTTTACTGAGCTCGGCGAGCAACGAACCAAGCCCGTGTTTGAATGCAAGCTGGCAAGCTGAGCTTCAGGCTCAGCTCTGCTCGAATACACTACCATGTATATCCATATTAGTATGTGTATAAGAATCTGTGCATGCAAGCTGTATATGTGCGCATTTGTGTGCGCACGCGCGTGTGTGTGTTTGTGCATGTGTGTGAGTTCTGCGTCATCATTAGCGTCTTCTGTGGAGTAATAGGAGGACAATGGTTTTGATTTGGATATTATGTAAGTAATGCCAGTTGAGCATGCGGAACAGATCATCTTTAGCATTCACAAGGGAACGGGAGGGGAGGAAAAGGCAATTTAATATGTAATGAGTTCCCTTTTCTTTTTTTCTTTTTTTTTTTTGGTTCCTCCCTCCTTTTTTTTCCCTCAAGGAGGGAGAGGACAGGCAGCAAGCATAGCATCCATCCTATCTGAAGCAAGCAATGATAGTAGTAAATATACTACCTTTGGGCATCTTTGCGGATACTTGGAGTTCCCTCAAACAACGTGGAGAGACTTTCAGGAGCAACAATGAAAACATTGGCCAAGCTGGAGATGATGTTTGTTAGTTGTGACAAATGTTGAATAAAATAACAAATATGCTTTCAAAATTTATTGCAGCTTACATTCCTAATGCTTCAAATTTTTCATCAATAGAAGGGGCATGGAAGCTGCGCAGAAATTCTCCATATTCAGTTATGTCACGTTTTAGCCGCAGACCTCCACTGGAAAAAGGTAACAAGCAAGCAAATAGATTAAGCCACGCAGCAACGGAGAACTGATGACAAAACAATAATAACAACCGAAATAAGCCAGGGAAGAGACCACAAAACCATTGTTGACAAAAGAAGGCATGGGAATGAAACGAAAATAATATGCATGCAAACCAGCATTGGGAACAAGTAAAAAATTTACAGTCAAAAGTAACCCATGAAATTGACTTGGAATATGAAGGTAGACATGAGTACATGTTAAGTAAAAGCAGCCTCAAGATACAGGTCTCGAATTTGGCCCATTCTTCGGCTTGCACATGATAGCACCAGTCTCAATAAAATTGCATCAGAGTTTGCCTTGCAATCTGACTCAGTTCCTTCGTTCTTAGTTCTTACATTGCTGCCACATCTAGAGAAGATGCAACCAGTGGAAATTGATGAACCAAATCATTTTACAAGAGAATCTTCAGGTTTCACCTATAAGCAATTATTATTCAGCACAAGCTAATCTTTTCTATTCCTAGACCCTTTTATATGAGAACATAAGCAAAAGAATCAGCTTAGCAAGCAGAAACATTGCAACAAAGAGAAATTGAACTCCTTGACTTTATTTCAAATTCCAACTTTTTGTCAGTTAAACTGATACTTCTCACTTGCAAATGTTCAAAGACGCAACAGTCAATAAGAATCCACGTTCCCAAGTTTAGAAATTCCCCTAACCTTAGATTACATTGAAGTAAAGCAATCGTCCAACTATTGCGCTGAAGTTCTTTTCTATGTAGTAATAAGCAATCAACCTATGTTCCAACAGAACAAGCTCCCTGCTATTCACTTACATGGGCAAGACTGTGGACATCTAATCGCCCCATCCCCAGTACACACACACACATTGTGCCCTATGCACAAGCTTGCCATAGTGTTATTGGCAGTTCAGATCATGATGTCAGAAACAAAATTGACCTACAGGGTAATGTTTCGATCCTCCAAAACAATAAACTTCAGGAGAACTCAAGTCAACCAATAAACTTCAGGAGAACTTAAGTTAATTGAAATTTATGTGCTGTGTGCTAAGTGAACCCACTGTTCTTAGTACTGAAATAGAAACAGAGGTTCCATTTGGATTCACTTGTTGCAAACTTAATTCACTTTTGTTTTGGGTCATTAGATGATAAACATTACACCAGAACAAAGGGGTGTTTTCATGAAAAAAGGAGAGAGAGAAAACATCTTCAAGCCGTCCAACTAATTCGCAAGCTCCAAATCTCCACTCGACAGCTACGGTCTGGCTGCTGTCAGCCACTAATCATTGTCAGATCTAGTTCGTGACTGGTATATGTCCCCCACGTATGGCTATGGCGTGATCATTTAGATTTCAACTACCAAAAGAACACATTCTTATTATTCGGCAAATATGTAGTCCAGGATTCCGACAACACATTTTGCTTATAATGAGCTAAAAAAGTTGAGCATATGTACTGCCCTATGATTTTCAAAGATTTGACATGCCTGCAATCCTGCATGAATCAGAGACATCAGGGTTCTAGATGCATCTTTAATAATAGTACACAGAGCAACATATTCTTGGAAGCCCCCATAGCCAGCTTCTTGCTATCTGGAACGAGTGCCTGAAGGCCTAGAAAGTATGGGGACTCTGTTAAACGGCTTTCTGAGACAACTTTATTAGAGAGCTTAACATGGCAAGACACAACCTGTATTATACATTTACTAGTGTTTAGGAAAACATAAACCAACAGGAGACAATCCACCTTATGTAGGATGCTCTAAGAGCAATTCCTACATCAAAGAACTCACACACAAACAAGGAAACACTCGCAAATATTCTTCAAATTCAATTCAATTTCATTTAAGTCTGACACCTTAATGCATAACAGGGAGTTTAGATAGAGAAGACACCTAAAACCATAAGGAAACTAAAAGATAATATTATCACAAAGATATTATTTCCTAGCTAAGAAGACAACTAAAAGAAAAAATAGTCCTAAATTAAACTATGAAGATAATAAAATATCAAAATACTTCACATATACCAATATTAAGATACATCCATATCTTCTTATTCCTTCTTTATCCTTCTCCTGTATCATTCTCCCTTGGTTGGAAAAAACTCATCCTCGAGCTTTATATAAGGCTCGAATGAAGACGACCAAGCAAGAAACCAACTTCACTTCTTCGCCGGACATAAGAAAACTGTAATTTGTGCAGATTCTCACAGAAAAGTAGAGATGCAATCACCGGATGTAACGTCTTGCCAACTAGAAGTCTGTTAGGGATAAATAAATCAACATGCTCACTTTCTAGTCTTGACATCTCCACATGTTTAACTCTCGGGTACAAAAATTGACAATCGTTAGTAGTTGGCATTGGCTTGCATTCATAGGTAACTTTCAGACACTCCTCATCTAGTTTATCACCTTTACATGCATCATTTTCTACAATTTCTACCCGGGGTTGACCAATGTGACCTTCATTCTCCTTGTTGTGCATCATGTCCTCCACAAATGGAATAAATGAAAGGGAATCCTAAATGCACATGTCTCCATTATCCCTTTACTGATATCTTGAGCACTAGATGAAATAGAATGAGTGCGAGTGAGTATAGAAACGAGGAATTCCAACAAAAAGTCATCTGCCTCGGCAAGAATAGCGGTAAGGATAGACGTTATGTGTGAAACCATCATAAGACTTAACTTTGGCCATGCACTCAAGTATACAAAGACTCTTATGCTGTAACTTGCCCCCAGCATATCACCTAGGGTTTGGAAAGACGATAGAGTGACCTGAAGCCTTTCTTCATTGGCTCATCCCGAAATGGGGAATGTGGTGTTCTAATCCGAATCATCTGAGAAAGGCATGAGGCAAGAGTAACTAGAATATCATTATTAGTTTGATTTAGAAGCACGTCTGAGACCAAGACTCGCCATAGAGGCACTAAGGCGTCTGTATGGATTTTAGAGGGTCTTGGTGCACTTGAGCCAAAAGGCTTCAAGTGTTTGCAACAACTCAAGGAGATTGTTGAAAGATGGCACGGAAGTCACCAATTCAGACCCAACTTTGAATAGTTGGTTTGGAAGATCTTGTTTCAATAACCATGCTGATTTTAGTAACTCCATGACAATGTCATAAATCATCAAGCAACAAAAGATGAGAGCAGATTGAGGCAGAAGCAGAAACAGTAACAAACTAACAATAGCTGCAGCACGAGAATAGGAATGGCACGGACAGCAGCAATAAGCAGGAACAAGGAATGAGGACAGTTTACACGAAGTACAGACCCCTAGTAACATCTACAGCTGAATTCCTTGTCTGAAGAAGCAGTTCTAAGTCACAGGATGTACCAAGGTCACCAATAAAGACTATGAGAAGGATAACTAAGATGCTTAACATGGTTAAGACATTGGATGACGGATACATCCAGATGTTGAGGAGAGATCACTGGCACGTAGAAAGCAATATATGGAAAAGCCGAAAGGTACCCCGAAAGTCTTGTGGAGAAACTGTGAGATGTACAGTGCCAATCTTAAGACCTTATAGGGGACGTAATGCTAGATAAAGCAAAGTTGTGACATGTAACAGAATCCAAGTAACGGGACAGTGTTAGCCTGTTAGGTCTTCTAGTAAACATGTGAAATTGTCTGTATCAGCACCTCTATCTTGTGTTGCTTTTGTTAAATTGTTTGTAACAGACTATTTTTTTCCCCTGGTGTTAATAGACTAAATTGTTTTATCGTTTATTTTTCTCTTGCAAAGTAACAAATCTTTCCCTCAAGGTTCCAAGGGGTAATTGTAATATGTAACCATTTACAGACGAGCAATAATCATTACTTACAGTGTGAAATGAAATATTGCAATAAATAAATTGATCTTGCAGCAAATCATGTACAACATCACCAACTTGTCTGTTCATAGAATGGGGAATGTATGCCCCAAGTCAAAGGTGAATCTCCAAGGTGAAAAGTGAGGATATATATTAAGTGATTAGGACCTTATCTCACAGTGCAACTAAAGCTCATAGCTGCATAAAATTTTCTGATATTTTTCACTGTGCTTAGCCCTCTGTTTTCAAACAGGCAAGTATGGACCGACTAAAAGTAGTTGATTCTATATGTGCTCCTTCCCCCTCTCCCAAGAAGGAAAGAAAAATAACATGGACAGTAGTTTTGTGTCTAATTGTGTATTCTGATTGGGACTCTTGCATAAGATTGGTCAGAATAAGAATTCACCACATTGAGTTCAAAACCAATTACTTACACAGATGAGGCATGAGCAGTTCCAGACTTCCAGTCTAAAGAAAAAGAACGATAAGCCAAAACAGACAATACATGGAAAGTTACCTGGGATTAAAAGTGAACTTCTGCCAATGATTGAGCAACAATTTATGCAAGCGGTTCCCCTGGGTTGATATACTTTAGTCAAATTTTTAAACATGAAACAATAAAACGCTCTCAACATCCATAATTTTAAAAGGAAAAGAGACAACCAAGTGAGACAATGAGACAAGTGTGTCTTCCAATGTTTGGAGAGAAAACAGTGGCATTTATTGCATTGTTCCCATTTTCGTCTTTTTGAACAGGCTGTTTGAAATTTGTGTTGGACATTGGATTTGTCCATGGACTTTTATGAAGGCTCTACTTCAGCATTATTCTAAATGTTTTGATGTCTAAAGAGGATTAAATTCATCAGACAATGTTCAACATTGTTCCGATTAGTTGCATCATATTAGAATTTGCAAAATACACGCACTTCCAACAGCATTATGAAGTGAACTGATCTTTAAATCTAACACTTGCTTTTGCCGATGTCTTCCTGGATTTTTCCTTCAAAAAGCTGGAATTCAAAGTGTAAATTACAGAGTGTAATTTATGTCTTTGTTTTCTATGTGGACTTCTCCTTTGCATTCATGAATTTTATTTCCCCATCTTAAAGAAATTACACATCCAAATATTTTGAATGATTTAATAAAATGTGCACATACAGAACATGAGAAGAACATCAGCAAACATTTGGTTACTGAATTACACAAGAACAGGTTAAGCTGTGTTCACTTTTTGGCTTACTACTTCATCGTCAAAAAAGGGGGGGGAGGGTACTCAATGTTGCCTTGTCAACAAATAGTGAACTACACCAAAAGCAAGGCGAGGTACACCACACTATGGGTATAAGATGACCCTCTTGTTTTGGGGGATGGGCAAATTTTATACACGCACACAACATAGGAGAATTGAACCTTGGCCTTGTTTTTGGAAACCAAGCATCCCACCCTTGGGCTACGTCCATATGTTTAGGTATAAGATGTTCCTTAAGAAAATAATATGTAATTAATTATAAGAGTAAAAATGGTTGGTAATGTGACTAATGTGATGAAGCAAGATCCATATGATAGGCTGATTCGGTACTTGGGTGAAAAGCAACTTAAGTAACCAGTCATAAAAATGACATCCTAGAAAGTAGAAACTAGAGCCGACCACTGATCATATCATTTTCCCACGAGGCGCAAGTGTGCAACAGAGATTTGTTCATTGTTTTTACTGATAGTAGCTGCTCAAACCATCTACCAGTATGCATTAAATGGCATATCAAACATCACTGGCACTGCCACCAACTCTGAAGAGCTACACAACAATAGATCAATGCCCGGAATAGATCAATGCTAGGGAGTCCTGAGTTTCTGTACCAGTTCAGTGAGAAATGCTTGCTTATTGAGACCCTCTAATGATGTGAAAGCGGGCTCAAGCACACGGGAAAGATATGTCACAACTCTGCAAGATAAGATCACAAATATGGAAACTCATAAATGAACTTTCCAGAGAATATATTTAATATAATTCTGTAAATCGCTCTAACTGTCAGAATCACTACTCAAGCATATTTTCTGGGAAAAAAGACCGACTTCAGTATCCGAAAGACCCCACTCTCATGAGCAACAAGGAAAACATCAAACAGATTGAAACAGCTAAACATAGTCTGCAATTCAGAAATGCTTTAGATCTGATTCCCACACTAGTAAATAGGCAACAAAATAAGTAAACAAAGATGTACCTGGTGCATGCAGTTGTAGGCCGATGATCAGGAACAATCCCATCATCAGGTGAGCGGTAATCAGTAACCTTCTGCTCAGCTGACAGTAATCTCTCGACCTGCGCAGCAACATTGTAACGTAAGAAATAGTTCAAATTTTTAATGAATATTGGCATAACTAAAAACATATTTAAGGAATGAGACCCAAAAAGACAAATCTCACAGGGTTAAAGAAAATAGTATCCCTTAAACATTTGTACTAGTTGAAAATTATTCATGCTCAGACCTCAGCTATCACAGTCTCAATGCATTGCTGAAGTCCTTTATACGCAGCAGCCTCTGCCTTAGACATAGCTGCAGCCATCTCTTCACATGATGCAGCATGTGCTCCATCCACGGGTAACAAAAGTCGAGATATGGAATTGGCAAAATACTGTAGAGAAGGGTTAGACCTGAGCAATGTTTCATAAAGATAATCAAGATCACTCATCTAGGAAACAGAAACTATAGCCTTTAACATACTTGCTGGACTAAAGCTACACTACTAGCACAGCGTTGCACAGCAACCATGAAGGATTTGAAACTGCTTTCACCAGCAGCTGCAGCTGCTTCTGCCTAAAGACAACACGATTGACATTGATAGATAAGCAATGAGATTCTCCGATATATGTATAAAAGTTGCCTGTTTTTTAATGACAATATTCTGTGTTTTGAATGAATGTCTAGAAGGCAAGTCATGAGATTATTACCGCAGAAGCAGCAGCAGCTGCCACTCTTCTGCTAATATTTGTTCCCAGCACAAATCTTTCACGCAGAGCTGCAGCTTCAGACAGGCCTTCCCGAGCCCGCTCAAGCCCTTCTGTGATGTAACGACTCACCTGAGTATATGCAAGCAAGTAACAGACAGTTGATTAGATTTCAGCAACCAAATGGAATTCCTAGAAAGTAGAAACGAAAATGAATGCCAACTACTTACTTGATCCAGGAGACAAGTAAAAACAGCTCTCACATTGGAAGCCAGAATAGCAGGCTGTACAACAAGTCAACAACACAAAAAAATAAAATTTTATCAGCCACCCATAACCATTTACTATGTTCTACTTGCTTCAAACAATGATTTTGGAGATATGGGATAGATTGAACAAGACAATTAGATGAATCATGAAGAGCAGATGGCAGTAATCAAACAGCAATTATGCCTCTTCCCAAGCTCAAAGGAAACAGTGCAACACTTCTGCCCACCCATCCTTCTTTTTTCTAGATAAGGACAAAGCTCCTTAATTAGTATGTATTAGAGACAGTAGCATAATGAGCATGTGAAGAGTTAACAGTAAAGGCCACAAGAGTTACAGGAAAGACACTATCTTTGGACACTGAACATATAGTATCTTCAATGCTTATGGATAAGGTTGCACATATCTTGAACTTCTCACACCCAACTATGGTGGAGTCCAACATAGCCGCTGATCTTGCAGCTGTTAGTTAAAGCTTAAGAATCTCGATTAAATGAGTACCTCATTGCACCAAGTTCCCTCAGATATAGGTCCTTTTTTTTCGATAAAGAAAATGTAGTAACATTAATATATAATGATCAAATGATCGGATGCACAGCTAGCACCATACAAAAACCATATACATTCAAAATACAAACAATTGGCATGGTTGACCACATCAAAAGAGGAAAAGCACAACTTCCCATTATCCCAAAAATAGTCTTGTCCTTACATATACATATACGTACACACACACACACACACATGCACACACGCACACATATACACACACACACATGTATACATACACACACGTGCGCATGGGTATATAGGTATGTATGTATGTATGTATGTATGTATATGTGTATGCATGTGCATGTGTGTGTGTGTGTGTGTGTGTGTGTGTGTATACGCGCCTGTGTGTGTGTGTGTGTATACATGTTTGTGTGTGTGTGTGTGTGTGTTTGTGATAAGCACTGAAGAGAAGTCTCAACACCCTTCAAAACTCTTCGGTTTCTCTCTCCAAATACTCCAAATAATCACAAGGTACACGTACAACCATGGATTTCTTAAAAAAGTCAAGGCAAGAATGCTCACTTCATCAGTTTCAAAGTGAAATAAAAAGCAGATATAATTAATAATGGGCCTTGAGCAATATATCAGGACTCCTGCCGATAGTGCAGAAGGAAGCGCTACAATTTAAAGCCTCGAGTGAAAGTTGAAAGTTAATATTCCCAGAGACAACAACCCATCAAACAAAAGCATAAGTACATCACGTAATCACTGATAGAGAAAGATGAGAAAGAGAAATGCACTTGCAGAGTTCAGGATATTGGAAATTTGTGAAACAAAACCATTAAAAATTATCATTCAGGATCCCCAAAAGCCTATACGCATTTGAAACTCAAAAGACCTGGAATTTCGGTTAAACATTGAAGACAAGCATGCCCAAACATTTAGATCTAATAACAAAGATCTCAAGCAGAGACATCTGAAATTACACATTTAATATCCAGTAATGGATTAAGGAAGAACAAAGTGAGTAAAACAGGGAAAAAGAATCACCTGAAAAGAAAATATGTTGCACCTAGATATTGCTTCCTCATTCCAGCGCACAAACTCTGTCACCACAGTAACAGATATCTGCTGCTGGGAAGAAGCAATAGAGGCTCCTTTAGAGCGTCCAATGCTCCCAGTTCCACTCAAATCTGACAGAGATTCAGCACGCAATTCCTCCATCTTCATCATGAATTGCAGATGAGGCAGCAACATGACTTTCGGACATAAATATTACCGTAATTTGATGTATGTGACAGGCAGCAAGAAAAAAAGGAGTAAAAAATTCAACCTTTGCTTGGTATAGTTGTCTGAGTGAGGCCTGTTCATGCTCAGGATATTCCTCTTTGTGAACAGAAAATAAAGATTCTGTTAGACCTGAAACATGAACAGAAAAATCCATCAATCCTCAACTTCATCATATTTAAAAGGTCTTATCTATCTGTGCCTCTCTCATCCCTTTTTTGCTAAGGTCATAAAAAAAGGATGAATTTTCCTAATCCCTTATCCAATTAAAAAATAGGAGCCGCTGCCCTACAATGTAGATATCTTATACACTGAAGACAACATTGTAGTAGAAGTCACATGGATGACCAGGAATCACCTCAATATAATATCATTATCACATTACGTCAGTAGTATTTATATTTTCATACGCCAATCATCCAACTTGTGCAAAAACATCAGACTTCTTCTAGCAACCAACATCATTACAAGCCTAAAAGCACACTTCCAACCCACCAATTCCCATCCCCATTCCCAACCCCCCTCCAAGAGAGGATAGTGAAAAGAACAGAGAGGGAATAACAGATCTATATGTTTAAAAAATTGAAAAAAAGGATTGCAGACTCCGCAAATACGAGGTTTCTTGCACACACCCCCCCCCCCAAAAAAAAAAAATGTGGATGGTCTGACAGTGTATAGTTTAACACTAATATGTTCACAAACTCGATGACGAAGTAAAAACATGCAAATTTCAGACATGAACTGCTAATCACCAATCTCACACAGCATCCTTAAATACTTATTCAAACTTGCACATCAAAATAGTACCAGGTAATCAGAAATATCATGAAAAGGCCCTGTCTTATCCCATATCCCCCTAAGAACAACAACAATTATAGATGGCATAGCGAGAGCACCATGCAACGTACTATAATGGTAGTGGCAGAGAGAACAGGCACCTTGTTATCAACAAGGGTCCCCTGCTAGCAATTCTCACATACTGAACTATGTCATTATCTGATTACCAACAGAATAAGCAAAGAACAAAGGTCATTACCCTCAACATCCAAGTCACCACAGCCAACAGCCCGAAGGTCCCTGGCAAGTTCCTGTGTTTTCTCATACACTACAGCCAACATTCTGAGGTACTGCACCAACATTCAAGAACTGTGATGATGTCCTCCTAGACTGACATATGCATAGATGTGTGTAACAGATAATGGAATGAGAACTTACCCCTAAGATGCCACCCTCCTCTATAGGTGGAGGATTCATGAGCGAAGGTTTCTCCAATAGCTTGTCCAAAAGCGCTGTAACTCTTTGTTCTAATACTCTCTGCAAAAAGTTAATGTTTAGCCTGAGGAGTTGCCAACGAATATGATCCTATTCCTACTATGGTCTAAATACAAGCTTCCTAATCCACAAAAAAGGGGGAAACAAGAAAGGGGGAAATGGACACAATACTCAGACAGTACCTGAACCAGGATTGCCATAACTTCATTTGGAGAAGGGAATACAGCCCTTATTGTAGCAGATTCTTTTCTCACAGTGTCTGTTAAAGTTTCAAGCAAAGTGATCATTAGAGCAGAAATACCCCAACTCTTAGAATGCTAGACTCCCATTATTTAGGTAAATCAAATCAAAGAAATTGTTTTCAAATCAAAGAAAGGGGCATCAGGAATAAATATCAAACCTGCTATCTCCTTGTATAATGAGGAAAGTCCACGAGCAACATCACTAGGACTTGCTCGAGAACCTTGCTCACCAAGAGCCAACCTATTGTCTGCATTCATAATCTCCACATCAATGAACATTGGACGTGTTGCCACATAATGTTGCATGGCACTGCTGCCCCGGTTAAACTGCTCAGTAAATGATCAACAAGTCACTGCTTTGAAAGTCAGTAATATTCTTATGTACAGTAATTCACATTGTGAACAGAACATCCAGTAAAGTAAAACAGAACAGACACAAGTGAGGAACCACTCTCCTATGCTACCAACATTCTTCGTTTCACCTAATGTACCATGTTAGATATTCAGTGCTCCTATAAATATTTGACATTCATTTAAAACAAAACAGGGCCAAATTTTCAGAAAAGGTAAGCACAACACTTAGCCCCCTAGCAGCATGGGACAATTTTAGCCACTAATAAGTAATATGAACACCTCCAATAAATGAAAAATAAAGTGAAGTTCCAGTAAGGTAGTCACTTTCCCCTCAGCAGCTAGTATAAATTTGTACTGGTCTTTGAAGCAGGAACAAATTATGATAAATGATATCTTTCTACATAGGTAAATACGTTGGAAATATTTTGCTAAATGATCAATAAATAAGTTGGGAACATTTTTCATCTTAAGAAAGACCTTCAGATCGGCAGAAGAATAAAAGAACTCCATGAGAGATGGAAACAGGAAATGGAACCAAAATAGCACGGACTTGAACTTGCATAAAGTTGATAGGCCAATCATCCTCAGCAGGAGAATGGAGGAAAGAGGAACTCCATCACAAGTGCATCTTATGTGACAACACCACCAACAACAACAACTCCCAGTGTAGGTCCCACTTTTGAGGGGTCTAGGGCAAGTGTTACTTATTTCCATTTCACAAATCATCTGTAACAGACCTATTGGAGCTAAAATTATCAGACCCCATCAGCAAGCACTTGCATACTGACTCATGGAGGAGAAATCTTGGACCCATTAATGCTGAAATCTCAGAGAGCCAAATTACGGAACTCACATTTCTTAACTCTGTCGCCTCACTGACAATAGCCAAATGGTACAAGAGATGATCTCTTCCTGGATGGCTCACAGTATAGTTGAACTGGCTATAATTTTAACCAAAACAAGTTTGATTTTCCAAGAATACTAAAATAAATATTCTCTCTCATATGTCCTTGGATGTATTGTTAGTAATTCCAAAGCCATTCACGGTTAAGAACAACCGCCAAGCATGCAAAATACTTTAAGCTTCATCCAGAAGCTAGCTCTTGAAAGCTTTATTATTAAGAGAGCCACAGCTGCGAATATATCACACAAGGCACTAGCTCACCCAAGTGACCCAAATGATGCAAACCAGACACATTTTAGTCAAAAGGTAACATAGTGACATTTTGTCAAACCAATGAGCCAAACATCATGTGAAATAGTTGATCCAAGTATGTGCATAACAAAAAATCCCAAAAGCAAGCAAATAGCCAATGCAAGTGTCTTACTTCTAAACAGGCAATGCACATAGTACAAATCATGTAAGCAATCTGAATCCTAAGGGCCAAAAATACATATCTTTTACATAGGCAAAAAGTACATAGATTACCTGGGACAATATTTTGGCACATTCTGCCATAGTCGACAGTTCTCTTCTCTGTGATGATGCATCAAATCTTTGCAATAATCTATTCTCCAACTCTAGATGAGGACAAAAGAACGTAAGAAAGATATATCAACATTCTAAAAAGAGCCAAAACATGCAAAAGTACTTAATTTTAGAGAACTAAGAAAACCTCCATGTTCGTCAAGTATGCAGATCTCAATGCAATATCGTTATTTGGGGAAGAAGTTTATAAGGTGTCTTAAAGAGACAGAAAAGGTTCAAACAGTTGCATATCTGATTACAGCCTATTCACATCTCTTATGAATTCATCAGAAAGAGAACCCGGTGCAATTCTTTTAAGGTAAGAAGACTTAGATATGCATCCGGAAAATTACTATAGTTATTTATTGGATTGACCATGACGTGTACATCCAATAGTATAAGCAGATATTCTCACACTTTTGAGCATTAGACCAACTCAATAGCCAGATTCAATTTTCACCCATGTAGGTATCTACACTTAAATGTCTTTAGCAGATCAGCTGACCCACCATTGCAATACTCCTGGAGATTAGCAACGGCAACCTCCAATCCTCTGCTGGCAGTGGCATTCGCAGTAGCTGGTTGTGCTCCTATCCCTTTCCTTCCTATATCTTCCTCAGCAAATGACCCTGTGACAAGCAGTATGCCAGATGATTAAGAACAAGGACTGTTAATTTGAAGGACAACAATGATACACACCATAATAATACTTCATAAACTGCAATCAACTCCAGTTCCAGTTCAATGTTTTTAACAAAACTGACAATCAGGCATCCATACATATAAACTCATCAATAATAATTGCATGACAAAAGCTGAATTTTATCGGATAAGTGTAGCATCTTACGCAACTTCTGTGCAATTGAAGCAGCCTCAGCAACACGGCTATCATCAGAAAATAGAGGTGAAAGTTCCATAAGGTCTCCAGGTGTGCTGTTGAACTCCATCAAATACTGTAAATTTCAAAACAGGGGGGAAAAGATTTCATTAGGCCACTGCAGAGAGATCATCATCCAATAGGTAGAAACTGATTATACCTTTATCAGATCTATTGTTTGAACAGCAGTTTCCCGCTGAGCATCAGCACTCTGGCAATAGCAGACGCCCAAAAAAAAGGTTAATAATACACCATGACATATAAGTTAAGCATAAGAGATATATCACTAACTGAACATAGTTGGCAACTTGTTATCATGGCATATCGTTGAGTACCTCGGCAAAGCAAATACAAGTACATTATCTGCACAAATCAATAACAAAAAAGTCTAAAGGAAGCGGTTTCACCTGAAGATGGTCTCCAATTTTAGCTGCAGTCTGTCCAACACTTGAGATACGAGAATCCAACCTCGCAAAGCTATCAAACAACCCATCTACGCCTTTTTCCAGCTGCAGTTTAATATAACCCATTAACACATTGTTCTATCAACATTCACAACCATAGGAACTTTCCCATGCAAAGCTGAAATATGTTAACCTTTATGCTATTCATTTCACTTTCTTAAATCCAAACAAGTTTCCGGAGTACAACTCCAGCAACCTTCACATTACGGACCAATTTGAAAATTTACTATGACTAATATGAAACTTCATGCAGAGCATTATCTATGGACATAGCAGAGCAGGGAATGGGGAAGGCAATAAACATAAGTCCTCAACCTCTACACATCTGCATTAAAAAATCTAAGCATGGATGCATTGAACACAACGACTGCCAATTATAATTACTGCCATTTCTTTTAAGGGGAGACATAAAGAGGCATATACTATCTATAAGACAAGACATCTTTATCAATATGGTTGAATTTCCAAAGAAACCTAGACATAGTTTGCAAACTGACCTCAGCAAGTGTCTTCCGATGCTTAGCATCTTGGGCAGAAACCTCCTTCTTAAGACTGTTCAGCCTTTCATCAACCTTCACTTCCAACAACCACAATCCGGTTAAAAAAACAAAAAAAAAATGAGACCTTCAAGACATGGAAAATTCTAGTAAATCCCGCCAACCGGGTCTCTATGGCTGACTAGAATACCTGTTGGCGGAGATCAATTAACTCCTTACAAGAATCCTTGAACAGTGCCAACAGTTCATCAACTTCCGGAAACAATGGCATAGCAAGCCCTTGTGCTGCTTTCGTAGCATCTGAGGGAATCCGCAAATTCCCATTTGCCAAGACATCATTTCCTTCAGCCGCATCCGCGTCATCATTTTGGTAAGATGGTAGCAATTCATTTACCAAGTTACCAAACAACGCATCAAATGAAAAATCCCCCTAAAGAAAGCAAGAAAAATTACAATAAAGTCCTGTCTTTTTCACACAGAAATTCCTGCCCACCAAAAGAGAAGATGGCAATGCAATGTATTGCAACAGCTAAACATAAAGAATGATGAAAAATTTTTTAAAAATGGCCTTCCCAGAATCCCCACACATCCCCGCAGCCAAAAGATCAACAAATTCCTGACTTAGTCTTTACCTTAAAGTCTTCAATGTCCAAAATTAGAGGTGGCCCATTACCAGTTGCCACTTTCCTATCCTCTTTCATCCCTTCTCTGCACAAAAATTATGAACTTTTTGAAATGGAGGAATCATTCCCATGACCAAATACATGAATCTTAAGAAGATCGTTCAAGTTACACCAATTAAATGCCCATATCAGATACCCAACTCAAAATACAGGATACCCAACTAATTTTTCCATCAAATTTGGCATACCAACAGTCAATCAAGCAAACCCATAACATGCAACAATCTTTCAACTGGTCACCTGCTAAAGATACAGCAGACTGAAGCAAATAACCAAACAATTCTAAATAAAATACCCAAATTTGGCAAATTGAAGATTACAAATAACTACTAAAGATTACTAGAAAGGAAGAGGGAAAGGGGGATTGGAACATACATGGATTAATGCCGGCAGAAGCTAGCACCCTGAAGAAAAGTCCAAGCAAGAGAGAGACTCAGAAGAATATGAACAGAGAGAGAGATAAAAAGCACAGAAGGGATGGGTAATGTTGGATGAACCAAAAAATTGAAGGGGTATAGAAAATGGAATCAGGGAATGACAGTTTTTGCTAAGCTGTGCTTCAATTTCTCAGGGTAGATCGGAAAAATTTTAATTTGCAGAGGGTAGAAGCAGTTGAAGAAGAGTTTGCAGGAAAAGAGGCAAACTGTGTTGGAATTACCGGACTGACGATTTTGACCCTGTATTAGTGCGTTTAGTGGGGGAGAACAGAAGGCTATATATGGAATTATGTGAACTACCTCATTTAAGATTTTTGCAATCCTCAAATGAGCATTATGTTTGGAAGAATGTCTTTTATAAAAGACTATAACATTTGTAATAAATTAATAAAAACGTTCATCAATTTAATTATTTGTCTCTCATATTTAGCATTAAAAATTCATAGATATTAACGGTAGATAGTTCATATTTGAGAAAATTATATATTTCTTGATAGTCCAGTGCGAAACTAAGGATTTAGAATTTTCCAATCCAAACATTGACACAACTAGTTAATTGTTGTGAAATAGGCTGATGAGGTCTTAACCTAGTGGTTACGACTGAAGCCTTGGATACATTAGATTTTAGGTTTGATTCCCCTCTTTCATATTATATTGTAGTATCTTTTACAACTCATTTGGACCCCACAAAAAGGCCAAATAAGGCAAACAAATAGTCACACATGAAATGTGTTCAACTCACAAAGTAAATGGTCATAATAGGAATGCACATAGATAATGCAAATAGGAAATGGACTTTTCATGAACTAATTGTAACATAATATGCACGGTTACAAGCATTCACATTTGATCAACAAAACGATGGCAAAAGTTCAAGATCCAATTAACATTCGATGTTATGGCGTTAACACTCAGCGTACAGATGATGACAGATGGGAGATGTGTGGTTGGAGCAGTATTGCAGTCGGGAATTCATTGGGCTTTTATAGACAAATTTAGACGAAATAGAAAGAAGTTATGGTTGCGTTGGATTGACGAGTTATCGAAAGCTTCAACATTAGATTAGATTTTGAGAGATGAAATTGAAATTAAACTTCTCATCTCTCACTAGCCACTTCTTATCTGGTGTGTCCTGCGCGTGTGTGTGTTGTGTATGACACACACACAATTATATTTTTTTATGCTAATATTATTCAGTTTGACTTTAGGCTTATAACCTATAGTTGTTTGCAGTTGCTTACCGCTACAACTACTCTTAGCTACTTAAAAATTCTTACAATTCTTTCCAATTTTCCAATGCCGTCTAATCTTTTAAATTTATTTTTAGATTTTGTATATATTAGGATTTTTGAGTTCAACAACAATATCATCTAGTGTAGGTCACGCTTTTGCAAGGTATTGAGAGATCTAATTGTGGGTAGCCTTACCCATACGAGCACTTGTGCAAGTGGAGAGAGTGGTTTCAAGAGACCTACCAAAAAAAATACAAAACATTTTGTCGGGTTGAAATCGTTTGCAACAAAACCAAAACTAAGAGCATTGATGAGAGGAAAGAGAAGAAAGATAAATAAGTCATACAAAATGAATCTAGCAAGCAACATTACATCAAATGTCATAACATAAATAAACATTGCAATGCTCATAAAGCATAAGACAACCAACACGACTGTGTGCTAAGTGGCTAAAAACAAGGACAAAGCCATATAACTATTCGCGAGTTACCATCCAGATTGTAGACTTTCAAAAATTTCTATCCTAAGTCATGTGTTTCGCACGTCCCAATCATCGCATGTGAAAAAAATAAAGGGAAAAGTTAAAAAAGCCATTGGTGAATGGATAATGGTTAAAGGCGCTTAATAGGGAAGATTATACAGACAACTCAACAATACTACATGAACCAAAAATTACTTTTTATTATTATTTTTTTTTTGAAATCTAAATCAAAATTACTTTACAATTTCAATAATAGCAGCCTGCCCAAAATGTTCACTATAGTATGGCCATCAATATGTGTGTGTATGTATGTGTGAGTGTGTACATATATATATGTATGTATGTATGTGTATGTATGCGTGCGTGTGTGTGTGTATTAAAACAAAACAAATGTTCTAAATTTTTGACAAGTGCCATTCCCACAAATTTTCTACGAAAATTAATATTTTTTATTTTTTATAAGAAAAAGGAGCTAATCAATTATGCATGGAAGGTTTTCTTTTTTTAAAAAATATTTTATAAAATTAATTACAATTCCAAAGATTTTCTTTCCGCATATAAAAAAGACAATGCTCAATAATGATAAAACATTATATTATCTTACTTTTGATTACAAAATTACAGTATACACCACTTTCAATATGACCAAAAATATGGGTTATATTATAATAAAATAAACACACCGTTTATGGATAACCTATTTTGCATATTTGGTTTCCAAGTTTTATCAAACCTTGGCTCCTAAAATAGAATATTCTAAAGAGGCATAGTCACATACACACATTTTGAAATTACATATCTTATTTGCCATAAAAACATAATTATTGTTATCAAGAAATAATAAAATATATGTGGTTTTCATCATTATTTTTTCTATCTATTTGAACATAAGTATACATATAAATATAAAATATTAGAGATCTTGGATGCACTAAAATATCTATGGCGGATCCAATACATAAGAAAATACTACCAGAATTTACCATCAAAAGGTACCGGTTCGCATTCAATTTTCAAAGTACAAAAGTCTAAGTCAGTATTAACAATTAACGGTATTGATATTGTGTTAACTTTAACACGCGTTATTATTATAGTGTGTGGCAGCTTATCATATTTTTTCAATTTTCAACATACTAGAGTCCAAGTGAGTGTTAATAATTTTCTAATAGTAAGAGCTTCTTCTCTTTAACGCATTTTCATTTTAACATTCATCCTATCAAACTACAAATGATTACTACAATTAAAATTTTTCTAGGATTTTCATACACCACATAGGTCCTTAACAGTAGTTATGAATTAGTCACAAACATGTATAGTTAGTTAACCACTGTCACATATTCAAAATTTCCAAGATTATCATTTCAAAATTAGAAGACAAATTGTGCATAATCTCAAATTCTTACAATCTCAAAGATTTCCACATCCTTCTTCATAGTGGGAACTTCCAATCACTCACAGCCCATGCTAAAAGCTACGTAAATGGATGCAAGAGAGAGAATCTTTTTCCCCCTTAATAAGGTGGTCTCTTGTTTGACATATGTGTAAGGTTTGATTCTCCTTCAACATGGCTGATATTGGCTTGGAGGCTTGTACGAGTGGACTTGACCATAAGACAGAAGTCTCCCCCCCCCCCCTCCTTCATAAATACACCAAGGCAATTTAGAGGAGTAAAACTGTTTACATCCACATCTTCTTAAATTCCATTAAATCGGGGCATATATTGTGTGGCATTGTTGGTGTTTTGTAGTACTATTTTAGAATGATAACCAGCTAAGACTATCAAACTATAAGTTCTTCAACAAATTTATAGCTTTTAAAGAATGAGTTGGTTATATCATATAAATTTACATTGAATAACGATAAAATATTTAGAAGATTTTCTTTTCTTTCCCACTCGTGAAATTTTTAATTATCTCTCTCACTCACTCTTTCATAGCCTTCAATGTCGATAACTTCTGCAATTTGAGGTTTCGAAAATCAAGATCTCAAGTGTGTTGAGGGAAGCGCCGAAATCTAAATTCGTATGGCATTTTTTAAGTCATTTTTTTTTTTCCGTTTCATTTAGTTTTATGAAATATTTGTGAACATTTGTTGACATATAAATCCATGACACATTAATTCTACATAAGCGGGTAAATCATGTTGAGAAGTACTTGAATCAAGGCTGTATTCTATCTGTTGGGGTCATCTATACTATTATAATAGCAATCTTTACAAAAGCCTATAATGGTGCAACGAGAGTGATTTGTGGGATTTGATGTAATCTTAACCATAAAAATTATTTATGCATTAAATCTAAGCTGTTAATTTTTAAAGTTAAGATATCTCTTTATTTTATTTAAAAAATTCATCATGATTTCGGATATACATGATAAAAGATAGATGATAATTCAATTATCTACGAAAAACTATGTAATTATATTTATTCATTAAATCTAAACTATAGATTTTGGTTTTTTTTTTTTAAACTACCTTACCCAAGTACAATACCCATTTACAATTTTTATTTTTTTAAAAAATCACTGATAATTTCGATTATATTTGACAAATGATACATGATAATTCTATTATCTAAAAAAAAATCCAAGCAGTTAAAAAAAATGATAATCTTTGGAATAACCTAAAATGCTAGCTACAACATGAGTGATTTGCAAGATTTGATATAATCTCAGCCATAAAAATTACCCATCTATTAAATCTAAGCCTTCGATTTTGTATCTAATCTATCTATCTATTTACACCATATTAATAACAATATTTGAAAAACCCTAAAGTACTAACTTGATAGTGATTTTCAGGACTTGGTATAATCTCAGCGATACTCATGAAGCAATGGAGGTATGCAAAGACTAGAAGAACATATGAAAATCTCTTTCTTTTTCTTTTGTTTTCAGTTCCTAGGATTGAATCTATGTGTGATGGTGTGATTGCTTCTGCTTCAGTTCATTTATTAGTTTTAGTTTTGTGCCTGCTGGATTTTCATTACTATTAGCACTTCTTTTCTGGTTGTATGTGTTATTGAGGTTTTGGTTTTTTAAACTTTTTATAATTTTTAAGGTGTAAGAATGACAAATATGATAGTCACAATAATGGAATTTTGGAGAATGGTGGATGATTCGTGAAGTTAGAGATTTTGAGAGGATGGATGATAATATGGTGTATTGATCTAGAAGGGGCAATCGACTTCATAAAATTTAATTTTAGCTAAAGGGTAGTTCGACCCTGCGGGGAGTATTGATGGATTCATTCCGAGTTTTGAGCTCCATTTTGTCTTTTCTTTTTGGGCGAACTAATTGTATAACATGTTTAACATGATGAGCACTGAATTAGGGAACTTGGGAGTTAATACTTGTGGAAGGACTTGAAGTATTGCATTACTGTCTAACAGGAACCTCAAGTAAAAATAAGTGTACTTCAAGGAATTGGATGAATATTTCCATCAATTGGGAAGAGAAAAATAGACAAAAAAAGTAATATAGTCTATTTTTAAAAAATGATGCCTTCACCTTAGCATAAATTGATATCTATTTTTAAATATTTTTGTGAAAAAACTAAGATAATGAATTTTAAAGGCAGATGTAGTTTAGTATTTGATGAAAGAGAATAAATTTTATACTATAATTCTGACTATTGCCAGTAAATTTTCAAGCGACATTACATTTGATATCGTTATATTTTTAAAAAATTCATTTCACACACAACATAAATATAAATGTGTCATAAGCAAAGTTCATCACGATCCCCCCCGTCTCCCCCCTGCAAAAATTTATGAAATATGTTCAGTAAAAAGTTTGTATTTTCAATGAGACGAAAATATAAAGGTTGGGGTATAGCAATATTGTCAAATTTTAATTCTTAAATAAAGAATAGTAATGGAATATGATATATCTACACCAACAAGTGCATAATTGAACAAAGTACTTGAAGTAGTTGTTTAATCAAAGTCATTTAGGAGCCTAAATTGCACCATTGATGAAGAACTTTAAGTTTTTTAATTGTTAAATCCGTTACTGAAAATTAGTGGAGATGAATTAATTCTACGTACCTTTATTGTACTAATTAGATATTGTGCAGGAAAATCATGAGGAAATGTAGTAAGATAGGTGCATTTTTTTAGGTGGACTAATTTCTTTCTCAATTATTTCATACACTTCAGTGCAGTATAGTTACTACATATTATAACTTTTATTTTGTTATTGTTTTCTTTTATATGTCATTATAGAACATTAATCCTTCTTTAGGTCCTATTATGTCTCTTTTTTCTACCATAAATTCTTTATGTACTTTGATGCTAATTTTAGGTCTTTATTGGGCCGTAATTAAGACATTAGACACTTTCAAAGCACTTAATTCAGGATTTTGGGGGAGTGGGATTTGACTAAGAAGGGGGAGGGGGTAATTTCATTTTTTAATTTGGATGTAGTTTTTTTATTTGTTTAGATTTTGTTTTGCAATAAGTGGTTTGTGATTTTGGTTCATATTTTTTGTTTTTATTTTGAATTTATATTTAGATATCAAATTTTCCCTTAATAAATGGTTTGTAATTGATATTGCTATTGTTCCTCAGTGTTTGATTCTTTGCAAAACTAAAAGGAATTTCTTTAATGAGGATGCATGTTATCACATGGATTGTAACTTTCAAGATGATACATCAATGTGTTGGTAATTTATTTGATTTAATTCAAAATGTTTGCACGATTGGTATGATTACTTTGATTAATTGTTTATTGTTTTCCTTGATGATTTTTATATGCCTTTGGAATTCGGTTCAGGGAATATAATCTAATTGTGCAACATAAGAAATGAACAACTATGAAATTTACTGCTATTTTTGGATCAGATTTAAAGGTCTTGCAACACTACCATTCTTGGAATATAGTACGAAGGGGATGCTGATTAATAAGAAGGGGGAGGCAATGCAACTTATTAGAAGAAACAAATGGGTTGTTCAGGATAATGGAGCGGACCTCGAACCTCAAACCTTATACAAGAATGTATGTATAATTTTCTATGTTTGTAGCTAGATGTGGGTCTTTAATATACGTTACATTTTTGGATTCATATTTTTTTATGGGTTATCATGGGGAGTATAAGATGTTAGATATATTATGGTGTAAGGTTGATGTATAATTAATGCATAAACATACGAGTTAAAACGAGGAAATGACTTTGTTTTGAAATAGATTTGGATAATTAATAATTCTCGAAGGTGGTGTCGTTTGATATAAAGGAGGGGGTATTTTTCGCTTCTAACTTAGCAAAACTATTTTATATGTAAGTGATATATGATATTAACTATCTCACGCTATGTGCTGATTATTTTATGAATCAAGACCTATTTTTAATGAGTTAGTTTTTTTACATATGATCAACTTTAAAACTGAAACTTAGTGAGATTTGAGACTTTTAGACGTAGGGCAGAAGGATTTGATTCATCAATTAAAGTTTCAATTGATTGAAAAAACCAATTTTACTAATTATATGATCAAGTAAATCAGACAATGTTTTATTTTAATATTCATAAAATATTTATGAGACATATGATTTTATAAAATGAATACTCTGTAATTTTTAAATTAAAATTTAATTTAAAAGATTGTTCGTGCATTGCACGGGCCTATACTAGTAATTACTAATGTTCTAGTATTTATTAAAAGTAGGATAAAACGTATGCATACTTAACACATGGGATTCACATGGGATGTCAAATAGGATAAGAAGACTATTTAAGATGGGTTAATTATGAATTTAATGCAACATCAATTTTGTATATATTTCAATTCTATATATTAAAATAACTTAATGCCATAGTCTTATTACTAATTAGTAATGGAATTTAGTCTTCAAAAAATTTTTAACCAAGGAATGCATTAATAAATGAAAGAAATGTGGGTCGAGTATTAAAAAAAAAAAGAGGATAAGAACGACAATAGCAACAACAACAACAACTTTTAGTGTGAGTCCCGTATGTACGAGGTCTTAGGAGATCCAAATACAAGCGGCATATATCATTACCTCTAAAGAGGCCGATTTCAATATTTCCACAAAAAGATTTGAGAAACATTTTGTAGTTGAAAATATTTTGGTACCAAAACAACAAAACACAATCATAACGGTAAATAAAATAGTATGGAAAGGTGCAACACTACAAATGACAATAAGTTACATAATTATCAATGCATACACCACAAATAACAATATGTTTCACCACAAATAACAATATGTTTCAATTCTGTATATTAGTGTAACTAATGCCATAAAATCTTACTACTAATTTGTAATAGAATTTAATCATTTTAAAAAAATATGAGGTGAATATTAGAAATGAAGAGGATATTATTTTGATGAATCAAGAAAAAAAACTGAACTTTTAATGAATAAATACTCGACCACATCAATTTATTCTCACAATTGAAAAAAAATTTATTCTCTTAATAATGTATTTAGAAAACCTTTCAATACACATTTGCATAACCTACTCATTAAAAAAATACATTACTAAATTTTTTCCAACTTTAAATTGAAATGAATGATCAAAGACACCCCCCAAACCCATCTTCCATGAGGTGGAGCACATAAGGTACCTCTATCCATTTACTATATAGAAATTCACTTGAAAATTATGAATTACCATTTCACTTTTAGTATTGTCTTAACCCCTAAGAGTCCTATTTATTATGTGAGTGTCCAATGAAGGGAGAAACAAATTGACAAATAAAGATGCCAAATTTTGCAACCAACATCGTAAGATTCGCCGTATCTTAAACTACCCATTGTGTTTATATAATTAATTGATTACTAGTCAACACTAAGAACTTACCTACTTTTTAAGTATAAAAAGAGCCACATGCTTAAAGTGTTTGGATATCCTTATGGAAAGGCAGGAAAGCCACTCATTTTAACCGGTTGTAAATTGGTTGTTTGGGCCAAATAGAAGCTGTACGAAAAAGTTTTTGTCAAGTACTTAATTGACTTTTTCGACCAAGTCAAAACTATCCAAATCTTCAAAACAACCACTTTGCACCAAAAAGTTAATGAGAAAACCAATGACTAAATAACCCCAGTATAAATAACCTGAGTTGTGGGCCGCACTTATAGTCACATTGTACACATGTGATATGGAGTGGCTTTTTCATTCATTGCATGTTGCAATGAGATCTAAATTATAGCTCCATTTAATATATATGTGTGTGTGAATTATATGTTCAAATTCTTCATCTTGTATGCAGCCATGTAGGGTTTGTCTAAGAATTGCATATTAATTATTGAAAAATCATATTGACCTTATTTGGTAAGAACGTTTTAATATATGGTAAAGTAGTCACTTCTATTTTAATATTTGGTAAACTAGTGCTTAATGTCAATGAATGGTTTTTTTACCTAGAGTTTTCCAAGCATTGGATGCTTCAACGTTTTATCTTGTGGGAGTAATGTTCGACTTTAGTTTTAAAATCTTGTCCTTGGCTGACATTCGATTGCTCTCCCCCTCTCTTATTTAAATAACTTATATCGTTTTGTATTGCTACTAGCTTGCAGGTAAATTGAAGTTTTCATATAATTTTCTCAAGAATGCTTTACTTTTCTCACATTTCATCCAAAGTTTTTATAGACTTTATACCACAACTACAACAACAAATAATGGTAGTAGTGATAGTATTAACAATAAGAAGAGGGGGGGGGGGGAAGAAGAAGAAGATGTCAATAACACTAAAAGGGAGGAAAACTTATGTTCTTTTCTAACATTTTATATTTATCAAGTATCCTAGGGAAACATGTTTTTCTTTGAAAATTAGTTGAAAAGTGGCTAGCCAAATAACCAAAATACATTAGTAATTCCCTACTGAGTCAATTATATGTTATTTAGATAGTTATCAACAATTTTAATGAATAACTTTGCCAAACAATACCTAAGGTTGTTCTTGGCAACATCATATTGGAGTTGCTTTAGTGTTTTGGTTGAATTGGTAAATATTAAAGTTCAATAAAGTATATTTAGATTAATGTTTGAGACAGTCTTATGCATTTCAAGTAGCATGTTTAAGAGGTTAATAAAACTAACTTTTGATCTTTTAAAAAGTAGTATTTCACGATCTTTTTAAATTCAAAATGGCCTCCACTGATGATAGGTTTAGTGAATTATCCATCTCATTTTATGCAATTTATGTCAATTAGCCAATAAATAACACATTTGGACAAGTGATAAAGTACTCACCTTTCGGGTGAATGGGTAGTGGTCTAATCATCGCCACTTATAAGAATTTGTTTATCCTTCCTGCCTCTGCAAGCAAAAAGCGTGCCCATGTAAAAAGAAAAAACAATCCGCCAAAGTGAACCGAACATCAAACATGTACTTAAAGAAAATACTTTTTTCCCCTAATTGTCTGATTAAATAGGTATCCACTGAAATGACGTCAATAATAAAATATTTTTCCTAATGTAATGAAATGTTTCTTTTTTGTGTGTGTGTGAAGTCGCATAGAAAAAATATGCATATTTAGAAGTAAAAATATACACTCGTATGTGTATGATATATATTATTAGGGTTGGTTCACCATTCTTGTCCTTTTGCTGATTACATTATCTTTCTCTTCCTTAAACGTAACGGGCCCAACATTATTAATAATCGCTCTTATTAAGAAATTAATGACGGTAGTACGGTGAGATTAGTGCACTAATTGAATGAGACGCAAAGCTTCTCCGTTCCGACAATCTCACAGCGACCCCATTTGCTCTGCATCCCTTACATGCGCTTATTTGGGGTGCTAACTCTAACGTTGACGTTCATCTCACAACAGTGAGAGAGCGCCTCGATTTTTACGAGAATTTCCCAATTTCAATTCCATCCCAGGTCGCCTTTGGCAGATCCCAATTGTCTGCTTCAATTTTTGATCGAATAAATTTTGTGGGTAACCATGATTTCGTCCAGCAAGATTAAATCCGTCGATTTCTACCGGTCAGATCCACTATCTCTTTCTCGCATTTCGGTTGATTGGTCTGATTGATGATTTCCCCTCGTTTTGAATTCTATTTTGATGATAATATGTAAACAATTGGAGGAACTCTGCTCATGAATGTTATGCTTTGGTATTTGATTGATGATTATGTTGAATTATCATTGTTCGTGGTTGTGATTACTATTAAATTTGGACGAACATAGGTACTGATTTTGATTTGTAGTTAGGATTCCTTTCTGGGTTTTGGAGCATTGTTGAGGAGTCATGCTTTGAAATACTTGAATCTTTACATGCTGTGTAAGGACTAAGGAAAAGGGGGGGGGGGATATAATGGCATGAAGGGCAGGAGAAAACAAAGGACACAACTTTTTGAGAAACCTGTTGTGATGTGAAAGATAAGTAGAACCCACAATGCACTAATGCATGTTATTGATAAGTAGAATCCATAATGTCTTAATGAGTGTCATTGAATTCAGAGGCATACATGCTTAAATTGTATAGAATGCTTTTGGCATTCAATATTCATAGGTAATCAATATTTCCTTTGGAACCGTGGCTGTAGAATAGCTGAAATACTAAACATTTTTTTGGGGGGAGGGTACAACAATAATATTGCTGGCCTGATAATAGAGATTAATACCCTGATACTATCATCCTCTGCAGCAGAAATTGCATTTAGCATCATTACTTCTGTGGTACCACATATTACCGGTATCCAAGAATGAGGTCATAGCTGAACTATTGTCAACTCTGCTACCCAAACACTGAGGATCATAGGAAATTGAAGGAGAGGGTTTCTGTTTCTGAAGGAATGGGAGATTAAAGACTTCCTTCCCTCTTCCCCCCCCCCCCGGTTTTTTGGGGCCGGGGGGGGGGGGTAGGGAGAGAGGGAAACCAAGATTCTGAAACGGGTGACCTAGCTATGACACAGTCTATTTGCAAAGCAGTATCACATGACTTATCTGGTTGGAGATGTATGATAGATGCATTGAAGTGTTTGGTGTTGAATAGGAAGCAGAAGAAACCAAACAAGGGATGACAACGGAATAGAAAAAAAGAAGGCCAGTTGCTTTGTGTTCATGAGTGAGACAGAAGAGTAGGGGAGGAACATAAAGAGTGGATGCTTGAAATGGCCAGTTACTTTGTTGGAACTAGAAGCAAGAGATAGAAACGAAGTTCTGGATGAGGTGATAGTGATGGCACAGCATGACAAAGGGCAGGATTGTTATCGTTGTTGAGATGCTATGGGGATGAAGATGGTGAGAAGCAATAAATGAATGGATACACGGCTCTACCATTTTGTTTTGGCGTGACCGCTGGTGTGAAGGTGCTCCTTGGAGGAACCTCTTCCCTTGTCTTTATACTCTTGCGGAGAATAGAGAAGCTACTGTGGCTGCCTATTGTGACAATGTGTCGGGGTCGTGCATTTGGTCACCTATTTTTATTCGTGATGCCTTAGTGGATGACACCTCTCTTATAAGCTTGCTTATTAAGCTGAATGGGATTCTTATCGGGCAATCCTCTCTTGATTCAGTCAAATAGGACCTCAATCCTAAAGGGAGTTTCACGGTGAAGTCTTATTATATGAGGCTTTCTTCTGTGCCTTCTGCACCTTTGTATCGAATATAGGGATTGTGTTTTCCATAGAAGATCATTTGGAAATCTCTGGCTTCATTTAGAGTGTCTTTTTTTGTTTGGGAGGCTACCCATGACAGTATTTTGACTTATGATAATTTGCAAAAGAGTGGGAAGATCTTGGTGAACTGGTGCCGTTATGCAAGGCTGTGGCAGAATCGGTGAACCACTTATTGCTTCATTGCCTTTTTGCAAGAGCTCTTTGGGATCTAGCCTTTAGTTGTTTAGGAGTTTCTTGGATTTTGTCCAATTCTATTTCGGATCACCTCTATGCATGGGAGGGCTTTTTTGGAAAGAAAGCGAAGAAGAAGATTGCTAGATTATTTCCCCATGCAATGTTTTGGAGCATTTGGCGTGAGAGAAATAGGAGAGTCTTTGAGGGTGTGGAGATGCAACTTCAATACTTTAAAGATTGTTTTGTTAAGACTCTCTATTTTTGGGACAAAGGGATCTTTTGTTACTCTTCTATTGATCTCTTAGATTTTGTGGATACTGTGCATATGGGATGTGTATAGCCTTTTGTAGGATGCTATCTTTGCATCCAACCTTTTGTTAATGAAATATATCTTTCTTTCCCCGATAAAAAAAAATAAATGAATGGATACACAAGCCAGAGATGGCTATTAGATATGCCAAAATATTAAAGATATGGAGAAGAGAAATTGGTTATGAGATATAATATTAGGAAGCTTGGGAAGGGAATCAAGGCTTAATCTTCTTGTAGTGTGTGCAAGAGTCTTGCACATAAAAAGTTGTCTTATTTTCTGTTTGTAGAAGTCCATTGCGTGTCTTTTTGGGAAATTGTTGGTCTTCCCATCATAACAGGAAGGTGGTTGTAGTTCTATGCTTCACAGGGTGAGTGTGAGGCTGTGTACATCTAACTGTCCCCCATCATCATAATATAAAACACGGATGGGTCACTGATGCCTCTTTCCCCTCTCCACCAAAAAAAAAAAAGCAAGCTGCAATGTTGTGGACACCCTAGTCAAACCAATAGGTTGAGAGTAAGAAAGCAAAGTCATATCTAATGATGCGCATCTTCTCCAACAGCCATATTTTGGCATTAGCAACATTGCCATGCCCTTCAATGTCTAGATTAGCGCTCAAATCTGAGGACTTGTTAGTGAGTCCACTTCCACTTTTATTTGCATTTGGTTAAGGAGGTTGTTGCACTGATGCTAATATACCTAAGCTTGATTGTGGCAAATACTAACAATTTTGTTGGAATTTGTTACTCTTTACAATTCAGCAGAAATTATAGCTAATTTCTGTTGACCTGGATCAAGATGATTTTATGTATCTAACATTTGAAGTATGATCTGCGGTTGTTTTTTGCGTATGCTGAATTGCCTGTTGTCCTTCCTTTTTGCATGCAGAAAAATACCCAGAGATTTAACGGAAGCATCATTATCAGGGGCAGGACTGTCCATTGTAGCTGCCTTTGCCATGATCTTTTTGTTTGGTATGGTAGGTAGCTAATGCCTCTGCGACTACGTGTTTGTCTCTAAACCAGTCCAACCTGGACGCCCTTCTTTTTGTTTACTAATGTATTGTTGTTGTTTTTGTTGTTGTTACTATTTGTTCTTTTCTGTTGAGAGCTGGTCGAGGTGGATTTAGGCCTGGGCTTGCTTTTTCCTTTGTTCATGGTTTTAGAGTTTAGACAAGTCCAGCTAACATCGAACCAGTTTGTTTCCCAAAGTTGACTTTCTGGAACCCAAAAAAGGACTTGAGGTTGTCACTTTGAAATGCAAGACTCTTTTACGATTAGATTAGTCATAGTTGAGATTTGACTAGCTTAATACTTCTGCAGTGAGTTGCTCAAGTGTACCTTGTTGGTTAAAAGATAAATGTTTACTTGTGAAGCTCAAAAGCGTCTTTGCCCAGTGATTATAGCTTGCTTAGGCTGTGAGATTGCCAGTTGAATAATCTGGGCGATCATAAGTTGAGAGTTGAGTAGCTAGGTGTTTTATGCTGGAGTTGTGCTTGGGTTTCAGAGCTTGAATTAGCCCTTGTGTGATACTGATGGCTTCAATTCTGCTTGAGAGTCTAATGCCCAATTAGGTAGCCTTTCAGTAGGATACAGTGATACACTACCTTAGGGCCATTATATACCATTGGGCTTCCAGGAATAACAATGCTGTTTAGGTCAAGAGCAATGACTGCTTGATATGCCAGTGAATCAAGCTCTAATAGACCTAGCTTCCCTTGCCTAAGGTGAACCTCTTGGACAAGTATTGACAGGGGACCAATTGTTATGTAGGCATTTCTAGTATACACCTGTTTTTGTTTAATGACATTATTAATTTCTCTCAGCTTATTACAAGCTGTCAGTTGTGTATTTGATGGTATAGTGCTGTGATTAGTAATCCAGATGATTCTTTGCAGGAGTTGAATAGTTACTTGTCTCTGAGCACCTCAACCTCTGTAGTGGTTGACAAGAGTCCTGATGGGGAGTTCCTACGCATTGATTTCAATATGAGGTAGAAGATTTGGGTGCCAGATTTGTTAATCAATTTGTTTTGCTTTTATGTGTCTGTCCTAAATGTGTGCTTAATGCTGTGAAGAGTATGCATTTCCATACAGCTTTATTTTCTAGTGCTTTCATATTTTGTCTCTCACTATGCTTCTTTCCAAGGATTTGCCCCTGTGCATAAGGTGTACAAGATTCCACATGTCTCTCTATACTGATCGTTTCTTAAAATACAATTGCCACATCTTGTGGAAATGCACACTATGCATATTGAGTTTTGTGTTCTAAGACATGAAAAATGTCTCATGTTCCGGTGTTTTTGGAAAGTGTGAATGGCTTTATGGACATCATATCCGAGTTGCAATTTTCTTGAAATCCATAGTAGTTTGTGGCTGTGGGAAATGACACTACTTGTTGTCCACTTTAGGAAGAAATATTGCAATGATTTATTCAATATTGGGTAATACCAATACCTTTTTGCGTCTCACATACAGAAAATCCTTCAGAAGCTAATGCAGGCATGGAAGGTGGATCTGACTTTAATCATGTCAATTCGTTGGTGAGAAGTCTAGTGCCTCTTTGAAGTCAAATTCGTGTAAATTGCACGCTTGGGGCTCTTCCAAAGGGGGGGCCCATAGAGTTTATATGAATTTGACCGCACAACTCCATGACTTGCTCAAAACTCTGAACTACCTGCTTCCTAATTCATTATCCATAGAACAGTCAAGGAATTGGTTGCTGTGACTTTCACTGAAGATGGCTGTGAAGATTGTCAGACGGGGCTATATTAAAGCTTTAGAGATGAATATTAAGTTTTTTGGTGCAAGCAAATAAAAGCAGATTCACAGGGTAAATTATGCAAGAATATCCTTCCTTAAGTCTGATTGTGTTGACTGGCTAGGAAGCAAAGGCACAGCTTCCCCGCTTCATAGCATGGTGATATTTTCAAAAGTAGAATTGCTTGATATCTTTTTTTTTTTTTTGATAAGGAAAAATATGTGTATTAAATAAAAGGATCAAGAGATGGATGCAAAGAAAGATTCCTACAAAAGACTATTTGCAACCAATATGCAAGCTATCGATAAGGTCAACCATATCAAAAGATGAGGAGCAAAAATTCCCCTTATCCCAAAAATAAAGAGTCTTGATGAAGTTGCCTTTTAAGCACAAAAGGGATGTTTCATCGCCCTCAAAGATTCTTCGGTTTCTTTCTCTCCAAGTGCCCAAAAAATCACTAGGAAAAGCCAAGGTCGTCTTCGTTTTCGCTTTCCTACCAAAGTAGGCCTCCCAAGCCAAAAGGTGATTCGTAATGGAGCTAGTATAGACCCAACAAATGCCCAAGCAACTAAAAGCAAGCTACCAGAGTGCCCTACCAAATTGACAATGAAGCAACAGTGATCCACTGATTCTAGTGATCTATCGATTCTAGCTCCTTCTTGTACATATAGCACCTATTCAGCAAGATCTTTCACTTTTTGCAAATTATCACTTGTCAGAATCTTCTCATGTGATGCCTCTCAAATAATAAAAGAAGCCTTTAAAGAGGCCAAAGACCTCCAAATGAGCTTGTGAGGGAACCCTTCTTGGAAAAGATCTTGTAATGATGGAAAATTCAAATGTAGGAGCTTCAAATAATAGGATTTAATCATTAATTCCCCTTTAGAGTCCTAATCCCATCTCACTATATCATGTGAAGAGTCTCCTGCCTTGTCATCATTAAGTATGCCATCTATGTGATCTTCAACAAACGCGTCCCGAATAAAACATGGGACCAAACATTGGTGCCAAACGCATGTTCCCAATAATTAGCAACGAAGGCATCTCTATTCACTGCTAGAACATAAAAAGTTGTGAAAAGCTCTCTCAATTGATCATGCCAAAAAAGATGGAGGAGACATCACAAACTACTAAGGAAAAGTGTGGAGGGAATCTCTCCCATTCTTTTGAGATATACCTCTAAAGGCTATGGCTGTAAGAAGTAGTAGGACTAGAAGTAGACCAACCTAAACCCTCACCATATTTAATGGTGATCACTGTTTCTTTTCTTTTTTTTTTTTTTCCAGAGATTGCCTTTCTCATTCAAAAAACTCCAAATCCACTTGCCAAGAAGTGCTTCATTGAAGAGTTGAAAGTCCTTGATGCCTAAACCTCTCTGAATCATAGGTTGCTTCACAAGATTCCATCTCACTAGCTAATACTTAAAATCACTTCCAGAAGAACCCCATAGGAAGTTTCTTTGAATTTGTTTCTAATTTGGTTGCCACCGAAGAAGGTAACGGAAAGAGAGAAAGGAAGTAAGTTGGGATATTCGAGAGAACACTTTTGACAAGAGTTAATTTCCCCCCTTTAGAAAGCTATTTGGATTTCCACCCAGAAGTCTTTTTGCAATTCTCTCGACAATCGGAGGCCAAATGGCCTTTTCCTCAAATCTTGCACCTAGAGGGAACCCTAGGTAAGTAGTTGGAAAGGAATCAATGTAGCAACTGAATGTTCTTCACCTGTCCCACAGGCCAGAACCAAAATAGAGAGCTATTGGCCAAGTTGACTCTCAGACTTGAAACAGCCTCAAAGCAAGTAAGGACACAACGACGATTGATCGTCTGCGCACAATCATTTATCATTGTCACAAAAGATGATTGTATCATATGCAAAAAGAAGATGCAAGACATTCAAAGATGTTGAGTTCGAACAACCTATTGAAATCCCGAAGTGGCAGTAGATGAGTAGATGCTGCTTCAATCATTGAAGTCCTCTACAAGCTGAAAAGAACTCAGCTAGGGAACCGTTGACAAGTACTGCAAAATAAGTGGAGCAGATGCAATGATGAATCCACCCTATCCATTTCTGCCCAAAATGCTTTCTCGTCATCACATAAATTTAAAAGTCCCGATTCAGATGGTTATAAGCCTCCTTGATATCCAACTTGTAAACAACACCAACCTTCCTTGATTTTATCCTAGAATCAATGAGCTCATTTGCTGAAGTTGCTAGATAATTAAATTATTCCATTTGTAAATTGTAAGAGAACAGAAGTGAGAGCATTCAATAGAAGTGAGAGCATTCAATGTGTTGGATGAGTGGTAGGAGTAAAGGGAAGTGAAAGAGCAATGTCTCCCTTTCTATAATATACAAATGTTCTTGAGTCAATGATCTTGAGAAATTATGCTCTTCCTCTCCAACTATGTGCACCGGGTGAGCAGAGAATAAGAGCTAGCCTAAGATGAACTGGAAACATACAAGTGATTATTAGAGTCACCCTGAATTTTTGATTTCTGTGAAGGAGTACTAAGTTTGGATCCAGATGCTACCCTCAACTCTAATTGGAGAAATATAGGACAATCATGTCAACACTAATAGGCAATGGATGAGGCAGTTGATACTGAAGCCTAGCGTCATATCCACTACCTATTTCCCTTACCGTTTAAAATTGCTGTAATCAAGCAAGAATTTTAATATCCAAGAATTTGACTTGGTGCTTTAAGAATTAATGAGAACACACAGTCTGAGTCACTTTTAAAAGATAGATTCGATGTAAGTGCTAGTTTTATGCTGTGTATGCGATGATTTTATAGATGCCTCTTAAACAGCAACAACAACAACAACCAATGTGGGTCCCGCTTTCGCGGGGTCTGGGGAGATCCAGCTGTAGGCAACCTTACCTCTACCGGTATTCCTACCCATAGAGAGGTTGATTCCATAAGACCCACAAAATAGTTTCGTGAAAAAGGTTTATGGAGAAAACGATTGCAAACCATTTACCGAGGAGAAGAAAAGGGTCCGGAGAGCAAATAAACAAGGAGCGGAGACATATCTCAACAAATCAGGGGCGCTTGATGCCGTCACATCCCAGAAAAAGCACGACCTGCCGACAAGCACGCCAAAACCCTACCCGCCCCACGCCACCGAAGCTTCTGTCACCTACGGAGCCGGTCCTCTACAATCAGAGACCTTAATCCTATCCCACCACAACCTCCTATCCTGAGCCATGTCCTCCGTCAGACCGACAACTTTCAGGTCCTCTCTAACCACTTCTTCTAGGCTCTTCTTCGGTCTACCCCTCCCTCTCTTTCCACCGGGGGGGTCGAGCATCTCACACCTCCGCACTGGGGCGGCCACACTTCTCTTCTTCATGTGGCCGAACCATCTGAATCTCGATTCCCTCATCTTCTCCTCTATGGGGGCCACTTCAGCTAAGTTCCTGATTACTCCAAACAAGAGAGTCTGCCATGGATCATATGGTGTTTGGTATGAGGAATTGAGATATCATTGCCTTTTGCTTTTGGGCGCCATCTTGAATTCTGAAAAGGATTTTTCAACACTTGTGTTGCTTATCATTGCCTTTTGCTTTTGGGCGCCATCTTGAATTCTGAAAAGGATTTTTCAACACTTGTGTTGCTTCTTCCAATGTCATCAATTTAACAACATGCCAGTGGCGGGAGCTCCTCTGGGCACTAAATCCCAAATTTGTCATGTTTTGTTAATATTATCTCAGCTTTTTCATGTGGAATTTCTTATGAGGACCGCTGTTACTTTTTTCTTGTTTCTTATTGAAGTGGTCAAGGTTTCCCCCCTCACAGTTGCTTGCTCTCAAACATATGTATTACTAGTTGTATTGCTAACGTATTTCATGAATTCCTTATGTAGCTTTCCAGCACTTTCATGTGAATTTGCTTCAGTGGATGTGAGCGATGTCTTGGGAACGGTAATTATTATCATCCTATCTCTCTATGTAGCTTGACATGGTGAAATTATTAATTTTCCATTTGATTTTTCCTTGTGGACAATCCTTTTTGCTGCTTTCCTGCATTTTTGCTGCTTCTGAAAGCAACCTAAAGATATATACAGATAGTGGTTGAATTTGGCATGGAAAAAGTTGCTATAGGTCTTTTATGGCATAAAGGCGAGTTTTTGTGGAATGTTTGTGGAAGGTGCTGTTATATACTTTTAAGTTTTAAATACAACTTATGGAAGATCTGATAGTTTTAAGTTTAATTTGGGTAGAGTTTCACCATAATTTTGGATCATGTTGCTATTTATAATTTTCCCCAGACCCCGCTAAAGCGGGACTCACACTGGGAGGTGTTGTTGTTGTTGTTGTTGCTATTTATAATTTGTATACCTTTCTTTTCCCCTTTTTTTTGGGAACTTTGGTGGACAGTTGCTGACCTTCATTTAATGTCCTGCACTTGCCCTGTGATTGCTTATCATCCTTATAATTTACGCTTTCGTCTGTAACATTTTTGTGAATTGTCTAACAACTTTGATGTTTTATTTGCAGAACAGGTTGAATATAACAAAAACGGTCCGCAAGTTTTCAATAGATTCAAATTTAAGACCAACTGGTCCTGAGTTCCTATCTGGTCCAACTACAAATGCTGTTAAGCATGATGATGATGATGGTCTGGAAGACTATGCCGAAGGTTCTGTTGTTCTAAATGGGCATAATTTTGACAAAGTTGCACATGAGTGAGTCTTCAGCATTGATGATCATTTTTGTTCTTAAGCTTTTATCCATTTTCCAGGTTCTATAGATAGAATGGGCATTGGTGCCATTTTGTGGTTATTTGTAAAATTTATTGTTTTTATCTATAATTTCACTTGGTTGTCGTGCAACACTGTAAGTCTGATTTTTAACATATGGTGTCCCTTTTGCAGGTATGACATTGTGGTTGTCAACTTTTATGCTCCTTGGTGTTACTGGAGCAACAGACTGGTAATGACACTTGCATGACGTCATGATTACTTTTGAATATTTCATTAGTCTGTCAGGTTTAATCTCTCTCCTTGTAAGAGGCCTGTATATTTGCTCGTATACGTACTTATTTAAGAGACAATATCCCCAAAGTAGCTGTTGGGTGAAAGCTGAGGGCTCCTCCATATTGCAGAGAAAGCTCTTCTTATTAACATTCTCTCGAGTTCAAGCTTGAACTAGGCTCGCGAACACTTAGGGTTGTTTCTCTCCCCCCCCCCCCTGATGGAAACTCGAAACAAACTATGATAAAGCCAATTATTAAAATTTCCACTAGACAAAATCTTAAACAGTTTGGTCCATTCTGCTTTGTGGTTGTGCCTTCTATATTAAGTTGTAAATGCAAAATTATTTTGATGATTTTAAAATTAAAAACCTTAATTTAGAACTAATAAAAAGGTGTAACTTAAGCCTAACAACAGAAAATAAAACCATATTTGCAAACTAGAGGGAATGAAGAACAAGTAGTGGTTTATGTTCAAGATTGCTGTCGTGACAGTCTTTTAATATGATTTAGCTTCAAAAATTTCAGAAAACCAAACCAAGCAATTTAAAGCTGGAATCAAATCAAACTGCGAAATCTATGTTTAGTTCAGTTCAATTACGATTTAAATATTATTAATACCCTGTGCTTGGACTCTGCAATCTCTTAGTTTGTCTGATGCTAACTGGTGCCTTTGTTGTGCAAGGATTGTGCTCTCATTTTGGTTTAGCTCAAACTTAGTGGGCTAAATGTTGGCAACTATGAATGCCGCTTCTCTAGTACCCATTGTTATATGTTCTTTTGATTAATAATTTGCTGGTTAAGAAATGGTCTTATTCCATGTGAGGGGCACACATGCTGGTTGGGCCCCAACTAGGACTATTGAGATGAACCTGAGATGTTTTCCTGATTCTGTGGCTTGTGACCATAAATCATCAAAAAGCCACAAATGAGAAATGTTGGTATTAAACGCTGGTCAGAAATGAGTTTCCTGAAGGACCATAAACATGAGTTCAATCAATTGCTCACAAAGGAGAACTCTGTGCACTTTCTCCTCAATATGGTAGAAAATATTGAGAAAGTGAATATGCACAAATAAATAAAGATTTTTTTTTTGGTTCTGTTAACCTTAAAATGTTTGATTTTTTTTTTCTCTTATTGCAAAGATATGGGAAAGACAATTTTCTAGGTTTACAATCATATTAGAAAACATTTTAGAGTAGCAATTCAAAGAAATTTATACCATAAGGTTTTGTATTTCAAGGAAGAGGAGGATATTTTGCTCTTCTTTGTTTGATATTGTTGATAGGCTCTTTTTGATTTAATTAGCTATCTGTAAGATGCCTTAGCATCCAGTTCTTTTAGGTTTAGCATTTTAAAATTTTGCTATAACATTTTAGGTTTTGGCAAACACGAACATGAGTAAAAGGAAGAGCAATTGACAGCACAAGTAAAAGCTTAATGTCATTTTAGGGTTTTTCCTTTTGCATCCATCCCTACATCAAACGAAATGGGAGGTGTTGCAGTCTCCAATTTGTTGGATCAAGAAATAGCTCTTTAATCTGAAGAAACCAGGGAAAACAGTTTTTCACTGATTAGCTTTTATACATTGCCTTGATTGGTTCTAAGGGGTTTGATTGTGGAGACCTTGGTCTCAGGGGACCAATCACCAAAAGTTAGCACAAGATGGTTGCCCGGGAATACACTTGTAGTCATAGTATTTCTGGATATCTATTCATGAATGGCCTGTAACAGTGCCCAATAGTGAATGGTATGATGTTCTATCTTTGATAGAAATGCTGGATATCCTGTTGGTCATCAGATACTAATCGTGATATTTCCCATTTCGTTGCATTGTGCCTGTTGGAGATTTTACTTATTACTTGGAAATGTGTTCCTGCTATACTTGAGATTATTTGAAATTGACAGTTTTATCTGTAGGAACGGAGTATCATTGAATCAAGTTATTTAAGAGGTCATTTCAATGGGTTTGAGAATACCTTTATCGTTTTTTATGTCATTGTGATGCCTTCTGATTGGACTTATCATTGAGCTACATCACGTGCTTTTTTAGTTTTCCACTGCACCTAGGTTTGACTTTGACATGCATATGAGTGGAGCAGCTTGTTGTTAGCTGCTGATGTTGACTGGTTCTAAGCAACTTTAATGGTTCTGGAGGGTCGATTATGGTGTTGGAAACTGATCATCAATACCAAGCATTCATTGACATTTTGATTTCTCCATAGTACTGCCCCTTGCTTATGGTTTACCATCAGCATGATTTTAAAAAAGACTGATAAACCAGAATGAATGTGTAGAATTTACAATGGTAGTGTTGCTCAAGTACAGTGCCAAACGATAGTTGAAAAAGCTTGACAACAGCCTAGAACTGAAATGGGATGAACGATATCTCAATGTGTCTCTGCACTTCAGGACAGCAGCAGTCCTGAAATGAACAGGTTGCTCTTTCAAGAATGTAATATACTTGTGTATCTGTACACCATATCTCAGCTTCTTGTCTAGTATTTCTTCTTTGATATTATGATTGCTCTAGTTAAGGAAATTAAGTCTGCCTTTTCATGGCTCATTTATGTTGGTGCTTTTGATTTCAAGTTTGGAAGCCTTATCTACTTCTTATGAATGGTTGTTCGTATACTGCTTTCATAAACAAGCATCTTCTCCAATATCTCTTCTTTGATTTTTCTTGCAGAAACCTTCATGGGAGAAGGCAGCTATGATCATAAGACAGAGGTAAGCGGCCATTTGTTTTTCGTTGACTTTTCATGTTCTTCATATGTGGCATATATTCACAGCCCATTCCGCCAGACTTTTTGTAGGCAGAACTGCAACTGTGGTCTATTGCTTTCTAGATTACATTGTCTTATTTTGTCATTTCTGTTTTAGACATGACCCTGAAGCTGATGGGCGTATTCTTCTGGGTAAAGTTGATTGCACAGAGCAAGTTGAATTATGTAGGAGGTACTCTTCTTCATTAGCATTATGCTTGTTTGAGTTCCTTTCTATTAATTTGTTGTGGGATAGTGGTTGGATATTTGTCGCCTATTGTTACTTAGGCCATGTTTGGCAAAGAACTTTTTGGGTGTAAAAAGAGCTTTTTGGGGGTATTAGCTGTTTGACTCTGGTCAAAAAGCTCTTTTACAAAAAGCTCTTTGGGATAGCTTTTTCAAAGAGCTTTTTGATGTTTACTATTATAATGACCATACTAACATTATAATTTGAACAAATTTACATTACATGTCATTCACAAATGATATTTTCGAATATTGGATGCTTATACTTTAAATTTTCAATTTTTTTTTTTTTTTTGAGACAAGAGTTGTGGATGGTCATGATGTTGAAGATAATGCTTTTAATTTTAACGCTTTCTTAATTTAACAAATAATTTATGTTAGTTAGTCTTATATGATATATAAATATTTTTTATATCACATAATTTCAATTGCTATTAAAAAAGAAAACATTTAACATTAAAAATATATTTTGATTATAAGTACTAAAATTAGAAAAAAGTATAAATGTAATTTTATATGTCATATAAGTCTTAAGTCTTAATTCATAATTCATATCGAAAAGAAAAATAAATATCCAATGAAAAATTATTTTGTTAGAAAAATAATGAAATTGAGTAATGGGTATAAGCGGAATTTTATCAAATAGCTTTGTTAAAAACAGCTAACTTCACCAAACACTTTTTTCACAAACAGCTAATGCAATCAGCTAAGTCAAACAGCTAATACAATCAGCTAACAGCTAACAGCTAATGCAATCAGCTAACAGCTAACAGCTAACAGCTGATTGCCAAACAGGGCCTTAGACTCTTCGTTTTAGCCTGACAACCCCGAGTCCACACAACACTCAGACATTTACACAATATCAGGACTCTTCATTTTACCTTTCTTAGTGATGTATTGTGATGGGATAGCTTGACCTGTAGGCCTAGCCCAACTCAAATAGGATCCAAAACACACACACACAAAAAAAATTCGCTAGATTTTTTGCAAATAGTCAAGTGAGATATTTGGATGCACATCTGAATTGTAGGCTTGTCCTTATTTTCCCTAGATGAACGAACATAGCAATGACCTTGATTGTGATAATTTGTGATTTTGGTATTTGGTAGATTGGGATTCTGACTAGATGAAATGTTTCTCTGAGCCCTTTTTCTCTCTCTCATTTGTATTTTTTTCTCTTCTTTTTGTTGGTTTTTTTTGGGGGGGGGGGGGAAGGGGGGGGGGGGGGGGGGGTTTGTTTTGGTACAGAGGTGATAAGAAAAGAATAATGTCTTGCATTTCTCCTGGGATTGTAAATTATTATTTAGAGGTGTATATTTGACTTGGACTGGGCAATGCATCTTTGCTCACTTGTGTGAATTAAGAATAAGGATGTGCTGTGCGGCCTGTGCTTGTGCCTGTGCCTGGTAAGTTGTTGAAGACTACTTACTACACATGGTCTCTTCTTGAGATGTACGTCAGGGATAGGAAGTTTATTCTGGAAATTTCTGAACACATGTTGTAGTCGTGGCTTTCCTTTTTCAGGTGCTCCTTTTGGGGTGTTCGGAACCCAGGGACCCCATCTGGAGCCTCTAGTGGGATTTGAACCCCACACTGATTTGATGGAAGGCTGGGAAAATATCTCTAGACCACCATTTGGTAGTTACTAAGCATTCTAGGGCTTAGCTTCTCAGTTTTGATGTGCATAGAGTTATAGTTTTGGATGACTAGATATCTTGCTTTTCGGATGTTAGTAGGAATTCGCTAATATTGAAGTTTGGAATTGTACATAAATTGGTCTTGACATTTTGCTTGTGTCATCCCTACCAATGGCAGGTCTTTTTATGCTTATGTGCAATTTGTTTGTTGTGTGGCTTAGAAGTACTTTGATGTCTGGGGTTACAATTGAAAGTCTATTTTGTTGGTTATTAGTTCCCCGAACTTTCCTTCTGTCCCTGATTCAGTGTGACCTTGACCTGATGGCCTGAAACATCATTATTTGTTCTGACACTGAAAGAAGGTGAATAGCGTGTTGCTATCAGGGTGAGCACCTCTTAATGTTTTTGACTGGACTCTTAAAAAATCATGTGTTCTTTTTGGCTTCTTTCTTTCTTTCCGGTTTCTCTTTCTTCCTTTCCCCCCTTCATTTGGAGGTAGGGATAAACCAATGTGTGCTGTGGGTTGAAAGCATGGCAGATACATAACTCAGAGATGGTTCCATGTCAAAAGGGGTGATTATGGAGTTCTATGTTCTGTTTTTTTGTTTTTTAAACACAGTTTTTGAACTCTCCAACTTTCTTTGGATTTGCCTTTTGTTGTTCACCTCTTACTTTTCGGCTTCTTTCATAGAGTTTCTCCCCCCCCCCCTCCAAGATCAAAGTATACCTTTTGCAGTGCCTCAAAAGTGGAAAGTGGAAGCCATTTTCTTTGTGTTCATAGATATATCATGATGAATGTGAATCAGAGCTAGCCATTTAAGGGTACTGGTAACCAGTATTGGCCCTTAGATGGAGTATCTTCCTCATATATATAATTTCATCTTGCGGATTTTCTGCTGTTCTTGGTGTTGGTTGTGGTGGAGAGATGATGAGGCTGTTAAGCTATATTCTTCTGCTTGATGTGCTTTTTCGATTGGATTGGCTTGTCACCTCTGGCTTTTTGAGATAGAAGTTCTGCATTTTGTCATTTTTCTTAGAGGAAAGGATCTTGAACCGATCAATTTTCTGAATTATTGAACAATTTCAAATGTCGAGCCTTAACTGGAAATTATGAGATGCTACGGACTCAAATATGGGACTTAAATGTGTGAGGCAAATTACAAGGCAGATAATTTCAGAGAGCTTTTCAAAAGTTAACATCTTTGGCCATTAGTCGATTATTATGTATGTCATGTTCGTAATTCAAGAGATTTAAAGAGTGTGAGAGTATTGGGGGGCCCATTAGGAGTGTATTAGGAGGATAAGATTCATATTTCCTGCTTTGGATATTGTGATTGTTTAAACGCAATTTTCCTTCGTAGACTGTACAAGTTGTATTTTGAGAAATTCATGTTGTTTTTACCATAGCTTTTTCTTTAGTAGGGCTGGTAGTAATGTGCTTCTCTTCGTGACATTAAGAGTTTCTTTATTGGTGAAATTTCAGGAACCATGTACAAGGTTACCCATCTATTAGAGTTTTTCGGAAAGGAAGTGATGTGAAGTAAGTGAATCTGTTCTCATTTGTTATGGCCCTTGTGGTGATTATCGGAGTTATTGTGATGAATTCCTAGTCAAACTGTGGCATTGGTGTTGTACTGAAAAGTAAACAAGTGGTTGTGGAGTTTTCCCTTTGTTTTAAAAAATAAATAAATCTGGTTTATATAGTTGCTTTTGTTCTTGTTCTGCATTCATTATTTGTCAAATCTTCTAGATTTGTTTAATTGATTTGAAATTCATAATTTTTGTCTGGTTCTGCTTTCCATTCATGACCACATGAAAAAGCCTTAAATGGGATACATTCCAAAAGTTTCTATTTGTTTGGGCAAGAGATAATCCTTGCTGCTCACTATTTGTTTGACCACTACTGTATTGCTCGATGAGCTATTATAATCTCCGCCGTCTTCAATATTTTGTTTCTCAACCAGGAGTGACCATGGGCACCATGAACATGAGTCTTACTATGGAGATCGCGACACTGATAGTCTCGTTGAGGTAAGCAAGATCTACTAGAACTTCGATATCCTTTCATTCATCCACCCCACTTCATCTTTACTAGTATGTATGCTGAGTACCTCATGTGTTCGTAGTTTGTTGTGCTCATGTTTTTCCCTTCTTTTCCTCATCTTCTAAGGGAATCTGTAATTAGTAATTGACTTAGAGCTTGTGTTTGCTGTAGTTCATGGAATCTTTGATTAAACCAATCCCATTGGGAAGCCAAGCTTTGGCTCTTGAGGATAAATCTGGCAATAAGACTGCCAATTTAAAGAGACCAGCGCCTTCTGCAGGTGGCTGTAGAATTGAAGGATTCGTCCGTGTTAAGAAGGTAAATGAAATTTACCTGTTCACTTGAGGTTCAGTTCAGCCTTAATCAATGAGGCAAATTTGTGCATGTGTGATGCGAACCTTTAACTTCTCTGAGCTGCCGTGCTCTAGTTTGTTAGACCCATTATGCTCAAATTCATGCAGATATCTCTCAGATCAAATATTCTTGGGTTCTCATCATGCCTTGAGGCATTGACCTATTTTCTGTAATGTGCATCTTTCAGGTTCCTGGCAACCTCATTGTCTCGGCTCATTCTGGATCACATTCATTTGATGCATCAAAGATGAACATGTCACATGTCATCTATCATTTTTCATTTGGTAAGAGAATTTTGCCAAGGGTAATGAGCGATGTGAAGAAGATCATACCTTATCTTGGTGCAAGCCATGATAGATTGAGTGGGCGATCGTATGTTACGCAAGATGAGGCCTCAAATGCCAATGTCACTGTGAGCTTTGCAACTCCGAAGTCCTAATTGTTTTCTTTATGCTTGATCAGAATTTCCTTCTGGCTGTTTGGGATGTGGATTTGAAGTCATTTAGAAAACAGGAAAACAGAGTATGTCCAGAGTTATAGGTTCACGGTGTATTTAAGCTTTTGGTTTTGGGAGACGAGCTGAGCCCAAACAAGGTGCTAGCAAGCTAAATTAAGTTTTGTACCCGGAATGTTGTTTAAACATTGACTAAGCAGGCAGCTGATAGCTTTATTGAGGTTGTTTATCTCAGATCGGTTGATAGCCTGACTCTGTGCTCGAGGATAGACTATGGTGAATGTATTAATAAGTTTGCCTTAATGACCCTCCCCAGCTACACAATTGCTCCCTGATGGTTGCCAGTGAACAGCATAAACAATCTTGTCTCTGAATATGGTAAACCAATTTGTGAACATCACAATTGAGAGGGGGAGGATTACATGCTAAGAACAATGCCTTAATTTGGTTTCATCTCTCATTTGTCGGAGTACTTGCAGCTCCAAAAACACTGCTTCCTTTCTGCTTATTTTCTTCGCATAATCTGAATTTTGGTTAAATGCAGATTGAGCATTATATTCAAGTTGTAAAAACAGAAGTAAGATCGTCAAATGACCATACACTGGTTGAGGAGTACGAATACACTGCACATAGTAGCTTGGTACAGAGTCCCAACATCCCTGTTGCGAAATTTCACTTCGAGCTGTCCCCAATGCAGGTTCGTAAATGATGAAACTATCTTTAATAACTTTGCAAGTGTGAAAACTGCAATAGATTCATCCTGTTCCTTTTGTGACCAGGTGCTAATAACAGAAAACCCGAGGTCCTTTTCGCACTTCATTACAAATGTCTGTGCCATTATTGGTGGTATCTTCACGGTTAGTACTCTATATACATCTTTTCTCACGGCAAAAACAATCCCTAGTATGGGTCCTGCCATGACAGGTCATATATACAAAGGCGGTACACTGCCTTAACCCAAGCAATGGGATTGGGAATGTTCATGACTCCTTGAGTGATACAAAGAACATTCCTGATGACTATGGTTGGGATCTGAATCATCTGGTCTATCAAGGAAGCTATTTCCCATTAGGGTTTTTTTAAATATTTTTTAAAATAGGAAAAAAAGAATTTGAGTGAAGAAGTTCTCAATTATTTGTTTTAATCCAATGGCTTCTTCACATTTCTTGTGTTATTTCAGGTAGCCGGGATCTTGGATTCAATTTTGCACAACACAGTAAGGCTTATGAAGAAAGTTGAGCTTGGGAAGAACATTTGATAGGCAGAGTAGTGGTAGTGTCAGAGATGAACAGTTTTCCACATGCCCTGGTCATTGAATATTTGAATGTAATGTAAGCTACAGAAGACAAGACCCTAACTGTGGGTGCATTTCAGTTCTCATATTGGATGCCGAGCATGTCACTTAGAGATGTTAGCTTCACACAAGACTACTGGCCATGAGTTGTTGTAATGTAGGATATGACTCACTCATACATTTGGACTCCCATTTTCAATTTTGCTTCAGAGCTATGGATTCCCATGGTTTATGTACCAGAAGTTCTTTACAAATTGCATACAATTTGCATTGAATTACAGTTTAAAATTTAGTGGTCTGACGAGGGCAAATATGTGCACAGGCTCGAACAGCTTTAAGCAATTGGGTTTTTGCTAAAACACCCACGATTTGGGTAATGTATATCATACACCTGGGAGTATGTACTGTGTGGCATTGATGTGACTTATGAAAGTATACACGCTCGTGAGTTAAGAGTGGAGTGGTGGGCCCTTTAGGTTATTGGTGGGTGGGTGGCTTGACCAGTAAACTATTCATTAGCAAAGTCTTAGACTTGATTGGGGGCATTAATATTAGATCAAGTCATATCCATTGTAATATTCTTGTACAAAAATCACAAACACAAAATTGGTTCATTCTTGCCTGTACATGTTCCAGTGTGTCTTCCTTATAATTTGGGTGGTTTTCTTTATCAATGCTTTTGAATATTTTGAAGTTTAGTGTTAGGGTCGGGTCAATTGGCCGAGAGCTTTAACAAATCTGGATATCTAAGACTTTCTTCTTTTCGACCTAAGTTTGCTAAATTGGTCTAAATTAAAATTACCTTATTTCTATTGACCTACACTTGTTTTTTGTTAAATAATTAACTTATTTTTTAGAGGGTTGAATCATAATTTTAATAGAATTAAATTGAATTTATTTTGTCGAACTTAACTCAACTCAACTGAATTGAACTTATTATGAAAAAATGAGTGACATAGGGCCAAATGATGACTTTTTTCGTAGTCACAAATTTTGTGGGGGATTGTTTCAGAATTGAGTATAGAATCTATTGAATAACTTCAATAGTCAAGTGCGGTATAGCTTAGTCGGTAAAATTTTTGAAAGTTGGTATTATAATAAGAAGTTTGAATTTGAATGGCAGGGAAAAGAAAACTTGAATAACTTCAATAGTCAAGTGCGGTATAGTTTAGTCGGTAAAATTTTTGAAAGTTGATCAGTAAAACATTGTGAGGATGCAAAGACAGAAATCTTGCGTGATGAAGCATTCATTTATAAGCAAATGAAACTACACTTACGAGATGAAAATGAATACCAACTTTCAAAAGCAACGAGGAAAAAATGAAAAGGCCAAAAAAAAAAAAACGCCCACCGTGGGGCTCGAACCCACGACCACAAGGTTAAGAGCCTTGCGCTCTACCGACTGAGCTAGACGGGCTTCCACGCTGCCCTGGTTCGCAATAAATAAAGCTTACTAGGATGTTGTTATTGCCTCGCTTTCTCGTTCAAAATAAACTAATAATCTATATTTTTAATGGCTTTTCCATATTTTAAAATGTAAAATCTTAGCTGTAAAATGCTTTGTAAAACCTCTTAGATGGAAGTTATTGATAATTTGTTCAGATGTAATTCAAAAAATTTGGAATCAATCTGACTTGTTCAATTTCAATTCATTGTATGCATGTATTTTAAGTAGAACTTTATTCGGAGTTGACAAATTTGATGAAAATGAGGGAGAATATTATCGCATATCGAAGAATAAGCATGGAAAAATAATATAGTTTATTGTGCCTTATTAACAAAAATGTTGCGATAAATAAATAAAATACATGTCATCATGGTTATAATGGCTTATATCCGAAAGAAAGGGTCAAAAAATAGTATTATTTTGGCTATAAAGAGGGGTTGATATTATAAGGAGTAAAATATCTTCTTGAATTAATTGAACATAATTACAACAACAATACCTCTCAGTGTGGGTCCCACTTTTACGGGGTTTGGGGAGATCCAGATATAGACAGTCTTACCTCTACCAGCATCTCTGCCCGTAAAGAGGCTGATTCCAATTAATTGAATATAATTATGTGTTATATATATTTGAGGTCAATTTAACAAACAAACTATGGTGAAATTTTTTGTCTATTTAATAAAGAAAGCCATGCATCTATAATAGATTAATAGACATGTTTGAGAGTTATAAGGGCTACAATCTACATGCATCATCCTTGTATTAATTTATGGCTAACGAGTTAATTAAGACTTGCCTATTCAATATTTGGTGGCGCCTTTCTTATCATCCTCTCTCGGAAAACCCTAATTTGTATCTACTTCAATAATGTCCTGTCATCAGCTAATATTGTTGTTGGTAAACCCCAATCTTCGTGCTTCTTAAAATTTTATTCATTTGTAAGGTATTTACAAATATTTTTGTCTCTTTTCAATAAAATTTTTCTCACTGTTAGTGTGAATAAGGTTGTTCTCATCTCTAGCGTGAGTTAGATTTTTCTCATCATAATGTGAGTTTCAGTCATTGTCTTTGTACATCTTATTGTAAATTTGGAAATTTAGAGTGTAAGTTTCTTGTGGAGTAGAATTTGAAAATGATTGTATTAGTTCTACGTTTTCGATTAAGGAATGAGTTAACAATGGAATTTCACATCGTTCTACTATGAAGATCTTCTTTTTAAGTTCAATCTTCTACGTCAATTAGAGATACATGCCCCATGAAGTTATACTATAACTCGTCGGCATGCGAGAAAGACGCATTGACGTTAAATAACATGGTTGGTGGCAAAACTATTGCCACAAACTCAGAGCCAGTCGGCAATATATTTACTATTAGATTTTTGAAGAGAAGAGTCCAATTTGAAGTTTTAGATTTACTTTTGTTAAGAGATATTCATTGTTTGCTCTCCCACTATTTGCTTATCCATAGGGCAAAAAGGGGGCTAGGAATTTTATTTTCCCTTACCCATCTTGCTCTCTTTCCCCCCCGCCCCCCCATTTGCATTAAGAAAATTATTTAAAATTTGGTGTGAATGTCGAAATAAGTGAAATTTAAACCGAAATATACATTTGATATATATCAGTTGAGCTAAATAACACCCACTTAATTTTGTATAAGTATGAATGAGTTAGATTTAAGATTACATTACTCACCAATATTGACAGTCTTAAAACAATAATATCCATTCACATAAATGTAAAATAATTTAATTTATATTGCCTACAGAAATAATTTAACAGTTACCGGCCAGTCAGAAGACACAGGCTTCTTTGTTTATCCAACGTAACTGTGTTATACAACAATCAATCACAATTCACAAATATCAACCATGAGAATTAAACAAAATCACAACACATACAAAATACGCCCCCAACAAAAAAAATAAAAATAAACATCATATACAACACATCCACCCCTCCATTAGAAAGCCAGAAATAAAAGTGAAGAACCCACAAAGGCTCCAAGTGAACCCACAAAACTACTCAAGGCAAATAGCGAAAGTGCACCACTAGGTGGAGGAGGAGCCTCGGCCGAGGGAGCCGGGGCAGCTGCCGTGGTGGCTGGTAGCGGAGACGGGGTGGAGGGGGCCGGGGCCGGTGTGGGGGATGGTGGTGGAGATGGTGGTGATTGAGTGGCAGAGGAGTTTTTCTTGGACCTGTCAGATAAAACCACCACCACAAGCTTCTCATATTTGAGGCAGTTGTCTTTGTTGCCACTGATGAAATAGTGAGGCCCTGATTGGTTGAACTTGAACTCTGTGTGTCCATCTGTGTACTTCTCTAAGGGTGCGTTTGTGTTGCAGTTGGTGTAGTCTTCCTTTGTCACTCGCAGCACTGAGTCACTTCCTGCTGGGTACACAAACACTATTTGTTTTTTTTTTTTGGGGGGGGGGGTGTTCCCTTGTTAATTTATGGTAGATCAAATAGGTATACTGAGATAGTTGACATATACAAAAGTATTTATCTACTTAATCAAGTTATGAATTTCTTCGCAGATTTTAGTATTTTAAGGAGATATAAACCATAAAAAAAGGGTTAAATTTTGACGGAAATTTGGGAAGATTTTGACGAAAAATAATCGTTGTGATGGGATTTGTGACGGAATTTATGACTGTCAAAAAATCGTTGTTTAAAATTGACTTTTCGACTGACATGTCAAAATTAGTGAGAGATTGATTTTGATGGTCTGGCAGCCTGTTAGAATTTGTAACGAATCATATTTTGATGGGCTGACGGTCTGCCACGATACCCGTCAAAATTCTCACTTTTCCGTCAAAATATCTGTCAAAATTTCTGACTGATTAGCTTTTCGTCAAAATAGTCCATTAAAATTAATTAATCCTTTAAATTTCTAAAAAATAGTGCTAGAAATACGAGTTTAAATTCTGTCTACATCAATTATCAGATCTCTTACAAAAAAGTAAATATATAAAATGAAACTTACATAGAGAATCGCCAACTTGGAAGCGCAGTCTTTCAGCCCACTGATTATAAACAGGAGCATTGTCAGAAGGCACAGTCCACCCCTTTGATCCTCCAACTGTAAACGTCGTCGCTTCACCTCTCTTCATCAACAATACCATACCAACAAAGACCCCAAGGCCATACACTAAATTGACATACTTACCCTTCCTCATAGTGATGCTACACAGCCAAGACAGGGGCAATTCAGGAAAAGCCTATTTCTTTTTTTTTTTTGGAGAATTAAAATTCTGATCCGGATGAAGGTGCAAGAAATGAGTGAGGAAGATTAGGGCTATGAGGAGGGTTTAAGTAGAGGAGGAATTAGAATTGAACCTGAACTTTACAAGCTGTGGAAGTGAAGCTTTTGGTACTTTTGTGTGTGGATTTCTTGAGACTTAGACCAAAGCATAGATTAGTTTGTGCTTTGCTTTGCTTGACTAATTCCGAGAATATATATTTTCATGCCTTGCTGTTTAGGTCAGATTGGTCACACCCCACCCCGAACTTCCTTTTTTTGGGTTCTTTTGGGGTGTTTTTGGTCTCCGGATCTCTGTTACTATAATCGAGCTGCTATTGTCCTACGACCACAAGATACAGTTCTTCCATTACGGAATATCTTCATTGATAAAACTCTAAACGGAAATCTTGCTTAAGGGGCAAATGCGCCAAACTGTTAGATCCTACACATGTTGGTTTTTTTTAGGGGTTCTTTGATTCTTTGTTGATTGTCAATATTGAGTTAGCGTTCGGGCAGATTGAAAGGGATAGAGCTATTCTAAGTTCTACCACAAGTTTCTACATACAAATGACTCGAACAAGAAATATCATTTAAGAAAAGCGAGGTTGCCAGAACCGGACCGATTGGTGAACCGGTGAAGCTAGCGGTTCGATGGTTCAGTCGGCCAGACCGGTTGGATCAGATCAAATCGGTTGACCCGGATTTCATAAACTATAAGCAAATATATTATATGTAGATAAAAATATTGGCAATTTTATGATGGTAATGTACTAGTATGTTCACTTTTGACTACAAAAAGAAACAAATGCCATTGTTTATTTCCAATTATATTATTAGTATATTATCATGCTCTAATAATATAATCAAAAATTGTATCCTAACATAATAAAGGAGTTGGACGGAGTTATAAAAACAATATGATAAAGAATGAGACACGAGGACTATTGGAGCAGTTAGTTCATTGAAGCCCGAAACAAATGATGATGTTGTGGAAGTGTAGTGTCATGGGTTCAATTCTCAGGGCATGCAATTTCTGAAAATTTTTACACAAGCAAGGAGAGGAGATTTGGTTCAGCTGGTTTAATGGACAAGTTGGGCGGTTCAACCGAGGTTTGACCAATTCTTGACCGGTTCAATCAACCATCGGTTTTATGGCTCCCTTCGGACCGGACCATTGTCCGATTCACCATCTAACCGGTCGGACTGGCCGGTCCTATCCGGTTCCTGTAACGTTGAAGAAAAGTAACTGTCAATTATTTGAATCAACCAAGTGACATGCTGATCGGTGATACGTGTTTCATTCTTTGAAAAAGTTAGGTTATTTTATGGTACTCTCACTAGAATAATTGGGAAGAATTTCTAAAAGCTTGCAATTTATTAGCTTTTTCTTACATGTGATAAGTGATTGTTAATTAGACAAGTAAATAAATCCAAGGAATTTTACTCTTGAGAACTATCAAGCAAAGTACCAATTCCAGTTGTCTGTTCATTATATATTGGTCCACTTGGCTTGTTCCTTTTATTGCCAATATGGTTGAGACAATTATGTTGAAGTAATGAAAAACACCACATTGTTGTACTTTATTTCAATTAAATTTCTAATAAGTCGGGTTATCAAGTTGGTGAAGTGAGCTGAAGTAGGTTGAAATTGGCTGAAGTTGGTAAATTAGGATTTATCAACAAAAAGAACAAGGCCTAAATCTAATATCATAATTTGAGTGTTACCTTATCTTAATAAAATTTTATTGAATTTTTTTATTTGGCACAGAGAATTTTAATTTTAAATGACTGTATGGTGTACTCATACATAAAAAATTTAGCTACATGTAATAATACCTAGGAAAAAAAGATTAAGTCCCCAAAAAAATTATAGAAAATACTTTTCTTTTATTGGATATGGCCAGATTTTCTCTTTTGGACAAATCCTATAAATAGTTTAGCATAAGAAATCAAGTCCTTACCTTACGATACTAATGAAAAATAGAGTACAATACCTCTCAATATGGGCCTCGATTGCACGGGATGAGGGAAAATCCATATGTGAACGGTCTTACATTTGCAGGTATCACGACCATAAATAGATCGGTTTCAGTAAACTCATATAATGAAAACCAGTGTATTTTCTTATCCCCCCCCCCCCCCTTTAATCTCTTATCGGTTCACTACCCTTAAGTGTAAAACTATATAGATTCCCTACTTTTTAAGGGGAGGAAAAGTAAAAGGAATTTATTCCCAACAACAAAATTCTAGAATATTAAGATAAATTTCTCATAATGATTCCAATTCTCTTTCCCATATGAAAGTATTCCATGAGACCATAATTAAGATATCTGGTTTTTCAAATGTTCTTAATTAATTTTTTATCCCTATTGTCCAGTTTTATATGGGCTATCTAAAATAAAATGGCCCATTTTTTTTTATCACTAATTATATATATTTTTTATTTTAAGAGTTTTTTTTTTTGTTTTTTCAGTTTTAGATAACTATTTTAGTCAGGGCTCATAAACAAAACTCATTCTTGAGTAACTAGTAGAGACCTCAATATTAAAGAATATTTCAATTGCCAAGACCTGGCAAATGAGTCATTTAGTTCAGGTATGGGTCGGGTCAAGTTTGAGTCGGGTCATGTTCGGGTTAAGTGACATTTCGGGTCGGGTTGATTTCGGGTCAACCAATTTTTGGTCAAATACGCTAGTCATGCTAAAACAAGCAATTTTGTAGAAAATTTTGGGTCGAGTATTGTTCGGTTCGGATCAATCCGGGTTTCGGATCCACTTTCAGGTGAGCATATTTCGAGTGTCGGGTTAGGTATGTGTTCGGGTCGTTCGGTTTGGATTTCGAATCTCGAGTCGGTTTTGCCAGCTCCCCAAGGCTCAGTGGCGGATCCAGATATTTGGAATATGGGTGTCTATAAATTAACATCGTTACTAATATACACTATTTTTTTTTTAGGAGTGTCCATTAATCAATATTGTTACTAAATTAACCACTTTTTAAATAGATTTTTTTTGGGGGGGGGGGGGACTAGGGGTGTCCATGGACACCCCTAACTATAACATGGATCCACCCATGCCAAGGCTCTTCCATTTGTAAAGAAGTTCACACAACTTTGATAGAAATACGACGTAAGGATAACATGTTAACATAAGCATTAAACAATCTTCGTATTTTTATCAACTTTATTCGTCCAACTCTTTGTACTTTAACCATATAAACTTGTCTTAGATTTGGAGTGAACAGTTGCCAAGTATGTAACTCCATTGATATTATGAGATTAACATTGTGATCATTGTCTGTGGACCCTATGGACGTACGAAAATGAAAAATATTTTCAAAACTTTTTAATGGGTAAAAAACAAACATATCATGAATACATCAAAATTTTAGTATCATTCTTTTGCTTGCATGTGCCAGTTAATTTCTTACCAACGAGGCAGTGCCGGGTTGATACCATTGTGTTTGCTCCACCTCCACCACCTGGGTTCGAATCTGGGTGGAGGAACTTTTCATTGCCATTTATTTGGAATTGAAGGGGGTGGGTTGAGACTTGGGCCTACATGGTTCCCCCCTCTCCTATAGACTATTTAGCCCACTAGGATATCCCTTGAGATAGGCGCTCAGTAGGTGGCCCAAGTTTACCATTGTAAAAAAAAAAAATGTTGCAGTTAATTTCTTATAAGTTTATACTTAGAAAAAGAGTAAGAGTTGATGATCTTATTCAAAATGTGATAATTGCTCGATATGACATTTTAACTTAATTTTTAATGTCATATAAGCGCGTATTAGTCGAAAATGATAAATCGGTGAACGAGTAAGCGTGTGGCATAACTTGACTCATTTATCTTAATGGGATTCAATAAATCTGTAGAATGCAAAAATTTTCTAACCAATCAAGACTCGTCATGTGGGAAATAAAATGTTCTTATTTTGGCTAATAATAGGCCGCCACATTTCAGATTAATCATGGAGTTCATTAAATTAACATTTTAATGCAAATATATTTTATCTAATCAAACGGTGCCATGTGTTACATATGATGCAGAAAATTGGTGACTATTTCTTTCTTTTAAAAGAAGATAATTGGCTATAAATAAGGCTAATCCTAATCTACGCTTCTCTATAAATATTGAGCTTCTCCTTGTTCAAGGGCCTGCATTTCGAAGAAATCAGAATAACTCCAGAATTCTATATGAAAAAGAAGACAACAAGCAATTTAAGCACGGGTCGTCTTCGATCTCTCAGAGATCAAACTTTTTTTTCTTGATATTAAGCCTCTTTGGGCCTCTGTTAAGATCAAATTCATTTAAGACGATTCAAGGGGATCGAGTCAGAGGATTTACGAAACTTGTTCTTGTAATAGTTATACATAGATTATACCCGTTCTTTGATATAAATACGAAAATTGAATTTGCTTCTCAAGTTCTTATCTAACTTATTTTAGACTCAACGCAAACTTATGGCATGTTTAGATCAATCTGTTTAAAAATTAAATGCGTATAGGTTAAAGTTTTCTACCGTATTTAATAAACGAGTTAGGTTTACGTTGAGCGATTTTCAACATATTTTAAATTTAACACAAACACAAACTCAATCTGACCTGACCTGATCTAACCCATTTTTTGGCTCTACTTGGCACTCCTCACGATTCGTTTCCTTCTCAATTTATCAAAATTTATATCACTATTAAAAGAAATACTTTCTTCAACTTTCTGCTTAAACAATTATACATCTTCTATTAAGGGTTTGTTCTATTTCGCGTTTTAGATAAATAGATAGATATAAGGAGATGTAAGGAGCTGTAAGGAGCTGTAAGAAGATGTAAGAATAGATGTAAGGAGTTGTTGAATTGTTGAAGAGCTGTATAGTATAATTTGTTTTACAATGAACGTTTTGGATGAAAAATAATAATATTAAAATAATACACTTATTGAAAATAAATTATTAATTAAGTTAATTATACAACAATAAAATATATTAATTCTCATAAATTTGGTGAATAAAATTTCGTCCACTTGAGGTGATTTTTTATATGAACATTAATTTGATCGAATAAGCAAAGTATAACAAAAAAAAAAATAATTTTTTTTGACAAAATTGAATACAACTCTTCAAATAAATTCCTATTTTTAAGTAAATAATTTAAAATATAAATAAATGTATGGTCATCTATAATAATATATATTTCATGTTGAAACTCAAATATAATTTACGTCGTTATATTATATTTTTATATTTTTTGTAAATGTTGTGTTAATAAGATATTTATAAATTTTGTATATTGATAGTATCATTAAAAAAATATACATATTTTTGTAACTAAAATAAATGAAAGTTACAGAAAATCTATGAGATGTAAGAAGATGTAAGGATTGTATTAAGGATGTAAGGAGCTGCAAAGAAATGTAAAAAATTATAAAAAGATGTAATCTCTTAACTAAATTCTAAAAAAAAATATGAAATAAAACAGGATCTTAGAAAGTCATTTACTCCCTAGATAATTGTCAAGTACATATACATACAACTTTTGTTTTTGAACAAATCAATGCTTAAGCCACTGTAGTTGAGCTGATTGATAACGAGGATGGGGTTTGAAGAGAAGACTAATTTAGCTAGTGGTTATTGCCTGGTGACATGGACCATGCCTACATGGAAACTAGATTGTCTTACCTATCTGTGTTTTTGTAATTTAGCTATTGGCTGTGTATCTGTCTCATTGCATTATCTTGAGTTTTACCCGACTACTAATCGGGAAAAGAAAGGTAGAGACAACCTAAGGGTTTAAAAGATTAATGGTGGAAGGAGAATCACTACCATTCATCCACAGATTGCGGAAGGATTGTAATTCGATTGTTCATGCAGTCGCTTACTTCTAACTTGTTGATTTCTAAGAAAGGATATCAGAGGAAGGATGGCAAGACATCATCTACGATTTGGTTATAAAGGGATATGAGTTCTTTTATTGAAATTTTTTAATATAGAATCTCCTTTTCACTTTTGTGATTAAGAAAGATAATAGTAAAATAAGACATTAATTTTCCCATTAAATGTTTTCACAAAATCTTTTATCTTTAAAATATTTTCACAAAATTATTTTTTATTGGTCTCTCGGAATCAACCTCTTTACGGGTAGGAATGTCGGTAGAGGTAAGGTTGCCTACAATTGGATCTCCCCAGACCCTGCAGAAGCGGGACCCACACTGAGAGGTGTTGTTTTTGTTGTTGTTATTGTTGTTGTATAATAAGACATTCTAATTTCAAATGTAGCAACAAATAGATAGTTTAATAACAAGCTAGTATTCGTATATCCTATGCGATGTTTGGGAAACTACTTCATAAACTTTTGAATATAATGAATATCATAAATAGTATAATATAATAAAATATGAAATTTAAAGTGGTGAATCATAAATATCATAATTAAATATTGCCCTTTTTTGGCAAGAAAATCATTCATACCTAATTGGTCATGATTTATGACAAACAATATTGTTCCGTTTTCCTTATTTTCGAATTGATATTAATTATTTGAGGGATTAACTTGTGTTGTTCTAGAACAAAAAGTAAAATTATTAGTTATTTAAAAAATTTGTAAGCATGACACGTGCCAAAAAATTAGAAGAGTATGTTTTCTTTTAATATATGTATTTTATACATGTATATAGTGAGAGTATAGGGGCTAAGGTGTGCAAAAAAAAAAAAAACCAAAACCGAAAATCAAACCGAAAAACCGAATTGAAAAACCGGTTAACTGTACAATTTTTTTCAAAAAAATAGGTTTGTTTAACCGAACCAAAACAAATTTCGATTTTCGGTTCGGTTACGGTTCGAATTTTGGACCGAAATTTTTGGTTAACTAAAAAACAGTTAATTGAAATTTTCGGTTCAATTACGGTTCGAAATTTTCTTCAATTGAAGAACTGGTTAACTGAAACTTCAATTAACTGGTTTTGCATACCTCTACATTACGAGCCATCATTTTGATTTAAAAAATTGGGTACACTTTTCAATAGATCTAATAGATAGTTAAAGCATTCCCAGCCAGAGTTTTGGATTTTGGAACTTTGGCATGCCACGTCAGTAAAAGTTTCACAATTTTGGAACTTGCATTCCATCACTTTTCCAACAAATGAAACTCCAATTTTAATTATCCAATAAAAATATTTATCATGAACCCACATTATAACACACAATCTAATTTTTAAATCATATAAAAATTATAAATTAACTAAAAAAAAAAACAAATAACAAAAAAAATCTAAAAGTTACTCGCATGGAGGAATGTCTACATGTTCCTCCATGCGTGTCACTCCCCATTTCTCCCAGGCTGCCAAGGAGCCACTGGCACGCGTGGGAAACGCATGTCCCCCACCTGGCACGCGTTTCTTCCGCTGCTAGTGCTTTTAGGGCATTCCTAGTTTAAGTTCCAAAAATTAGAACTCAAGTACGTCACATCAACAAAAATTTTACTTTTTTTGGACTTACATTCCATTATTTCTCCAACCCATAGAACTCAAATTTTGATTATCTAATAAAAATATTTATCATGGATCCACCCTAACACAACTTTTTTTTAATCACTTAAAAATTATATATTATACACACAAAAAAAGAAAAAAAGTAAAAATATTTTTATTGGTGAAAAATTGTCCCATGGAGAAGACCATAGTCCGTATATGCGGTCTTTCACGCGAGATATGGTGCACCATTTCTCGGATGAGAGGCAAAAGATTGACACATAAAACCCATCCCTTCCACGTGTATCATGGGCTGGGAATGCCCTTATATTACTGGAGAACCCATCAACCACGATGCCCCAAATTTTTTTATGGAATGATGCATTTGGTGAAGCTTGCACTTTATTTTGATTTTAATTTCTGATAGGAGATTGTTGCCTCCGTAGCTGTGAAAAACAACAATTAGTCAAACTAATCAAACTTCAGCTGTACATGACTTGGACAAATTATTCTTATCATAATTAGTTGCAAATTTTAATCATAATTCACACACCGACATTCTAAAACACTTTTCATAAAGATAAAATAATAATCTAAAAAACTAACAAAAAATGAACAAAATTACTTTCTTACAAAATCTCACAATTTTGTTTCTTTTTATTTAAAACAGACCCCAAAAAAAAAAACACTCAGCAATTATCCCGCAAAAATGGCGAGTCAATGAGGGGTCTCAATGATCAGACCCCTTCCCTCAATCATCCAATGGAGTTAAATCAAAAATAGTCAATAACCCACATAATACCAATGAATTTGACTTAGTTTTGAAATTAATTTCACTTAAAACATACTATAGTATTATTTATGAAAAAAAAAACAGGGAAAAAGGGTGGAAATGTTAGAGAGAGAAACAAAAACGAGTTCAGGGCATTCTCCCATTCCTTTGACGAAGTTCACTGCCCACCATAACCGACCCTCTAAGCAATAAACACATCCAACCCCCACCACCCATCAAAGAAAGCAAGAAAAATCATTGGGAAAATCAGATCTCCATCACAGAAGTTTTCTTTTTTTTGTTTTTTGTTTCTATGCAAAAGAATTTGTTTTCTTTGAATCTGTCCCTTGTAGTGTGTCCCTTGATTCACATTCTGATCTGGGTTCTTCTTATTTTGCGCCAATTTTTATCCTGTAAGTGGGATTTGAGGCATTTTGTGCTTCTGGGTCTAGGGAATTCTAGCTCGGGGTTGCTGGGTTTCACTTGAATTTTGTTTCAACAAATTAAAGCAAAGGCAAACAGAGAAGGGTTGTGATCTTGGGTATTCAAGAAGAAAGCTTTTTTCAGCTTTCGTTATGATGATCTGGAGGGACCCTGGAGAGCCTACAGATTCCTATTATCAGGCCAGGCCTGAGGTTACAGATGCACCAAAGACCAAGTTCAGGATCAGGGTTGGTGGATCTTTTAGCTTTATTTGTTCTTCATTGAATAGAAAGTTGTGTAGAAATTGGATATGCCCACTGTATCGTATGAGCAGTGTTTGCTATAAGATTAAATGAGCTTGGTCAGTGCAATGATTATTGGAATTTGGTTGTGCAAATTTGAGCAATACTGAAGCCGCTTAAAACGTTATTAAGCACAGTTGTGGATCCCTCTTGCTCTTCAATAATTTGTATTGTGAAATTTGTCAAGATTTTTGATCCATTTTCATCCGTTGCTTGTTGTCTATGAAGTAATACAATCAAGCGGTTCATTAATGTCCTAGGAAGAAAGCTATGCAAAGGACTATCTCATGGAACAAAAATATTTGATGACAATTTTGTCCACTTGCACGTCATTTGGTAGGGGTGCAACAGGTTAAAATGCAATGCTATTGTTAGAAGAAAGTTGGTTGACTTTCTGTTGTTGATTGTATTTGTGTTCTAGTCGCTGAACTGCATTCTTGGTTTCGGGAGAACAATGTCAATAGAACTAATAAGTGGTTAATTGTCTTCAAGAATGTTAAGGACATTCATTTGATTAGGCATGCCTCTTATGTTGGATTCTTTCTCTGTTCTCCAGGCTGGTAAAACGTTGAGTGTAAGGAAATGGAAGTCTGCCTTTTCTCCAGATGGCCAACTTGATATAAGCAAAACACTTGGTAGAATCCATCGTGGGGTAAGTTTTACAGAAAGCTGTCCTCAACTTTATGTGAGCTGCTGTGTATATGGCCGAAACTTGGTTGAACTCTTATTTGCATTTAGTTATCCAGAAGTTCAGTGAATGTAGGTCTGTTATATCAATCTGTATGAGGTCTCTTTGAGGAATGTCTATCAATTAGTATACTGCAGTTTTCTTTGAGGTCATTGTGGCATGATGATTTTCTCTGAATGTTACTGAGTGTCTAGACCCTAGAAGTCTTGGTTTTTGTATCACTTTTTGTGTCTTTGCTACTTATAACTTGTTGTAAACTATTTAGCCTTGGTAAGGACCAGGGCATGAAACTGCTGTGCATTTGCAAGGCTTGCCCTGATTACGATGAACAGACACACTTGGTTCGATTGTATAGTTTATTCATTCCATAGAATGCTGGTTATGAAATTGGCACGTAGGAATATAATGTCCTAGGTTCTGCTGTAACCCAGACTTGTGTGATTCCTTCAGTTTCAAAATTTCCGTTTTTGGTGACAGTAGTGAAACTTGTAGACATCTTATGCTTATGTTTCTGCTAATCAGGGGGTCCATCCATCAATTAGGGGAGAAGTTTGGGAATTCCTGCTTGGATGTTATGATCCAAGGAGCACGTATGAGGAACGAGCAGAATTTCGAGATCAGAGAAGGTAGTCTCTAACTTGGATGCAGTTGGAATATATTTTAAATTGTCTACTTGACATTTTCTCCGTTTTTCAAAGGTCCTCTGGGGTGGGTATTTTTCCTGGGCCGGGGGGGGGGGGGTTGGGAGGCTGTGGGAGTGAATGTCTGTGCTTCAAAGAGTGTATGAAGCATAATTTTATCCCAGGTAATAGGCTAAGGAAACATACTCTCTATGTTTGCTGGTTAAAGGTGTGTCCATGTGACTCTCAGCAACTCCGCCCTTGGTTAGAGCAGCGTGCTGATGATTTACAGTATGGACTGTAGTGCATAATCTGCAGACCATAGTTCCCAGGTACGTTTTCCGGATCGCTTTGTCCGGAACGCGGATTGCTAGTTATTGCACAAATTTAGTTTAATTTGGAACATGGATCGCTTCTTCCCGAAACGCATATCACTGGGGTATGAAGCGTTCCCAGTAACTAATGCTGCTGAACAGAGAAAGTGACATGACTTTAACCTCTTTGTTTTCTATTGTTTGATGGAAGGTGTGTGCCCCCCCCCCCCCAAACCAAAAAAAAAACCCTCCCAAGCAAAAGGAAAGAATTCCAATAGCTCTTAATTTTGTTGATCACAATCCTTTCATTGTCACAACGAACTATTGCTGTATGTACAGATTTTGCACGGTCAATTGTCTGAAATTAAGAGACATAATGAGTTCATTGCGGTTGAATGTATATATATTTGAACAGCATCATGGTGATCATCGTATCTAACAACACATTGTTGAACTTAAAGCAATCCTACCTGGCTGCCACTGTTTTTGTTGAACTTTCAAATTACAGCAGTACGAGGATGTGTAATTTTCTTGCATGTCTCACCTGTGGCGCATGACTCGCCTTTCTCCATCTGGTATTATGAAACTATTACTTTCTGGTCCTTCTGGAATTTATTCCATTGACAAAATTCAATATTCTGTTCTAGGGTGTATTCGCCGCGATGCATTTTTCATTCTAATTCTTTTGGAATCGACTTCATTGTCTGAAAAGTTTGGTTATTTATATAAGCTTCCATTAAATAATGCATTGGTGTCTTAGATGGCTCAGTCTCTTCTGTGTTTGGGATAGTTAGACTTTTCTGTAATTCTTGCATACTTTAGGTGGTTCTTCTGGGGTAGTTTTAAGAATGATGAATCTTCTTGATTATGCCATAATTTGTGTTCTGGGCCATGTTAGCTCTCAGTAAATGTTTGTAAGAATTTTCTAGCTTGAGTTCAGTCCAGAGATTCTCCTATATTTTGTTTTTGAACAGATTCGTAAGGATCAGTTTCTTCCTTGTTTGAGGTGATATGGCTATTACAGACTAGCTCCTTAACTTGTATGTTCATTTGCTCTCATGCACCTGGAAGATTTTTACATTTTGTTGCCAACATGCTAGTGATGGGCCTAAGTCTTCTTTCTCACTACCTCTTAGGTGATTTGCATATTGTGCAATGTCTTTTAGGATATTGCCACTTACTACCATTGTTATATTTGTTAATTTGCCAGTTTACGGTTTAGTTATTAACCTCAAACTCATTTACAGGGAGAAATATGCTCAATGGAAGGACGAGTGCCGTAGGATGTTCCCTCTTATTGGTAGTGGTAAATTCATAACAGCTCCCATAATCAATGAACAAGGAGACCCTATTCAGGATCCATTGGTGCTCTTAGAAACGAATCTAGGAAATGGTGGGGGCAGTGCGGGGACGAGTGCTGGCAGTGCTGCAGATGGTTCTGGCAATTCCAGCAGCCCAGATACAGAGGATGCAGCTAAGGAAAAGGTTCCGATGTCCAAGAAAGAAATTCAATGGAAGCTTACGTTACATCAAATAGGTTTGTATTTGATAAATTTCACTAATCTGTGTTATATTTGAAGTCCGGGATATTTTGTGGTTTTTTCTTTTTCCTGACTTCTTTTGATTCAAATTCCTAAATGGGTTCCGCACTGTGGTGTTGTCGTAGTTGTCGTTGTTGTCATTGCTGTTGGTCTAAATAAATTTGCCTCTTGATAATTCATTTTGGTGGTTTCTCTAATCTCTATGAGAGCAATGATAGCTTGACACTTGAGCACATTGCATAAAGATTCATTACACTGCGCCTGAGTACTTCAGTTTTGACTTTTAATATTCTTATTTGTATTTAGTATGATCATTTTTCTGATGGCTATGGTCTGTCCCTCATCCCAAGTTCCCAACACTTGAGCACTCAATAAAAGAAAGAATTTGAGAGGTTTGGGTAACTACCCGCCCCCCCCCCCCCAAAAGTGTTTGTGCGAAGGATTGTGTTGTCTGTCCCTCATCCCAACACTTGAGCACTCAAAAGAAAGAAAGAGTTTGAGAGGTTGGGGAAACTACCCCCCCCCCCCCCAAAAAGTGTTTGTGTGAAGGACTCAACATGATTGCTCTGGCGGGTTCCCTTCCATTAAACCTCACTGAGCTCCTTATATGTCCTTCGGCTTTTCTTTGTAAGATTTTGGTAATTTATGATAATGTAGCTGTTGTACTTCACATGCTTATCTTTTATGTTGATCGGCATTTCAAAACCCTTGAAGCCCCGACATGTGACAAATTATGTGATTGTTATTTCATATAGTGATAAATTAATCGACATAGTGCAGATTCTTTTGATTTCTACTGTTAACATTTTACTGCTGCTCATTTTCTTATTTCTGATAGAAGAAATAGCCTTGCCATCACTTTGTTTGATGTATGGAAAGAGTCTCCGTGGTTGCATGCTATGACATAACATTCTGCATGGTTCTTCTTTGCTGTTTTCCTTTTTACCTTGCGCTCTGTACATTCCTCTAGCTAGACTCATGTTCTCTAAACATAGAAAGTAGAAACCAGCCAAAAAAAAAGCATCAGAAAACCTGCTTGCCTTTTGGTAACCTTTCCTCCTCTGGTTCAATTTTTGTTCTCTTATGAAGTTCTGACTTCATAGTATCTCAAAGTGCTGTGACAATAGGTTGAGTGGTAGCATGTTCTTCCATATTAGCAGTTCATTTGGTAATCTATGTGTGAACTAATGATGCAGCATATAAATATTCTGGTATGAATGTCAATATTGCAGTCCCTGTCAATATTGCAGTCCCTGGTCTCTACTAACTAGAGCAGTTTGTACCTTTGATATTTTATGACTTAACAAATACACATCATAATTGCTTGGGCGAATTATATGACAGGTCTTGATGTGAAACGCACGGACAGGGCGCTCGTTTTCTATGAGAAGCAAGAAAATCTTGCTAAACTTTGGGACATATTGGCTGTTTATGCCTGGATAGATGACGATGTTGGGTATTGCCAAGGTCGGTTATCCATGGGGCTCACTTTTACTCTAGCCTTGTTAAACTGTGAATATTTTCAACTATGGTAACTTGATAAGCTTGAGTTACAGTGAGAAAAACTTCCCCTGTAGAGAGTTTGTGCATTAAAAACTTTAGGTGTTTTTCATCCTGGTACATTCAAGTCAGCATATTTTCATCATTGTATTTGATTACACCTCTTAAACTCTAAATATTTTGTTTTGCCTCCATCAGAGCTAATGTGGCCAAACTAAGTGATGCTACAACAAAATGACAGTATTCCAACTGTTTGGGGAGTGGAATGAAAATACAGACACTTGGATGCATCAGGTCCATTATCAGGATGAAAATGCTTAGTAATCTTAGAAGTATGAAATTACTCGTTAACATGGAAAAATTTCCTAGATGCTATAACTCCTGAGCTTGGGAGAGGTACATAAAACAGACAGTTAAGAGTATAATTGATCTTTTTTCTCCCTTTTTGGTTGTTCATATACGAGTCGTGAGCCCCTAGAGTATAACTAATCTAATTGATGAACTGACGGACTCTATAAATAAACTTGTAGCCAACGTGAGTTACTCATTGGAGGCGGCAGAATTTACTCTCTACAATGTAGATGTCACATGGATACACATTCAATATCCAAGAATGGATTATTTTGCTGGTGTGGTCTGAGAAGGTGCATAATGAGGTGTTTTTGGCATAATAATGAATGTCCTATGATTTTTAGTCAACAAAAGCACTTATGGTTTTGCTCTTGACCACAAACACAACCTTATGTAGGTTTCACGTGGGTATGCGGATTGTCGAGGGTAGCATTTTCCTTGTAACCATGGTTATGATATTCTACATTTACTTGACGTAATTTGGCATTAGGGAGTAGAACTTTTGTACTTCTACTGTCTCATGATATCCAGGAACCAGTTACCCTTATACAAGGGTTCAAGTTGTAGGATTTGATAGGCGTGGAAGCGAACACTGTTTATGTCAAGAGGAGAGAGTGAAAAGAGTCGTCTTCATATAATGGGCTTGTTAGTCATCACTTGCAAATATGCTAAAAAGTTTTCTGCCTTCTATTGTGTAACAGAATAACCCTAGCAGAGGGATAAATGGTTTAGTGACGAACTATTACCTGTGTTTTTTCTTTTTAAAGTATGAATATGAATCATACCAGGCCCACACCCTGGTCCTGCCTTAGCATCCCCCCCCCCCCCCGGGTCTTGGGTAAGGGTTTAGATGTATCAGCCTTACTAGCCTAATATTTGTTTTGTGCTTGCACTGAAATGTAGTTTGCTAGAGTGCAGGAATGAGTGATCTTTGCTCCCCCATGATAATTCTCCTTGACAATGAAGCAGATTCCTTTTGGTGCTTTGAACGCCTGATGCGCAGATTGGTACCTTTTCTTCTTTCTTTGTGTTTCACTTTGACACCATTAGGCTAGCAGTTTATGCACACGATCAGATACCATATCAGCCAATATAGGTTAGGAAGTACTGATCTCGTGAAACAACGGTACAACCGTAGAAGTATCTCTGTTAATGTACTAGTCAATTACGAGTCAACACCAAGCAATACCCTATGTTATTGGCCTGTAGCAGTCAGAAATGAAATATCAAATTTTTTAGTGCCCTGTGTTATAGTGAACTAATATTTTAGACCTTTACCTTTTAGGATCAAATTTTTAGTATCCTCACCATTATGTTATAATGTCATAGCGATTTTTTTCCAATGGCTCCTGGGGAATGACTGACTTGGCAGGCTAATTGTTAATGGAATGAAATATTGTCCCTGTTTATACCTCAGATGAAAGTCATTAAAACGCTACCCATGAACATTTAAAAAAGGAGGAAAAGATTAGATAACATTTAAAGTATAAAGGTTGGAAATAGAAAGTTCAAAACAAAAAATTATTCCTTTTCAAAATAATGAAATTGAAAAAATTATCGAAGTTAGAAAAAAAAGGAAATTATAAATTAAAAAATGCATTAGTACAGTAGTACTTGAGTGAAATTTGTAGAACATTTAAAAGCTTTAAGACAATGGAAGAAGGAAAAATAATTGTTTTTTAAAAAATCTATGAGAATAGAGAAATAAGAAAAATAAAAATGGAAAAGGAAGAAAAGAAGATTTTAAAAGATAAAACAAAACATAAAGTTAGAAAACCAAAGAATTAACTTTTTAGCCCTTAGATAAAAATTTAAAGGGTTAAGCTTAATTAACTTCCTTAACCACCTGCATCATCCCGCCTCAAGTCAACCGCCCTATGTACATATGGCACACTGTCAATGGACGGGGCTGCCAGCCACCTTAGGCCACATTGTTTTCATGGGTATGTTATAGGTGTGGAATTGAAATGAATGGAACAAAGCGGGAAGGAGCGGGTAGGAGTGGTTTGTTATGTGCAGGAGTGGAAGGAATGGAATGGAGTGGGAAAGAGTGGGAAGAAATGGAACGGCGTGGAAAAGAGTGGAATAGAGTGAAATTAAGTGGGAGTGGAAGGAATGGAAGAGTGTAAAAAGTGTAAAAATTTTGGGAAAAAGTGGGACGTAGTGGGATTGTGGAGGGAATGGAAGAGTGTGGAAAGGAGTGGGGGGGAATGGAAGAGAGTAGGAAGGAGTGATATCTATCCTTAAGGAGTAGGGATAAGTGGCAAGGAGTGGAAAGGGGGTGGAGACCACAGATATACCCACGAAAAGAAAAAGGCCTTATAGGGAGGGGTTGGGGAAGGGGTGGGCATCAATTAATTAATAATAAAATTAATAAGATGAGTAAATGAGTTTAAAAAAAGTCAAAAAGTTGATGATTATAATAGATGAGGGTATACTGATTGTTTTCTCTGATTACACCTCTTTGTTGACATGTCACCTTAATACATGAGGGAATTAAAAAATCAATGCTGAAATGTTAGGGTCTAAAAAATTGAATGTACCATACCTGAGGGTAATGAAAAGTGATGTCTACAGAGATAAGGTTGGTTACATTTGGATATTCCTAGACCCGTAAAAGTGGGATCCGCACAGGTAGTAACAGTCGTTGTTCAGGGTAATGAAAGCAAATATTTCTTAGTATTTTTAAAAATATCTTGCGATTTTTACTTTGGCTTCTGAATTTAAAATGGTACGGACGTTGGTATACATTGATACACAGAACTAGCACACGAAGAATCCTGTATGGCATTAATAACTTGTACCCCATATAATTGATTGTCATGATATTTGGTGCACTTGCTTATGTAGTGTTTTGTCATTTGAAATTGAAGCGAGGAAATTTCAGATCTGAAACGGGGAGGTCTGTTGGAGTAGAGGCACAACTTAACAATTTGGCAACAATTACTCAGGTTATTGATCCGAAACTTCATCAGCACTTAGGTAATCAATAATCTATCAGTGATATTGTTTGCTTTCACAGCTGTTGAATTAATATATTTCATTCTTGAGCGAGGATACACCCCCCTTTCTTTCTTTTTCCCCATTTTTTGCCAAATGTTTTTTTTTTTTGGTTCCTAAATAATTTTTATAGCATGTTTATATTGAATTTGTACAGTGTAAAGTCTTTTCTTGCATGTAAAAAGCATATGTCATTTCTCGAGCAAACTACTCAGTTCAGGTCCACTATTGTAACATGAAAAGGAATTCTTTATTTTGGAGAACAGAGACACTTGGTAGCGGTGACTATCTATTTGCCATTCGAATGCTCATGGTTTTGTTTCGCCGGGAGTTTTCTTTTGGTGATTCTCTGTACCTTTGGGAGGTATGAGCTGAGGCATCTTTTACTCTTGATTTCTGAGTGTTCTGAACTCAATGAAGATAATATGTCTACTAAAACAGCTTCACAACTTTCTTGGTCATTGATCTTGTGAACAGATGATGTGGGCTTTAGAATATGATCCTGACCTTTTCGCAGTTTATGAAGAAGCTGAAACCGGGAGCGAAAACTCTGGCGGGTTTAAAGTAAGGACAAAGTCTATACGCCATTATGGCAAGTATGAAAGAGAGAATATTAAAAGTAGAACAAAGGAAGATGCTCCCCTACCTATTTCTGTCTTCCTTGTTGCCAGTGTCTTGAAAGACAAGAGCCCAAAACTCCTTAAAGAAGCTCGAGGTCTGGATGATGTTGTAAAGGTTCGTCTCCTTCTGTCTGCAGTAGTACCCCATGCAATTCTTTTATGTATGCTAGAATATGAAAAAAAGAAAAATACAAAAAGTCAAATGAAGGAAAAACACCGTAAGGATTCAAGGGAGGCAAACAGCTATGAACCCTACACTCTGGTGGAACTGGGAAGGAAAAAGGAAAGAGGAGTTTCGATGAAATAAAATGTTGGCTTGTGCCTTCTTGTTATCTTTTCTTTTCTTTTTGTCTACCTTGTTTTCTTTGTGGTGCGAAATGGTGATAAATGATTTTCAATAGCCATGAAAGGGTTTATTATATCCATTCAGAAAGGTGGTCTAATGTGGAGCTACTTTTTTCTGCCTATTGCTGTATGTTTGGGGTGGCTGATTTTATGTCCTCATATGTGTAGATTTTGAATGATATAGCTGGAGACATAGATGCCAAGAAAGCTTGCACCAATGCAATGAAGCTTCATAAAAAGTATTTGAAACAAGTGCAACAGGTACTTTTCTTCCCTTGATTGCATAAGCTGATATTGTGATGCAGATGATTAACTCTCTCTTCAGTGATAGTTAGTTCTTGGTACTGACTACCCGTACCTGATTTCCTCACCTGAATTTCCTGAGACCAGACCTGAAAGAAATCAGCTTGATTTTGATGCTACAAATTCCAGTATTGAACAAACCCAACAGTTACTGGTCTAATAATGATCAAATTTGATTCTCACAGTGTGTTGGACAAACCGTGGTAGATCTAAATATGACCCAAACTCATACATGTCGAAATAGATCTAACCCAAACAAAGCCAGTGGACCTGTTTGCCTAGTCTAACCAACAACAATGTTTACTATTTGAATCGACAAAAAGCAAACGAGTACCGATTCATGAAGTGCTCAAGCTGGTGATATTCTAGTGCAGTTCATTGCGTTTTCTTTATGGAAAAAGTTCGTGTTATTTGCAGACGAAGAAGACATAGGCGGGAAATGAACAATTTTCTGTTCCATTCGAGAAATAAACCACACAGAAAGGTTATTTTTCTGACGGTGGCAGGATAACTCAAACTGTATCATAGAGATCCCGGAAGAACAGGCATTGATCTCCATATAATCCAGAATGGATTGTTGTTTGTTAAACTGTACATCCTAACCATTCTTTGGACTGCTTTGAACTAAAGAGTTTACTACATACACTACCACTGTTTGTGGTTCGTGACCCTGTTGTAAAAGCTCCAACACAAGTTCTTGCATTATAATGGAAATTTTGTTCATGCTGCTGATTTTGTCTAAAGAATTTGCAACTCTCTGCTTTTGTGTTTGTGTTCATTTTCTAACCAATTGCTGAGGTTGTTTCAGGTCAATTTGATCGTCGATTTACTAAGTCAAATTACGTTTGACTCGGTGATGTTACGTAGAAACTAAGGGAGTTTTTAAAATATTGACTGGCGTAAAAAAAAAAAATCTTTAAAAATGGGTTAATTCTAAAAAGTCAAAATAATGTCAATATTCATCAATCATTAGGCATAATTTTTTACATCAGAAGTTGAGATCTAATTGGCTTTGGTAATCCCAAATCTTCCACTAGTAGTCAAGTTCTAGGGTTAGTAGTCTCATTGGAATATTTCAGATAGGTTAAAAGTAGAATTGGTAAAAATTCGGGTTTGGACAAATTGGACATTCGGACAAAAATTTCATACCCAGACCCTGTTCGGATTACAAATCGGACACTTTGACCAGACCCGGACCTGGACTCGAATGTCCAATGTCCGGACCTGGTTGTCCGAATTTGTAATATGATTTTGGGAGATTCTGACCGAAATTTTGTGTGACCGAACCCGAACCATATGTTTTAATGTTCGAACCCAGTTGTCCGAATTTGTTTTTATAAAATTTTCTAAAGAATTTGGACTAAAATTACATATAAACATAGTTGTCTGATGTCCAAACCCGGTTGTCCGAATTTGTCCGAACCCGAAATGGTTCAAAAATCCGGACAACCCGAACCCGAATGTCGAAACCCGAACCCGACCCGGTTTAAATTCGTACATGACCAATTGTCCGAATTTTGAATTCGGACATAAATTTGATGACCGTACCTCGTTTTTTCCGGGTCAGACAAATTCGGATAATCGGGTCGGATAGATTTTTGCCAGCCCTGGTTAAAAGTTTCACATCTTAAGAAGTCCAAAAATATTGGATCTCCTGATAAATACTTATCTTTGTTTGATGCTTCACAGCTTCCCCCTGCCCGATTATTGTTACGCTAATAGGCTAAAAATAAGCGTACAACGAAATTAAGATATCACAAACACATCTCACCCTATAAATAAAAAAGCCGTTCCGTAGGACTAAAACTCTCTGTAAACCTCTTAATTTTTGATCAATCTCTCGTTAAAACTTAGACCACAAGAAGTCAGCAGGATATGTCTTCACATATCAAGGGAGAATACCAGCAAAAAGCTACACATCTTATGAGAGACTCAAGATATTTGAGGTATATTTTTAGCCATTAGGTACTCAAGATATTTGGGATATTATCTTCAAGAGTTTGTTTTAGTCATTACACTTAAAAAAGTTTAAGAAAATAACACTTCAAAGAGTCGACAAAATGACATGATACAAAAACTAATTCGCACTCCGAAAAACAAAAAAGTTTAGCCAATTGGCAATACAAATGAATAGCGGTGGCAAAAATTTGTCCAACCCGAACATCGAGATTTGTCCGATAAGGAAAATCGAGTACGATCATGAGTTTTTTTGTTTTTTAGAAATTTTAAATCTGGACATAATATTTTTCATGTTTCTATTGCTCGATCTTGATATTGATTCGAATTTAGCCTTGTATGAATTATCCAACCCAGAAGAAACAGGGTATAAGTCATCAATTTTTTGTCTGAATTTTAATATTATCCGATTTGTCCGATGTGAATTCGATCAGAACCCGATATTTTGCTAGTACTACAAGTGAAGCATATATTGTCTCCTATCTCCATCATTGGTAATATGAAAATTCAAATATATAGTCAAAGGCTAAATAGGCCACACAACAAAAATCTCCACACTTTACAACATATTTTGCAGTCCTTAAAACGAAATTACAATATAGCTTGCTTGACAAAAGTACTATTAATTAAAACTCCCTCCGTTCCATATTCATAGTCAAAAACGTCCATTTTGATAGTCCCATTTTGATGTCAAAGTTCTCTTTTCCAATGACCTTTCTCTATTATGATTGGTTAAATAATCATTTACATAACGTAAACTGCATTTAATGTTTATTCTTATAGATTCCTAAAATTTGATTACCAATATGTGACGGAGGGAATAACTCTCAAGAAGATTACAAAGAACACCAAGCATATCGTAAAATGTCACTTGAGCTTTCATCTTTACTCGGGAAATTTCTTCAGAGGCGGATCTACATATGGACAAGAGTCCAAAAAGAATCCTAACACGTTATTTTGAATGGGTTAAAAATTATATATAGGGACACCCCTAGAAAAGACTCAAAATAAGTAATGGACACCCTTGCAACTTTCCATTCATGCGGCCCAGATAATTTAGCTACCAACATTTTATTTTGTTATTAAAAAAAGCCTGTAAAGACCTTGACATTAATTAAAATAAAAAAACCACAACTCAACTCCCTTTGAATCGGACTTTCTCTCATTAGTCCTCTCATGTCAGATTTTGTTCTTAGTAAAATTGGTTTGTTACGCACACTCAATCACATAGATACCTTGTGTTCATGCTTGATTTCATCGATGAGTTTGTCTTTATTTTTTCCCCCAAATTTCATGTCGATCAATCCAATTTCATTTTATGACCCTTGAAAAATAAAAAAAAAACCTAAAAAAGATGAAGAAAATAATGCAAGTGGTGGTAGAGCAGTGGACACCCCTATTTCGAACATCAAGATGCATCGCTGAATTTCTTTCTATACTCACCTTAAGGAGGCTAGGTTACTGCAAACTACCCCTTTAGTCTGACAAGCTTCATGCTTCCATTAATTGTGTTCTAGCAACTTGTGTAGCTTCTGTTTGCTACAAATTCATCTCCTACAAATTCATCTCCAGTCTTTTTGCAAAGTCAAGTTTGCTCTTCTGGCTTCTTGTATTGTCAAAACTTTTTAAATATCTGTCTCTGACTTGTCCAAATTATATAATCCAAACATCTATTGTCTTCTTGTGGGCCAGGCTATATGGATTTTTCTTTCAAAAGCAAAAAAAAATCATGCATGTACATAAAATTATCCTCCCTTAATTTAATCCATCGACTTAGTAATTGGGATTGTTTAAAATATTTGCAATATGTTCAATCAGATTTGTCAATTCAGGTAAGTAGGTTAAATACGAGTCGGGTGTATTTTGAGTTCGGATAAAATATAGGAGGGTGTATTTTGGTTTTGTAGGTTTCGGGGTGAGCCAACGGATCTAAAGTGCGTTTTTTTACAACTCGGCATATTTATTACTTAAAATTGTCCGTATTTAATGAAAAAGTATTATAATTGATTTCTTAAAAGGAGATTACAAATTTTAAAATTTTTTATTATGATACATGAATTTCCGCTACAGGTGGACAAAAAGTCAAGTCCCCTATGAATTAGGTGGGTTAGTCCGTACTATAAAATGAGGTTAATAATGGATCAAGTTATTTACAAGTAAGCCTGTTTAAAGCATATTAAGGGGTTAGAATGTTTCCGCATGCTAATAACTTATATAATAATTGATATTTTTTGTTGACTAACTTACAACTATCTAGTTAGGTACACTTTATTAATGGGTCAATCCTAACACAAACATAGGTCTTCCCATTACCAAACCCCAACTCATGGTTCGAGAGCAATAAGAATGGAAACCAAATGAAAGCATACCGGACTAGCATAGGATATTACAATTATATTTTAATTATAACATCATTTTAGATTATCATGTAGTATAATATTATTTAAAATATGAACAGATATTTATTTCACTAAAAATATAGCGGCATGACTTACACATTTTTAAAGTTTGTCTTATTCTAAATTCATTCTCTTAATATTAGATATTTATTTCTCGCTATTTCATGCCCCTTTTTTTATGGAGTTGCCCTATTTATAAGTTGTGTAAGGCTTTATTTTATGAGAATGAAATTGGGAAAGAAAGGATACAACTATTTAGTTTGTGAAGGGATGCAATAATTATATAACGTCTACCTAAATCATTCGATGTAATGAAAAATCACTATTGTTAAGAGGGATGAATTAAATAAAAGTCAAAAGATAAGGATATAATATTTAAATCGAACGGGCGGGTTCGGTTTCGGGTTGACTTGACTCACTAATTTGTGGGTTATTTAGTTTCGGTTTATTTAGGATTTGGGGCGAGAAAATCGTATTTAAAACCTAAAATTTTCAAGCTAGTTCAGATCGGCTAGTTTTTGCCAGGTCTATATTTAGTTGTATATGTAATTATCATAAGGAATGCATGGTGTGGCCAACTCATATTTTTTAGTGGTTTTGAGTTCAAATCCTCCTAAAGTATCAATGCCTCAAGTTAACATATTGATTTGTTCCTTGTTTGACAAACAATACACTAAAAAAAAAAAAAAAACACTCTAGAACTAGGAAGTCCTTGTCCTCTTATATATTGCATTCCAAAATATATTTTCAATATGCTATAAAATATAAATAAACATTTTTTACATTGTATTCTACGTTCTCTACGTATATTGCGGGAATTACGGTAATTACCATAATTTTCATTTGGTGGAAATTACCTTACCCTTTGCATAATCTTTAATGAAATTGCAACACGAGCCGTGGATTCTTTGGGAGACACTTGGATATGAACTTTGATATGTAAACAAATATATTTGCAACATCCGAAGTACATGCATGGCTAACTGTGACAAATTTCACGTGTTTTGAAAGAATTCTCAAGAAGCGTGAATCAGGTACGAGAGGCTTTGGTGATTTTTTAGGATTTATTTAGAGCTGCAAAAGTCTGATCCGACACGATAACATGATACGAACCCGACTTGAAGTTATTGAAAGAAACACGTACCCGATCCCGATCCAAACCGAACCGATTTCGATCCGACGTTGACACGATTTGACCGTTTAGTTTGAAAACTTATTATTTTTCAGTTTTGAGCAAATCTGAGCTATTTTCAAGGCCGATACAAAATTGACTCATTTATTAAATGGATCGACCCGGCTAAACCCGTTTCCTAACTCCAGACTTATTACACCATTTGATGGCATTTGTATTGATCTTTTGATCAACTAATTATCGAAAAAAGTAACCCCTTCTAACTCGCTTAGGCCAAATAAACATTAAAGTCCTTCAACACCATCAAGTGGGTCATAGTTGTGTTAATCTATCTTAGTACATTTTTTAGTGAATTGGGAAAACAAGAAAGGAAAAGCATATTTTTCCCATCAAATTATAATTACTATGAGACATGGAAAAAATTGGAGTTTGACTTTAATTTTACTTAAACTATACAAAATCAAAATACTAATGTCTATAATTTTGACATAATTTTTATCCAATGCCTTGTAGTTAAAGATTCAACAAACTGGGTAGTACAAAACTCAAGTATAAATATCATAATTGAATAGTTTAAACATCGAAAAATGTAGTATTATAGTATTTGAATTTTCGACGATTGTTTTTGTTTAGAACACATACATATATATATATATTTTTTTTTTGCTCCCACAATTTTCCGAGGACTAGTATACGAAAAGTCGTCTCCTACTTACCTGTAAGACAAGCTTAAAAATAGCATATATATTGCAAAAACAATTAACGTGACTTGAACCTTGAAATATAACAGACTTTTTGACAATATGTATACCGTTTGACTCTTAGAAGACAATAAATTTGACATTTCAAACAGCTAATATTTCCTAATTTTATGACATCCCTCAATTTCTCCCGACCCTTGAAATAGAAACCAAAAAACCCATACAAGCCCCCGAAAATCGAGCACAAAACTAGAGGAAAGAAGAAAGCCTAACTAAATTAGACATTTGAAGATCCCAGAAGTGTCAAGCCTTAAGACATTCTCCTTGAAAACCCATTCCTTTGCTTTCATTTGGGGGGCTTCCTTTGAGGGTTTTTCAACTTTTTACCCCCCCCACCCACCCATTCCTCCTCCGGCCTCCCGGTGTGAGGCGTCTAGTGTCCGGCTTTCCGGTACACCCACCCCTCACACTACTCGACAACGAGACAAAAAATACATAAGCATAAGGCCTATTACATGCCTATGTGCTACCACGTTGGTTATGGTTATGGTCCATAAGAACGAGTCCTAAACCTCCGATGGAAGGACATAGGAGGATACTAGTACTAGTTACGATTTTTTGTCTATCTTGTTTATTTTTTGTGGCATGTCGAGCAGCCGATGGTGACCAGGAGTATGATGAGTTCGGGGACCCAAAGACCCCTGGGGCATCTTCCTCCTCGCTCTTTGGTGGTTCGGACTCAGGACAAGGAGAAGGAGAAGGAGGGCCTCCTAAGATCCCAAAGGAAGCTCGAACTTGCAATGGGATCTACATTACATACAACTTCATGGGCCGAGAGAAGACTTATCCCTTTATCAAGAATGCATCGGCTCAATCATGGGCATTCAAGGCTCAAGTTCAGCTAGTGAACATGGGCTCGAGTGAGGTTAAGTCATGGAAGGTCTACATTGGGTTTAGGCACAATGAGCTATTGGTCTCAACCGAGGGGGCGGTCTTGGCTGAAGGGGATGAGCTTCCGGCCCAAGTAGGTGTCAATGGGACCACCATTGCCGGGTGGCCACAAACGGACCTCAAGACCGCCATTGAAACCGCTGGGGATTATAACCAAATCTCAGCACAGGCCACTCTCAAAGGCACCCAGTTCGGCCTCAAGCCACCTGCCACGCCTATGCCTAAGACCATTAGGCTTGAAAACGAAGGGTTCAAGTGCCCTGCTCCTACAAAGCATAGTAAGTCAAACATGCCATGTTTCTTTATTTACAGGGACACAACATCCTGCATACAAAGCATAAGAACTTGCAAGTTATGTCCACACAAGAACACCTTGCATACAAAGCATGAGTAAATAATTTTTGGCTAGATCAAAATAGGTTAATTGAAAATGAGATCAATGTTAGCAACGTTCGAGTAGTTTATGGTAAGTAACCTTCTTACGGGTTTGGATTAAAGTCCGGTTTTGGATATAAATGACCAATCTACATATGTGCGACTCTTTTCGTTGAATTTCCATGCATGCATGCATGAATGCCTTGAGTGTTACAATTAGGAACCTCGTAACGAATTGATGTGAACTTGCCAAATTAAAATTTTCACCCTTGTGATCAACAGAGAGCAGTATGTTTGTATGTTGTCGAAAGGATCCCAAGTTCAAGCTCAAGAGCACCAAGGTGAAATACACCGCGAAGAGATTTGGTGACCTCAACATAATTTATGATGTGCTGCAAGCCTATACCAGCAACTACCAAGTCCAAATAACTGTTAACAATGACCACCCCTTAGGTCGTCTAGACCATTGGAACATATCATGGGATTGGATGAGAGGGGAGTTCATCCACTCGTTGCGAGGAGCCTACACGCATCTCAAGGACGGGTCCAAGTGCATCTACGGGGAGCAAGGCAAGTACTACCAAGACTTTGATTTCTCAACAGTCGCAAGCTGTGAGAGAAGACCTGTCATATCTGACTTGCCTAGGGAGATGAAGAACGACGACAAGGTTGGGAAGTTGCCCTATTGTTGTAAAAATGGGACCGTCTTGCCTAAGACTATGAATGAGAGTGAGTCCAGGTCAATTTTCCAGATGCAAGTGTTCAAGATACCTCCGGATATGAACCGGACCGCCATATATCCGCCTCAGAACTGGAAAGTCACTGGAATTCTCAACCCTGTCTATAAGTGCGGTGCTCCCATGAGGGTTGAACCCACCGAGTTTCCCGACCCAACTGGATTGCAGGTAAACATTACTAACAATGTCATGCAATGTTAGCTCGATGGCGACCATATCAGTAGACCAAACTAGCCTAGGCTCAAGATCTTAGCCTAATAAACTTGGTCAGCTCAACTCACCCAAAAAAGGGTTGGTCTATGCTCATGATCAAGGATTCAAAATGCGATTTTGGTCACGATATGGGACAATCGTTAAAATGCGGAAATCACGTTCCATATTGTAGCGAAAATACAGCTCGACCAACTCAAAAACCTTTCCAACAAAGCGGTTTCATTGCGGATTGGCCACATTTTGAATCCATGCTCATGATCTGTAGGTCGATCACTTGGCTCAACTTAGTGAGTTGACCCATCCCATATTGGCCTAGTACATGTGCTATTGATTTAATTAAAACTTTATCGATTTCTTCTCAAATGAAAAGGAAATTAATGTCTAAATTGTAGACCCAGGTTGATTAACTAGTTTGAATTGGTTTCGAGTTAGGCCAACTTGGCTCGGTGTTCTTTGTTTTGTGGGTTGAATCGAGTTGTCTCAGACTCCACCTAGCCAAGGAAACGGGCTACTAAGGCAGGTTGAAGGAAGCCCATCGGTCACAACTAATTAGTTTCAAAACTTTGCATGCCTGAGCTAAATAGTTTTGGGTAAATGATCAATTTTGGCAGAGCAAGGTCCTGGCAGTGGCGAGCTGGCAAATAGTGTGCAACATAACCAAGCCAAAGGAGAGGCAATCAAGGTGTTGTGTCTCGTTCTCGGCCTACTTCAACGACTCCATCGTGCCTTGCGACACGTGTGCTTGTGGTTGCGACAACCTTCTGGAGGGCACCCGGTGCAGCGCCAAGGCCCCTGCCATGCTCCTCCCAGCTGAAGCCCTCCTCGTGCCTTTCGAAAACAGGACTAAAAAGGCCGTTGCATGGGCCAGGATCAAGCATTATCCCATCTGGGACCCGATGCCCTGCCCGGACAACTGCCGGGTCAGTATCAACTGGCACATTGATGGGGACTACAAAAATGCATGGACTGCCCGAATGACCCTCTTCAACTGGGGCGAAACTGCGTTTGAGGACTGGTTCACGGCTATTCAAATGGGCAAGGCAGCAGAAGGGTATGACCGTGTTTTCTCCTTCAATGGCACACTCCTTAAAGACCTCAACAACACAATTTTCTTACAAGGGCTGAAGGGGCTCAACTACTTGATTGCTGAGACAAACGGGTCAAAGCTGGGCGACCCGCGGGTGCCCGGGAAGCAGCAATCGGTTATTGCCTTCAACAAGAAGTTAACTTGGAAGCTAGACATACCAGGGGAAGATGGGTTCCCAAAGAAGATTTTCTTCAATGGGGAAGAATGTGCACTTCCCAAGACTAGGCCAAAGAAGAATGGGGGCAACAAATCACATAGAATGAATAGCCTTATGACATTGTTCTTTGCTTTCATCCTTACCTTGTTCTTGATGACAGATCTGTTCCATTGATTTAAGCAAAGGAAATGCTATCTAGTATACAATGGAGGTTTTCATTAAATACTACGCGTCGTGTGGTGGATTTATGTAGGATATAGTCACTTTGTACAAACAGAGTTTTCCTGGATAAAGCTCATATCTTAGATGCCTTCTCGCGGATCTCTCTGTTTGTTGTCGCGTACAAGTGAACTAATTGGCCTGGGAGTTAGTACAAGAAACTTAAGTATGAATGCTACTGCTTATATAGTCTTCGTGGCTCTGTGTTTACCATAATAAGGCTGCACAATCCCATTGTAAGTTTTTAACCATGTCAGACATATGGACGGACACAATACAGTTCACAAGATCTGTTTTACCATAATAAGGTTGCACCAAAAAACGATCATAGTAACAATGAAGGATACAATGCAAATCGACCCGATTTTTGAGTTGTCTTGCTAATATTTTTCCATATAACCTCAACCCCTTATTGATGGAATCCAACAGCCCATCCAGCCATACGACCAACCTAAAACTTCACGAACCTAGAAATTATGCAAATCCGAACTGATCAAGCCTAAGCCACTTTGATCAAATTACCCAACGCAAGCTACTGTTCTTGCTTCTTGGAAGACTCAGAGAGACTGGGCATATAAATCACTCTTAGGGCGATTGTTATAGAGAAATTATATTTGCACTAACAAAAAGTACACCAAAAATACCCCGACACATTGTCGTCAAATGCTTGCTTTAAGGGTCAAATATTGATTCTAAAGAGACCAAAGACGTCGAATGCAGTACACTGAACATATCATTCTGGTCATTGAAGCACAGAAACATTTGTAACAACAGCATAAGCTGGCATATTTTTGATATTTCCATGCAGAAGAAACATACGTCTACATCAAAGGTTTGGTGTCCATTGGGCCATCATGTCTTTCCCTATCTCCCTATTCTGGCATTGCCCTATCCCAAAGCTAATTCAATTCGGCATGAAGTTGAAGCCACATAAGAGGCAAAACTTGCATAAAGCCGAGCATTTTCTGTCTTTCCTGAGCACCTCCTACTCATCGTGTACGTCAAGACAATATAGTTTTACTGTAGAATTGGATCCATCTTCCACAAACCAAACTAGAGTTTGCTCCCTGACTGAATTGAAAAGATGAAGGATCAAGCGGCAACTATCTCGTCAACTCTGGAGATCTCCTCCAATTGGGCTTTAGGTTCCAAGTCGATGAACTGGTTTGATTTGCTAGCCAAATGTGAGATGCTAACCCTGCCCTGACGTTTAATATACTCTGCCACAGCTTTCATTTCTTCTAAAGAAATATATATGTATTTTCCTCTATCATCCATGACACCTGAAAGTCTCCCTGAAATTTTTTGGAGATAGAAGGCGTGAATTTCTAAACAGCAGATCAGACTGTAAACAATATATTTCAAATCCTTCTAGTTAAATTAAATGACCAACTTCGACGCTTCAATCCCTCAGATAAGAAACCATCACATCGACAGAGCAGGATATATGCTTTTAGTCTCTCTGAGTTGAAATGTAATACTGCATACAGCAAAGCGAATCATCTGGCTGTTCACAGCACAAATACATTTGGGGTACAAAAATGGGAGAACCAAGGGATCAAAGTCCCGACATAAAGAAATCTATTAGAATGGTTTGCGAAAAGATGCTGAATGATTCAAGTGGGCAACATAACAATTCAAAACAGGACCTTCATACATAATGGAACAGAACAACAAAACAGCTTTTGTACATACCCATACTTTCCAGTGAGGCGATACGATTAATGCACTCCTGTTACAACATAAAATTGGCATTATCAGCGAGTACTAGATCAGTTATAAGTAGTGACAAATGGACAAAAAAACTAGGTAACAAATGAGAACATACTAAAAAATAGGGAATGCATGCATGAACAATATGCTGTTCTACATGACAGCAAAATCTATGGGTCGATGGTGGATCAACTGACCTGAGTCCTTAGCCTAAACTCTGCAGCAAGGTCTTCCAGTGGGACACACTTGTGCTTCTGTAACAGCGAGCAAGGGGAATGAGTGGAGCCATGAAAGCAGTACAACTAATGATATCTTAATCAATATGCATGCTCAATTCACATGTGAAAGCCTCAATTAAAATTGAACATCTCTGTAGGACGTAGGAATATGCAGACCAACATCTCAAACACAACCAATGCAAGGATGGAAAAATCAATAACTGGACAGCCTACACCATTTTCCTTTCTTTGCTTTTATGGCCTGCAGGAGGGGATGGAGGTGGAGGAGGGTAAGGTGAATTTAGTTTAGACAAAAGGATTAGGACACCCATATCTCAGGGGTCAATGATCAATACATACGGTAGACAGGAACTAACACAGCCAAACCAAAAAATTAAGCCAAAATCTTCCAACTTTTGGAGTTTTTTTTTTGGGGGGGGGGGGTGTTTGGGCCCAAGATTCAGTGACATTAACCACCAAACCCTCCACAAGCTAAGGACAGCTTATTGAACTAAATAGAATAGGGAATGCTTCTCCAGAAAACATCCTGCTCAAAATTCAACACATTAGCACCAGGGTCAAATATAAGTTCATATGTAGAATCAGACTTGACCTTAATGTACTCAACAAACTCAGAAAGCAAGTCCTTGTTGTCCTGTGCATCATTCTCTGTGGTGCCCTCAGCATCAATGGAGAACTCGCCTTTCCACTTTTCAAACTCTAATGTGGCAGCAGCCTCTTCTCTGGCTTGCCGAGCTTTAGCTTCTTCCTCCTAAAAGCAAAAAACCACATTCCGCCCAATAAGCACTTTGCAGAGGCTTTTTTGAAAGGGGGAGGGGGCTCCAGCCATGCAGAAGGAAGCTAACAGACCAGTCGACGCTCTTCTGCTTCACGCTCCTCATCTTTCCTTCTCCTCATTTCTGCATAATGATCTTGCTTTGCATGTCTTGAATCACGTGCAGCTTGTTCAGCCTCCGGGGGAAAAAGTTGAAGGGGTCAGTAAAAAAACTGATGGTCGGAAATCGTAGCAACTAAGAAAGGCAATTGAACAAAACCAGAATATCACAACATCAATTTTTTCTTTCGCGACTAGCAAAGGAAAATGAAATCAACAGTACCAGGATATCTAATTTTCATGGGCAATAAGAATTACAGGTTCCTTCACTTCATTGTGAAGGTCACGGGGTTACAACTCAGAGGGAAGATGAAGCAACTAGCTATGAAGTGGAGATTAAACCTTAGAACTAAAAATACCTGTCTTTGTGCTTCTCTTTCTTGTCGTTTCTTATCCCTCTTCCTTGACCCTCTACCTGCATACTCAGCTCCGCCAGCTTCATCATCACTCTCATCGTCAACATCTGCATTCTCAAAATCAATGAACCATGGCTGCGACTGCATATCTCATATCACACATCCTCACAAGGCAAACATAATAGGAAAAATCCCATGTGCAGAGACCATTTTATCAGCAAATTCACTAGAACATCTAGATAATACTAATGTACTAGTATAACTTCTCTAAGAAGTTGTGGGCATGACCAAGATCACTCTTTCAAACACAATAACACATGTTACACATCAATGAAGCCTAAAAAAAGCTCCACGTTTTAGCATCTCCAACCAATTCGCTAACAACACTATTCTACTTCTTACCAGGAAAATTTGATATTGAAGTCCTAGCCTTTCAGCAAAGACAGCAATTCAAGTATAGAGATTTTACTCTCATAACATATGATCAAAGATCACACAGTTACAAAAACGATCCCCTAAATTCACCCGCCTAATTGTTGATATAAGTTCATGCTTCCTACATTGAATAAATATAACAGTCAACTAAACTGTCAACCAAGATATTGCACAGCTATAGCATCAGAAGACAACCTACCTTCAACGGCTGCTGCAGCTGATGATGTACTAGCACCCGTGGCTGGCCTCCTACGCATGCGCCGGGCCCCGCCACCACCACCACCACGAACTACTTGTTCCCTCTGAGGAGCCTGAATTTTTTTTTTTTTTGGCATTACACCATATCAGACGCTTCATAGTCATGACACAATCACAAACCCATTTCCCATCTCTTATGAAGCCTCAAAATCATCTTCGTATTAAGACCATTCAACAATTAAGTAAGAATAACAAATTCCCAGAACATCAAAAATCAAAACTTCAAACAAAAAAGCCGGGATTCTGGAGGACCTGCGGTTCTTCTCTATGCTCATCAGCAACTCTTGCATCATGACGACGTTTCCACAAATACAATGGAACCAATGAAAACACAAGGAGCATAGAAAGTATTGCCACCATCATATCCTCCATCTTGCAAATCTAGTAACTGCCCATCAAATTAATTCGAAAAAATGAATGAATTTCCACCAATACACCAATTCCAATTCAACAAATACAATGGAACCAACGAAAACACTAGGTGCACAGCGAGTACTGCCACCATCATATCCTCCATCTTGCAAATCTAGTAACTGCCCATCAAAATTAATTGGCGAATATGAATGAATGTCCACCAATACACCAATTCGAATTCAACAATTTCAGTGGTTAAATCCACAAAGGGGTTTTTCCCCGGAAATTAAAGAGACAATAGGGGATTGGGACAGGAATTAGGAATTCAATCAGGTCAACAACTCAACAATTTAGGCATTGAAAAGGGAAATACTGCCAGGATTACATCACAATTTCACCTGGGGTTACCTTATCTAATCTGAGGATCCGTAAAATTGTGCTGATCGATTAGCTGAATGTGAGAGTCTGTCAGTCAAATGCAGTGCCTCTCTCTCTCTCTCTCTATCAAGCAAGCTGTAGAAATTTGGGGCGAAACGCGTTTCGGCAGTTCCCACTGCGTTCATTGGGCGTGTCAGTCGAACCCAAGGGGAGAGAGGGCGGCTAGGGAAGGACATAAGAGTGCACACGACGTCGTATAAGATTTTTGCTCAAGGGGTTTTCATTAGAGTTGCGAAAAGCTGACCTGACACGATTATCGATCCGAATCCGACACGAAGTTAAGTGGGTTTGGGTATAAATTTTTGACCCGTTTAATTAAATGGATTGACACGTTCAACCCGTTTAATTAAATGGGTTAGGTTCAGGTCGAGATTCTCAACACGAAAAAGTACCTATTTAACCTGTTTAATTAAATTAGTTAAATAAGTCAACTTATTTATTTATTTTTTATTTATCCATTTAATTTTTATTAGATAATTAAGAATATAAAAAATTTTAGGAATTATGAATTATGATGAATATGGGGAATTTCAAAGAATAATTATTTTATGTGATATGGAAACTTAATTTTTAACACTGTAATTACGTATTAGTTGAAAATATTAAATGCGTAAATAGTCAATTAAGCGACTCAACTTGACCTGTTTATCTTAAACGGGTTAAGCGGGTCAACCCGTTTAAAAATTAAATAGGTACAGGTCAAGATTTTTCAACCCGTTTAATAAACGGGTTAGGTTCAGGTTGAGGTATTCTCAACCCTTTTAAGTTCGACACGAACACGAACCCGACCCGACACGACCTATTACCCAGCTCTAGTTTTCATTAATTTGAAAAGTCCGAACTGAACATAAGGTTACAAAAATTACACGTACATCTCAGAATTATATAGATCAAACCAAATCAGACTGAATTGTACTAGACGAAAAATTAAATAAGAAAAAAAATCTGTCTTCATTAAGTCAAAAAATGAAAAATTAAGATAAAATTGAGAATAGATCGAATTGCACTAAACATACGTAGGATGGGTGTTCACTTATCCAAATTCAGACTGTATCGAATTGGATCAGATTTGACTGAAGATCAAATAAGAAAGAAGTTATGGATTATAAACTATACTAAATAAGTCATGGATTGGACCGATACCGAATTGAAAAAACGGACTGGACCGGACCGAATTGTCACGCTAGTAAAATTAAGAAATTGAATGACATCAAAAGCATATATTTTTACGATATGAACATCTTATATTTATTTCAATATGAACCATTTTAACATATTTTTACTATAAAAAAATTAATATTTTTAAACATCTGAGAAATTAAAAGTTACAAAAAGAAAATTAAAATTAAATAAGTAAAAAGACGATTTTTAAATTTTTTTTACTTGATCATCGGTTTATACTAAACTGGACTGAACCGAACTAAAAACTGAATAAAAAGAATTGTGGACGGTGGATCATATTAGTACAGACTGATCTTTAATTTAGTTCAGATTTAGATCGAATAATAAGTAGGCTTAATTGGACGTGCCCATGAGATGAAAGGTCCCACTAGTCGATGCCGAGTCTAGGCTAGAGGCGGAGAAGCTACAATGGTGAGACTTGAGGAGGAGAGATGACTTTGAGTGATGTGGGTGAGATTTGACCGAGCCATCGAACAAACTTGCAGTAAGTCACTATCACTAAGACTTTTAATGCCAATTTTTTTATTTGAAAAATAGCTCACTAGACGAGGCCAACTATCCACATCGACATCGTACGAAGATAAGATAAGATCAACATATATTTAATTGAGGTCCCCAGAGAAAGTTAATTTATTTTGCTCAGAGGAACTTGAATCACTTGATGTGTATTAGGAGCAATTTTGAGCCTAAGAGTCTGTTTAGATAGAGAGTAGAGAAGAACAAGAGTTTATTTAAGGAGGGAGTAAGTTAGAGAAGTAAGAGTAAATAAAAATAAAAAAAAGTATGAATAGAGGAGAGTAAATAAGAGTAAATTGTTTGTCCTTATTTGAAATTTTAATAGGAGTAATTACTTACTTTTGTTTGAAAAAATAGGAGAGTAAATGAACGAATTGATACTTTTATTCTTACAAAATAGATTAAAATATATTATAATTAGATTTATAGGAGTAAATAAGTAAAATAGTCTCCTTACCCATCATTTACTCATTCTTAGAATTCCAAATTGGAGACTAAGAAAATAAGAAAAAATGGAGAGTAAGGAAGAGTGAGAGTGACTCCTCCTCACCCCTCTTTACTCACCTCTTCTTTCTCTCAAACAAAGATAAAGAGAAATACCTACTCTCCCTTAATCCTCCTTACTCTCCTCTACCCCCCATCCAAACAGACCCTGAGGAGAAGTAAGAGGGAGTAGGTACTCTTCATTACCCTCATTTGGAAGTAACATGAGAAGAGTAGGGAGGGGTAAGGAGGAGTAAGTTTACTCTCCCTTCCTTCCCATTTTTTCATATTTTCTTACTCTTCAACTTGAGATATAAGGAAGAGTAAGTGAGAAGTAAGGAGGATTATTTACTTATTTGCCTCCACAAGAATTTAATTATAATATATTTTAATATATTTTATAAAGACGAATGTGTCAATTCATTCATTTACTTTTATTTACTATCCTATTTTTCTAAACATAAATAAATACTTGAGAGGTAAGGAGAGTAAGTGAGAAGTAAGGAGGTTTACTTTACTTATTTGCCTCCATAAAAATTTAATTATAATATATTTTAATATATTTTATAAAGATGAATGTGTCAATTCATTCATTTACTTTTATTTACTATTCTATTTTTCTAAACATAAATAAATACTTATTTTTCTTAAACACCCGAATAAAGATAAGTAATTTACTATACTCTCCTTTACTCCTACTCGTTCTTCCTTGCTCTTCTAACTTCCAAACGTGACTCATGCAACCTGACAAAGAAAACAGGAAAAAAGGGTTTCATGGGAAGGCTCTCAAGCACGTTTAAATTAAGCCTGTCCACACACTTCCAGCAATGCATGCGTTGGTTGGACTTCTTTACTCCATCAACAACAAGCAACTTCCCAACCTCTCTCTCTCTCTCTCTCAGCGCGGCTAAGGCAGCCATTAGCGAAGCTTCTCTTAGGTCATCTCTCTCCTCTCTCTCTCTCTCTCTCTCTCTCTCTCTCTCTCTCTCTTTCTGTGTGATTCCATCAGTTCGTTTTCTACCTCTCTTCGAACTGGTATCTAATTTCTCAGCATTTATGGTCAATTTTTGAGTTGCATTCAAATTTTGTTCCGATCGATGAGGTTACTGGAGAACTTTGTTGATTGGATTGATTGAATTTATTTTCCCTGCATTGATGTTTAAGGGACTTTTGGGTAGAGCTGGGAAAAATTGATCCGACGCAATTACCGACTGAACTCGACACGATGTTAAGCGGGTTTGGGTATGAAGTTTGAACCTGTTTAGTTAAATGGGTTGACACGGTAAACCCGTTTAGTTAATTAGGTTAGGTTCAGGTTGAGAATCTCGACATGAAAAAAAAATACCTATTTGATCCGTTTAATAAAATAGATTGAATAGGTCAACCCGCTTACTGTTTATTTACTGTTTACCGGTTATCGTTTACATTTTGGGTTGAAATTAGGCTTTGGAGAATTAGGCCTTCTGGTATCTTTTATGGACTTATTGGTCGTTTATCGTTTACATTTTGGGTGGGAATTAGGTCTTGTGGTTTCTTTTATGGACTTGTTGGTTGTTGACTTGCTGGTTATATTATTAAGAATTTCAGACAATTTGAACTTTATTTGCTCTTGTTTAAGATCTGACTTGGACAAGGTTTATAACTTAAGCAGTTGGTCCTTACATGAACTTTCTAGGCTGTAAAGTTATGTTATTATTGACTGTTTTGTTGGAATAGACTCTGAATATGCTGAAGCCTATAAATTAGCTGCTATTTTGGTGTACTTTTGAAAACAGCTATGTCTTAAGAGGCTGGAAAATAGGTAATTTGTTTGGTAAATTATCTTTGAGATGAAATTTGTGTTGCAATTAAACAAGTTGGTGCGTATAATGGGTAACCCAAACCTAACCCGTTTTACCTATTTGGGTAAACGGGTTAGGTTCAGGTCAACTGGTTTAAATGTTACGCTTTGGGTTAAACTTTTTAAACCCATTTATTAAACAGGTCGGGTTCAGATTCGGGGGTTTTTAATCCGTTTAAGTTCAATACGAACACGAACACGACCCCTACCCGACACGGCACAATACCCAGCTCTACTTCTGGTATGTTTCAATTCATCCTAAAATTTAGCTCTGTGGTGGGGTAATTTGGTATAATTGTTCTGTTCATTGAGTAAAAACAATACCCCTGAGCCCTGGATATACATAGTGATGAATTTGGCTACATATTGAAAAATCCATTAAATCCTGCCCAGAAATTGGTAGAATAACACAGAATGACATTTGGTTTATAATAAAGGTGGTGCTGGACTTCAATTTTATGCTGCCAATCTTCATCTTGCACGGTTTGATCGGATTTGAGTGAGAAGTTGCAATGGTTTTGAATATAGACTTGAGTGGAGTTTTAAGTTTTCCTAGTAATGCCGTAGTTTTTGAAGGATTTTGCAACTTTATTTTTCAAGTTGATTGTGGATTAATGGAAAATTGGCAAGTGAATAATTTTAGTACAAGGAAGTGGTGCATCATTTGGTAGGTGAAAAGCTTTCATGATCTACCATTTCCCTTGCTGATGAAAACCCTGGGATTTCCATTCCTTTGTTGTCGTCTCTGGGTTAGTCATGGAAAAAATTGGGTAAAAATGGATGAAGTTAGCAGAACTCGGGTTACTTTTGATCTCCGTCATAATCTTACTCATCTTTTAGTAGGCCAATCTGTTTAAGGATTTATCTCAATAAAAATGAATCGGGATTTATAGGTCGGTTCCAAGTTCCTAACGTCATGTGTCGTTTCAGCTTTTAAAATGTTAGAAATTGACATCAAAGGATATGCGTTGCATGGTTATTCAGTTCAATAAAACTAGGACACATTTGAGGATATTGCGAACATTGCATGCTTTTATATGGATGAAGTCTCAAGATTTGATAAATGGTACACGCTATCTTAAGAATACAGATGGATGTGGATGGGGAATTGAAGGTGTGAAGGGTGGGAATTGCGAAGAGCAATAGACGTGGGAAGGGAGAATTTGGCTAGCAAGAGGGGTAAGTGTAGGTCCTCTCGTCAAAGCTTTTCTTTTTAAACCCCCCCCCCTGAAGGCACTTTCTTGCTTTCTTTAGTTTTATTTTAGTAGTAGTATAGCTCGGTCAACTGAGGAAATGCTTGCGAACTAGACTTAGATGGACTATCCTTGGTTGGTGTCATCTGTTTTGAATCTGGTTTTAGTGAGAAAATAGCTTGCTAGTCTATTAAGACGTTTGTCAGTTCGGTAATAGCTTCATTGTAGAGTATCCGTTAAATGGCTGAACTTGCCTCATTCCCTGTCTGGCATCTACTTGTGTTAGCCATAAAATACTTTTGATCTCCACTTTATTTTTTGTTTGTTCTGATCAATATGTTGACTTGAGAATGTTTGTTGATTGGATTACGAATTTAATCAATTTATTTTCCTAGATCGAAGTGTCGAGAACTGCTAGGATGTTCGAATTCATTCTAAATGTTTTTTACTGCAAGTGAGTCAGTTTAGTACGAGCAAGTGGTGCATCATTTGGTAGGCGAAAGCTCTCACAATCTATCATTTCCTTACTGATGAAAACACTTGGAATTCCATTCTTTTGTTCTCATCTCTGAGTTGGTCATGGAAAGTTAAATTTGGGTGAAAATGATGTGCTTGGCACAGCTGGGGTTACTTTTGATCTCCATCGTAATCTCAGCTTATCTTTTAGTAAGCCAATCCGTTTAAGGATTGTCTCAAATAAACTTAATCAGGATTTCTAGGTCGGTTCCAAGTTCCTAATGTCATTTGTCGCTTTTAGCTTATACATGTAAGAAATTGACACCAAAGGGCATGGGTTGCATGGGTGGTTCTGTTCTATAAAACTCGGAGAATATTGAGAGCGTAGCATGCTTATTAACATATGAAATTTAAGATTGATAAGCAGTACAAGTTGTCCTAGGAATACAGATGGTTGTGGATGGGGAATTGAAGGTGGGGAGGGTGAGAGTTGGGAAGTACGAGAGGTACGCTTAGGTCCTCTCAATAAATCTTTTGATTTTAAGGTTTGATCCCCACCCCCTCAAAAACACTTTCTTGATCTCTTTGATTTTATTTTACTAGCAGTATTCGGTGATGTCACTTAAGAAATGGTCACGAACTAGACTTTAAAGGACTATCTTTGTCTGGTTCTCATCTGCTTTGAATTTGGGTCTAGTGAGAAAATAGCTAGCTTTTCTATTAAGATGTCTATCCGTTTGGTATTTACTTCATCATAATCGTGAATATCCGTCGAACAGTTGAATTTGCCACATTCTGTGTTTGGCGTCTAGTTGCGCTCGCTATAAAATAGAAATGAGATTCTTGACATTATTTAGAGTTCTTTTTTACTGTCTTCTTTAGGGTGACAGAGAGAAAGCATGGAGGCTCATCCATATTCCCCAAAAGATCTAACTCTGCATGGTTTTGTCCCCAATTTTATGTCTCAAATGACAATCCTGGGTATTTTTGCTGCCGCCTCCATCATTGTCTTCTCCCTTGCGTGGATTCTTCCGGGTAATGTTTCTAATCACCTTCTTTGGTCCTTTGAATGGCAATTCTTGATGTTGGGTTTATCTAGTGTTTTCAAGTTCATCAGACTGGAACAATTCTACTTTCTACTGCTACCCTGTGTGCATTGTGCTGAAGCAAACTCTGCGGAGATCCATATGTAAACAGGCATTACCCCAATTTGCATGATGGCTGTTTTGGGGAGTATTACAAGGTCAAACATCAAGATAAATTTATCACGTTTCCTAAGTTGACGTAGTCGCACTATGCATTCTAACACAGTTAGATGGATAGGAAGTCATCCACTAAGCATAGCCGACAGGCTGTTTCTTGACATCCAGGGTTACTCTCTATTAGGGTCAACTGGGCCATCTAAAAGCTGTGTGCTATCCACCCTAAAAATTTCGCTAATACTAGTTAATTTGTTTGCTACACTGCCACTTACTTTACCAGAATGATAACATGGGACACACAGAAACAAACAAATTCCATGATGTGTAGTGTGAAAGATCTCTAATAGAGATTAGAGACCGAAGACTGTTGTCTCAGATTATGTGGTTTAAGCTACCAAATCATTGTAGTTCACGGCTTCACACTTTTTATTGAGCATTTTGTTCAAATCAATCATTGATACCTTGGGCATGGGTTTAAATACCTCCTTATTCCGCCTGTTTACATTGATGGTCGCTAGTGGCTACCATGTATATGCGGTATTCCATTGTTCATAATATTTTAGTTGGCCGCACAGTTATAGTTAATGACTCAGAACACCAGCAAAACCCAAACTCCTGGTGTTACATCCTTAATCCGAAGGATATTTTGTGTTGCAATTTCAACTCGTCAAGCACCAGTATTTCTGTTTACACAGGATTGTTCTCCAAGCCCACAAAAATGGAAAGGTTACTCATATGTTGGTGGACTTTCACTGGCCTAACTCATATGATTGTTGAGGGGTACTTTGTCTTCTCACCTGAGTTCTACAAAGACAAGAAGGGGTGTTACTTGGCAGAAATCTGTGAGACTCTTGCTTCTAACTTCTGTTAGGTTGAGGTATATTTACATTTTAAACGTTGAGCCTTGTTTATTTCAGTATTTTGGTTCTCCAGGGAAAGAATACAGCAAAGGTGATTCCAGATATGCTGGTAGGGATTCTGCAGTAATTGCCGTTGAAGGAATAACAGCTGTTCTTGAGGGTCCAGCCTCCCTTTTAGCCGCGTAAGACATGTTATATTCTTTGCAATAAAACTCTGATCATAATATGTTATTATCATGCTGAAACCCTTGATCTGTCATACCCTTCATTTGCAGGTATGCTTTAGCTACACATGAACCGTACAGTGACGTGCTTCAGCTGGCCATATCTTTAGGGCAGTTATATGGCTGTCTCGTATATTTCATAACTGCGATTTTGGAAGGTGACAACTTTGCTGCAAGTTCATATCACTATTATGCATACTATGTGGGAGCGAACGCCTCTTGGGTAGTGATCCCGGCTCTGATAACCATTAGAAGTTGGAAAAGGATATGCAAATCATTCAAAGCTCATTATAAAAGGAAGAGCAAAACCCAATGAAGTGTCGGAAGGACGTGGTTTGATGCCTAGTTGTTTCACTTGACCTTCTTGGGCCGGAAAAAGAACAAAGAAAAAAAAGATAAGCTGCTGGCTTGCTGCTACATTTTCTGTTTTACAGCTGATTGTTTTGATGATTTTTTTAGAAATTTCTTCTAGTGTTTCGGTTCATTTGATTGCAACTCTCATGGGAAAGGAACTATTTCAATTGCGAGCTGTGCTGTTTGGAATTATTTGATGGGGTGGAAGAGATTTCATGGTATAAATTTGTCGTTGGCCTATGAGATATTGAGGTTCAGTGGCTCGGTAGCCATGTCAATGCTAAATCTCGTCTAGCCAAGTCAATGAGGATGCTTACTGTTAGTATTTTTTTCTTTTGTTTGTGAACAAGGCACAAAGGTCGATGTAGACGGAATTCAAACCCATGTCTTTGGTAACAACTACCAAAAAGACTCTTGCAAGTGTAGCTGATTGGAGTTTAAGCCTCTTGCAATTTGTACATGGTAAATTCCTCGGCTGCGACAGAGGCAGTAACTTAACATGGTAAGACATTTCATAGTACTTTTCTACAGCCACAGAGCCACTGTCTTCCATTCCAAAGCAAAGCCGCATGCTACAACCAAAATTCATACATCAGAAATCCGACATAGATGGGACTGGATCAAACACCTCTGAAAGTGAAACTTAGCCTAATCGTTGCAATGGATAGGGTTCCGATTGCACTCCGTTTCTCACTTTATTGATTCATTACATTGTACGAAATCAAACCTATCTTACACATTCTCTTGCTTGCTAATTTCCAGACCCGCTTCATACTCTACATCGGTGTCATCTAACCATTCTTGTCCTTGAATAAACTCAGCAACTGTAAATTGTCTAGCTATCTCTGAATCCGTAATAACATGATAGCTGGTCCAATTCACCCTTTGGGAAGTATCCGCACCAGGTCCGTAATTTTGGTACTCACCATAGTACACAAAATCTAAAGGAGACTCCTCGTCCCACTTGAACCATCCGTTGGGGTTGATGTGGTCGCCTATGAAGGATTGCATGACGACAGTCCTAGAGAAGAGCTTCCAAGGTCGCCCTAGGTACGTGGGGAACTGAGGCTGAACAGGGGTTAGGTCCGGACTAGGCACAATATCACAATATTGGATCACTGTCCCAGTGTCTTGGTTAGGGTCTGTTCTTCCTTGAGCAGTGACCATGTTTTTTTGGTTGTCCATGGGTCTACGAGCAACGAGCTCGCAGTTCTGAAACACAACAGCTGCATTGCCAAAGATGAAGTCGACTGTGCCCCAGATAGAGCAGTCGCGATAAAACTGTCTCAGGGAGTGCGCATAGAGGGTGTCTTGGTAAGCTTCGATCTTGCATCGATGTATGACCGATTTATCCGACCCTACGCGGAGGGCCACAGCTTGGTGCTTCTCTGGTCCTGCTGTATTCTGAATGCAGACATCTTTTAGTATGAATCCATCGCCAACCGCAGCTGGAAATTGGATCAAAACATACAGAATAGGTCAATCCATATATACAATTTGCATAAAAACCAATCATTATTTAGAACTGATATAGATATATATATATATATATATATATATATTGTAAAAAAAAAAATGGTGTTCAAATTTTTCTTCTGCATAAACAAATAGGCTGATACAAACAACTTTATTCTTTGTTCTTAAATAGCTCCCATAGGGTTATTTATCCACTGAACCACAAGATTTTCTTGTAGTATTACCCTTTTTTTAAAATAAAAAAAAACTGTCATATCAATTGATAAGTCTGATACAAGCTCGCATGTACCACTTCAGGCAAAAACCATAGAACCAACTATCTGACTTTGTACTTGTTACAGGTCCCACATTAGGGTTTGTGTTTTTTATGGATAAATTATAGGCCTGACAAATGGATCATTTGGTTTGGGTGCGGGTCGGTTCAAATTCGGATCGGGTCATGTTCAAGTTAAGTGAAATTTTGGGTCGTTTCGGTTCGGTCGGCTATGGTTCGGGTCGGGTTGATTTCAGGTCAATCAATTTTTGGTCAAATACGCTCGTCATGTCAAAACAAGCAACTTTGTAGAAAATTTCGGGTCGGTTATGGTTCTGGTCGGGTCAATTCAGGTTTCGGGTCCACCTTTGGGTGAGCATATTTCGGATGTCAGGTCGGGTATGGGTCCGGGTCGTTCGGTTCGGATCTCGGGTCAGTTTTGCTAGGTCTAATAAATTAAGAGCGTAGGTAGGAAAAAATGAAAGTAAGAATGAGTAGGAAAATGGAATGGAGAGGGAGAGAGAATTATTAATATCAAGTACGGGCAGACAATGGATCGGGGTTGGAGTTGGGTTAGGGTCGACCTGTTTATAAATTGGATTGGGTCGGGTTATGATCGGTTCGTTAATGATTTGAGTTGGGCTGGGCTTTTTTTTAAAATAAATGGGTTGGATCGGTCGGCCCATTGGTGATATACTTTCGACCCATTTTAAAACGGAATAAACTTTCACAAAAAAATATGTATAGTAATAATTGTTACGTACAAATCGTAAGTAATAAGTTTAACTAATTATAGTATACAAATAAGTGGAGCAAGGAGGTTGAAAATGTAACGGGCCATTTAACAGACTGTTAATGGGTGAATGGGTCAACTCAATTTGGCCCGTTAACATGCTTTAATGGGTCAGTCCAATATTGATCAAGTCCATTATTGACCTAATTATTCATTGATCTTATTTGAAGCAGGATATCCGCTCAACTCAACAGACTTTCGTCCCGTTGTCCACCTCTAATATCAAGATATGAAAAAGAATGGACAAAACCAAAAATGATTGATATTTATCTTTAAAAAATAAAAATAAATGAGGAAAAATAAGAACTAGTGAAGTGAAGCAAGGAGTAAGAAAAAAAGACAATAAAAATTTTTCCCATAAAAAGAATCAACCCCTTTATAACATCGATTTAAACCCTGCAAATTCAAAATGGTACGAATTCGATACAATGATTTTCAAAAATTCTAGACCTTACATTCCAGTGACGTGATGGCTGACGTAGGTTTAATGACTTTGGTATCATTAATTGAACCCATGAGCAACACCCTTGGCATCGCATACCTTGCCTCTACTTCATTTGTCAGACCAACTCAATTTTCTCTTGTGATCTATCTTTCAATTGTGAGGCTGCCTTCTTTTTGTGGCCCATGTATCTATCTACTAACAAGCTTTCACTATCGAAAGTTTGAGCCCTGGCATTGGCCTGTTTTTTTCGTCGGTAAATGATTTCATCCTATATCATATCATTTTTATTATTTTTCTCCATTTCTTACCGTTCTTTCGCACTCCTTCAAAAAAAATTTTGTTTATTTTCATTTCTTACTTTTTTGTTCCCCATTCCGTCTCATTAAAAAAAATTTATATAGGTTTCTTGAAATCAGTCTCTCTATAAGTAGAAATGTCCGTAAAGATAAGACTGTCTACATCTAAATCTTCTCAAATTCTGTAAAAGCGGAACCCACATTGAGAATTGTTGTTATTGATTCTTTCATTGGTGTAACACAGATTAAACTGTATTGTTCTCTAGTATACACATAATTCGTATCAATCAATCAGAGATTCAAAACTTTGAGAGAAACCCTAGTTTGATAGAGAAAAATTCTCTCAAAAAATAAAAACATCAGCCAAAACCCTAGTGGCAATAGATAGATATAAACATCAAATTAAACTCATATGAGATAGATTAAGAATGGCTTACCAAGAGTAGGTGTCCTAAAAGTACCAATGTCAGGATCATCCACAACATTAAGATTTCCTGTGATAATGGTAAGGTCCATACCATCCCCTACAATCATCACATTCTTCTTTTTCTTTGGTACCTCCACAATTTCATCATACACCCCTTCCTTCACATATATCACAAATCTTTCTTCCCTCTTGTCGGGAGCGGCCGCCACCGCCTCCCCCAAGGTTGTGAAGTTCCCGCTCCCGTCCTTAGCCACCACCATATCGGCCTTGATATCCTCTCCGGAAGCTTCTAGAAGCTTCCGATCACTCTGCTTTAACCATGATGGATACATCCTCCTGTTTCTAGAACTTTCGAAAAAATTTCTAACTCTGCCACTGCTACTGTTGCTGGACAATTTGGCATGAATTGCCAAAAATGCCCTCGCCCTCGAGATCAACACCTCCACCGTGGGCCTTAGGCCCATTAAATGTGGATACTCTTGGATCATGTCCAAGCACGTGTCATAATTAGTTAACACAGCACTTAACCAAGCACTTACATCCTTTTCGTTAGACTTAACACCCAACACCTTGATTGAATCAGCCACCCTGTCACGTGCCAAATCCATGAGCTCAAGGCAGACAGCCAGAGCTCTCCCTCCTGTTTCCTCATTAGCCTTCATCTTATCCTTGGTTGCTTCAATGGCATTGTTGATGTGTGCCACGTGTCCTTCCAAGATCTTCCCCAGCAAATCTGGGCCGTTGGATCTATGATGAAGATGAAGATGATCATGATCAGGATTGAATGAAGTGATGATCACCTCAGAAATGGAGGCCAAACAAGAAGGGTGGTCATGGGATTTGTCACAAAGGGAGAGGGTATTAATGGAATTATATGAAAAGTGAGACTGAAATATGATCAAGCCAAGGTAAGCAAGACAGAACAAGGCAGCAATGGTGAGAGAAAAGAAGAGGAGCTTATGCCTTGTTTGGCTGCTGCTTTTGGGAGGGTTGAGAAAGGGTTGGAAGTAGCTTTGAGTCACCATTTTTTTTTGGGGGGGGGGGGGGGGCTTGTTTGGCTATTGCAGTGTAATTATATGAAGGAGTAGGTGTATGATTAAAGGAGACAGAGGAGCGCATATTGTATTTTTAAAGTGATTACTGTTTAAAACTGGGAAACAGGTCGGGTTGGGTTGGCTTATTTAATAAATGGGTCAATTTCGTGTCGGCCTTGAAAATAATTTAGATTTGCTCGAAACTGAAAAATAACAAATTTTCATACTAAACGGTCAAATCGTGTCGACTTCAACTGGGTCGAAATCGGTTGAGTCCGGATTAGGTTCGTGTTTCTTTCAATAACTTCAAGTCAGATTCGTATTGTATTATCATGTCGGATCAAACTTCCCCGACTCTACTTTAGGTGATGAAATGAAAGGCATTATCTCACTTTGCTATGTGCGCTTTATTAGGTAAATGTGGAAAACAGTTGTTGGCTTTCGTTTGGTGCCTGGTTTGAGAATATCAAGGTACAACTTTGATAATTATATTCTAGACCACTTGGCATTATCTTATGTGTCACAGTGGATGCTAATTTTAAAAATCGAGTTCTTGGATGCTAATAATCTCATCTTTGAGACTTTCGATCCAGAATAACTAGACCTTTAAATCCGGTTCCCAATATTCTGAACTTTGGGTGTATTTCTTTTCTATGCACCAATTTCAAGCTACATCCCGCAAAAGCCGGACCTACACTGGGAGGTGGTGGTGTTGTTGTTGTACACCAATTTCAAGCTGACAACACTCCATTTTGCAAATTGAGCGAGGTATTAACTCACTTATCACGTGTTGATGGTATATATTTATTTAATTCATCGTGTCATCAAGTCATTGACATGTTTATCCGTAAACATTGAAAGATAACTTATTCACCATGCGTAAATTGTGTGTTTTGGTTCATGTTTACAGCAACATCATTCATATATAGTAAATAAGCTATCATAGAATCAAATTGATCAGATCATCTTAATCATTGACACATCAACAGTATGCATATACGAATATATGTATAATAATCATCATATGAAACAGATTGACTTATTCATTGACACATCAACGGTATCCATAGACGTGCATAGAAGATTTTTCTACTTGACTAATTGACTCCCAGTACTATTTTTAACTCTTGGTGGTCGGGGATTATCTAACATGTTATAATACACAAACGCGTTTATCCATTCTCTGTTAAGAGATGATAACTTATTCACTATGCGTGAATTGTGTATTTTGAATCATTCACATACGACAAATAAACTATCATATAATCAAATTGGTCAGATCGACTTGACCATTGATACATCAAACGTATGAATAGATGTGCATAGAAGATTTTTGTACTTGAATAATTGATTGCCAGCACTGTTATCAACTTTTAGTGATCTAGGATTCTCTTACATGTTATAATATACAGATGCCGATGAAAACTTAAAAAAAAAAAAGAAAAATCTTTGGGAAGAAATCAAGGATGGACCCTTGAGTGTGAAAGATGGATCCATGATGAGCGGCGTTTTTCAAAAGAATGCAGTGTTGTCGAGGCTCGAGAATAATCTATCAACAACTACTGAGGGTTTCCACTTGTGCAGATTTAAACAAGTGTTCGATCAATATGTCAGAAGTAGGAGTGAATCATATTGCCCACACTTTTCTAAGTATGAGGGACCTGTGAGGATATGTTCAAGGTGATGTTTTCACATAAACTACTCTGCATAGATCTAACAAAATTTGTCTGAGACTCAAAATTCGAAATGAATGATTTGGATTCATGCTCGACCCAATATCTAAAATGGGCTCATTTGAAAATGGATCTGATATTTGAATTGACCTGAATTGAGCCATACCTGATTAGAAATTTTCGACTGAGTTGCTTATTTTTCCATGACAAGTTTATTGGATCAAAAATTAGTTGACCCGAAGTTAACCCGATCCGAAGTTCGCCTGAACCGAACTTAACTAAATCTATACGTGAACTGAATGACCCGTTTTGTAGGTATGACTCTGCATAGGAGTCCAATGGATTAGATAATGTGTCCTCCGTTTGAAAACAGAAAAGTGTTGGATTAGTATAGAATAATATATCAAATATTTGTACAAATGACATACAAGTTTAATAATTCGACTATAGATGCTCAAATTAACCAAATACATATCAAATAAATCATTGCTTTTTTTATGGCAATATTGTAAATAAAGGGTAAATTCATTGATTCAAGGTCATACAATTCTTATAAAAGGTATCAAATTCAAACGAATACATAACTAAAATAGCATAATAAATCTCTTGTTTAAGAAAAACAATCGTTAGCACACTGATTGCATGTCTTTTATTCACTGTTGTTTCTTGATGTAAGCTTTGGGACGGAGATTGGAAGATTTAGTATAGTTTTCTTGTGAAAAATACTTACCTATTATCGTACATCGTATCCGACAAATTGATATATATCCATCGAAAACCCACACTGTAATCAATCAATAATTTTATTCCAAATCTTATGAATATGAAACTAAATTCGCTGAAATTCTCCAAAAGGCAGAGAAAATACAGCTGATATGGCCATATCCAAAGATGGAAAAACCGACTCTCACAAATAAAGAGACTAAATTTAAACTAAAAAAACAATAGGAAAAATATAGTAATTACAAATATTAAGGCTCACCATTGGTAAATTTGCGAATAGTAGTCCCTTTTAACAAGAGATTGGAATTTCTTCTATAGAGAAAAGGAGGAAAAAAGAAAAGAAGAGGCTAGAGTTTATGAAGCTTTTTCTTTATCTTGTTGCAAATTAAAGCTAATTTTGCATAGCTCTTGTAAAGAACAACAAAAGTTTCTTCCCTATTTAAGTAGGGTTTGGTTGGGGGAAAAATAATTTTTTCAAAAAATAATTTTTCGATTTTCTGTTGTTTGGCACAACAAAGGATGGAAAACTATTTTCTAAGGAAAATTTGTTTCCTTAAAATGATCTCCTTTTTGAGAAGATAGGAAGTTGATTTTCCTTATTCAACTCTTTGATGATATGGACAGCTAAATTTAGGTGAAAAATTTGATTTCAACAGTTTGGATTGAAATTTGACTATCGATGGGAAAGATTAAAATAAACTCAATTCTAAATTTTCAGCTCAAATTTCTTTCATTTGATCGACATTTATCTCCACTACGACAATTTAATCAATATTTTTTGCCACTAAAATAATTCAGTCGACTCCGCAATAAAACAATTTCAACGATTTGGATCGAAACTTGATCATCAGATAAAAAATATTAAAATTTGATACTCTTTCATTTGTTCAATATTTTTTTCCATGACAACAATTCAATTGATATTTTTTACCCCCTAAATAGTGCAGACAATATTTTTCACCATTAGAACAATTCCAATAGTTTGGATCGAAATTTGATCATCGGATAGGAAAGATTAAAATAGGCTAAAATCCAGACTTTGAGCACGACATTCCTTCATTTGGACAACATTTTTCTCCGCCACGGCAATTCAATCGATATTTTTTGCCACTTAAACAATTCAGTTGATTTTTTCGTCACTAAAATAATTTCAGCGGTTTAGATCAAAACTTCATCATCCAAGAGGAAGTATTGAGAAAAACTCAAATATGAATTTTAAGCTCAAAATTCCTTCGTTTGGTCAATATTTATATCAACTACAACCATTAAGTCAATATTTTTCGCTATTTAAACAATTTAGTTGATGTTTTTCTCTTTTTCATGAAAAATGATTTATCTTGTTCCAAACAACGGAAAATGTGACATGAAACTCAATTTTCCTTTGAAAAACAGTTTCCACAAAAAATGATTTTTCGGAAAAACAATTTTCCTTCCAACCAAACAGTACCTTAGAATATATTTATTTTGTTATTGGATAATATGCATTTAATTTGATAGACATTAGACTTTAAAGGGATTAAATGTGGTGTAAATATGTGTTTGACAAATATTAGTCATGTCTCTTGTAACAATAGATATAGATGATTGATATAAGTGCATGATTTTGACAAACAATAAAAATCGATTAATACAGTGGTCAATCCATTTGGTGTTTGGCAGTTAATGCTTGGCATTTAGCAATTAATATTGTAAACGAACGTTTGTAGGTGTATCATGTATGTCAATTCAAGTATTGGAAAGTTCTAGTCTTCTAGATATGCTGAATATGCATCTTTATACTTTCAAATTATGGTCAAAAAATTTATACCTACTAACAAAGAGGTATATTAAAAAATATACGACAAATTATGATTGGTTCATTTTAATTTTGATCAATAAAATTTTCTATTTTTATCTTTTTCTTTAATTTTTATGTGCGAATGATGAGTAAAGACCAATATAGATGGGATTCAAACCAATGTCTTTGATAAGAATTCTTAAAGGCTTTACTAGTTAAACTAGTTGGCGTCCACAAAACCCCTTGTTTTTATGGTGAAATTTACTGTTCAGTTACACCACATCATGTTAGTAAAGATTCGGTATCCATTTTGATAATATCATATATATATATATATATATATATATATATATATATATATATATATAAAGTTGGCTTGAGTTAACGATGTTTGACACATAGGATGCTTATGTGGCAGTTAAAATGCTTATGTAGTCTTGCTTGACATATAAAAATAATGTGTTACTGAAACAAATATGAACTTAATGCTATTCTGTTACTCAATAATTTGTAATACCTAGTAACTATACCTTAAGTTCGAAAATATTAATCTTTAAAAAAAATAATGGGACATCACATAAAATATTAAATGATTTATTATTTTGTACATGTATGTATGTATGTATGTGTCTGTGTATATATATACATACATACATAATCATGCACACATACGCTCTTAGATACGGTTATGTTATACATCCTAGGATATGTTGAATTCATCTTCATCATTGGTCACCTTGATAAAGAAACACTTTTAAACATCTACAACTGATCTTTTTGGTAATTATCTTCTTCTTCAATTAAAATGGATTACATATACATATTGTTGTGTACAATAGTAGTTGGCAATCAGCATTCTCAAGTCATGTGTGTCAAAAGACATAAACGTATCTGATATATGGAATTGTATTCCTAAAGTAACAGCTTTGAAGAGGAGCATTGGAGCAATGGTAAGGTTGTCTCCGTGTGACCAAAAGGTCACGGGTTCGAGCCATGGAATAAGCAACAGACAAAGTTAGATTAGGCTGCCTATAATTCACCCATTGAGGTACGACCCTTCCCCGGCCCGGACCCTGCGTGAACGGGAGATGCTTATGCACTGGACTGCCTTAGAAGTAACAGCTTTAGGTCTCATGGAACTGAATGAAACACAGAATTAGTAACTTGAGCAAAAGACAAAATCGACCATTTTCATGAAGCAACTCAGTGTTACTACATGAAAAACATGGATCTTCTACAACACCCATCAAATAAGGTAAAATACAGAATGCAAAAGCAAATTTGTGCTAAGAAATCTTCTCTCTCCTGAAATTTTTATTACCCTTTCCCTTCTCTGTTCCCAAACTTGGACATTATTATTGTAATTTAAGCATCAGCAGTCTGAGGCGATTGATCAGCAGCAGAAGCAATAGTGAACTCAGGCTGTGCTGTCTCAGTCACAGTTGCAGACCCATCAATGGCATTGGGCAGGCCCAATGACTTCAATGCTAAATGGGCCGCCTTTTGGCCCGATATCATCATCGCCCCAAATGTTGGTCCCTGAAAACATTTTTAATGTGTCATGTCAGATCCTCAATTATTGAAACACACCACACACCACCTCTTAGTGTAGATCCCGTTTTCGCAAGATCTGAAGAGATCCAAATGTAGACAACTTTACCTCTACCGATATTAAAATTGATTTAACATTTGTTTTATTACTTATTATTATGCAACAATACAACAGCTGTATTTATTCTTCTTTTTTCCTCTGCAAAACATCTCTAAATATTTAATATATGCCACACAAATTCACTTCAAAATGAATTATAGACCACAAAAATTTTCTACATATCCTTTTAAATGAGTAATAACTAATACATTTTGATATTGTTACTAAAAAAACTAAGTTTGAAAAAGTTTATCTTGATCTTTACTTCAATCAGTAAGTCTTCTCTAAAACCATCCCATGATAACTTATATCGTGAAAGGTCTCACACAATCATTAGTTGTCACATAAATTTAAGAAGATAATGCGTTATGATGTAGGCGGCCGCACAATGAGACCATCACGTACTAGAATTTGTGTACTTCAATTGTCCTATATGCCGAATGAATTACATATTTCTAACTAGGTATTGACTTTTTTTTTTAAATAAAAAAACTTCTATGTATACTTTTAAGTGGCCTGTTATTTCCCCGTTCAGAATGACTGTCAATACTACAACCAAAGAATGTATGATGCTCTTAAGAGTACATACTCTCACAAGTCATGCCAGTGTCACATATTAAAAATTATCTATATGACAAATATACGCTAAAAAAAATATATGTATATGACAAGTAGGAGTATACACTCCTATATATCAAATAGTCAACCCAAAAATATAGCAATTGAGGGAGATTTTAGAGAGAAGGTTGGGGATTACCATTCTAGGAGCACCATCAATCTCGGCAACCTCCATACCAGTGACAATCATACCAGGAACAACCTCCCTAGTGAGCCTAACAATGGCGTCCTCGGCCGAGTTCATGTCCAAGGCCTTCATACCAGGCACATCATCCACCATGCCAATGTCCTTGAGCCGCTTGACTCCGGTGGCTCCGAAGGGCCCGTCATGACCGCATGAGCTCACCACCACCTTCGCCTCCATCACATTCGGGTCCATGCAACTCTGGGTGTTATGGTTCATTGACACCAACGCCCAGTTTGTCACCACCCCTGCACGTACTACGTTGTCAGACAAAAGCTGAAACCCAAAAATTGAAAATTTATTAATTGATTTTATGTTGAATTGAGTTGCCTTGCCTTAGTCACAATTTACCAAAAAGTGAGATTAATTACATAATTTGCTATGTTTACAGTCGAAATTCATCGAATTTAACTGTATTAACACAAATTTGTAACTAGGGTCGTAGGAGCTATAGAAGGCAATACAATACTTTTATTTATTTTTTGTCCGTAGGAGTCATAAAGAGAAATATAATACAATGAAGAACGGAATAATCGAACTTAAGACCTAATGTACCAAATACTTCGATCTTTACTACTGGACCCAGGAACTCATTGGTTAATTTTAAGTAGTGTTGTAATGAACCTTTAATTTCAACATAATGAATATGAATTGAACAATGAACCGATTTCATAACAATTGATTAATTATCTATTTTTTCTGTTTTGAATCCTCCATTTCACTAGGTTTGGGCTACCATTGGTTCAGTAAGGAGTAAAATTCTAGTATTACCGATTTTTTTCATTCACAGGACTCGAATCCAAGATCTTATTTAAAGGAAATAAATATCAAATTATTTGAATTAATCTGTATTGATATTTAAAGGAAATAAATATCAAATCAATTTCAATTTCCAGTTAGGATTTCTCGAACAGACAATTTTAATTAATTGATTAAGCTAAAAGTAAACCGAAGCAAACTTACCTGCAACACGGCCCGACTTGACAATCAAGTCCTCGGCCGCGACGGCGTTGAAGAGCTTGACGTTGGGCCGGGCCAGGAGTCGGGCCATGATGGTGGAGGTGAAAAGGGCGGCGTGCTTGATAACCACATAGGTGTCCTGCTCATCATAGTCAACACCGATCTCATCAAGGAACTTGTGAGCCGGCTTTCGAACCACCATGGCCGAGAAGAGCTGACCACCGAGCCACGCACCACCACCGGGGCTCACCGACTGCTCGATGATGGCGATGTTGACGTCGGGGTTCTTGCTGAGCTCGTAGGCGCAGCTGAGCCCGGCCGAGCCCGCCCCGATGATGACCACGTCCGTGTCCGCGAACGTGATCATGTCGGTCATGTACCGGCGGGTCATCTCCCGGGCCACGATCGACTCGCGGATGGGCTCGAACGTGACCGCGTTGAGGTCGTAGGGGGGCCGGGAGGGGCCCAAGGCGGAGACCAAGATGGCGGCAGGTTTGGGCTTGGTCGTGGAGAAGGAGAAGGTGAGGGGTTTGGTGGTGGTTAAGGAGGTGCCAAAGAGCGGCGAGTCGAGGAAGGTGGGCTTGTTCAAGGTGGAGGTCACGGCGGCGGAAGCCATTGGAGTATACAAAGAGGAGCTTTGCGAGTCTGTTCAGGGGAAAGGGTGGTGGGTAGTGAGTGGTGGGTAGTGAGTGGGAGTGAGTGGGTTATATCTAGATGGAAATTTTGGAGGAAAAGATCTACAAATTTTGTGAGAGAGATATGTCCAAGTGGCACAGGGAACGACTTTACACAATTTTTTTTTTCAGTGTTTATATTATATATCGAAACATATGCATTCTCGGATGTCACATAAGTAAACTATATATTGGTAACTGCTACATTCCTTCATGCTTTTCATCCGGGTTCGACTCGGGGGGGGGGGGGGGGCGCGAAAACTGTGCTTTGTGCACGAAGCTTTGCGGTTGGGCTGGGTTCCTGAGCAGTTTGCTTGGGCTTTGGTACCTCTTACCTCTTGGTCTGTTAGGCCCATTGGATAGCCCTGTGATAGGGGTCTGATAGGTTAGGGTCGTTTATCATTATAAAAAAAAAAGAGTAAAATATATGTTAATAACTGCTCATATGATAAATACATATTAAAAAATATATATATGTGTTCATAGGAGTACATACTTTCATATGTATATAATAATCTGCCTTTTTTGGGGAGGGTTGGTTTGAAATTTTTTCAGCCTTATGAAATTTAGAATTAAACAATTAGTTACTATGATAGTAAAATCTATGAAATGTAATCGAGAATATAAACTTCAAATATATATTTTTATGGTGACTTTTAATAATAATCTTGTGTGAAACCGTTTCATATAAGATATATTATGAAACATATAAGATATATTATGAAACGGATATTTTTATAGTAACCTTTAATAACAATCGGGACGACTAACAATGCATTTAGATATGTTTATAATAAAAGTCACTGCTAGATAAACAATTAGTTACCCTTGAATTAAAAAGTCACTCCAAAGCACATTATTAGTCACCGCAACTGTCGAAACTGTCAACCTTGATGAGTTAATCCTACAATAACTCTTATATAAGACGATTTCACGAAAAATTTCTAATAATATCTATACTTGATAAGGTAGATAGTTCAAAGGAAGACACTAGAAGGACTACCACCTTCCTCTTCAACCAATAGCCTCAATATGGTGGCAAAGATCAAGGGTCACAAAAAGATATAAACTACAGAGAGTAAGTGTCACATCTTTTGTGAAAGGTGGTGGGTAATATGCACAAAAGTTTGATACCCACCTTTGGCATTTTGTCATGTATGTTGACATGTTGATGTGGAGTGGGTTAGACCTCTTGTGATCATTGATGTCATCTCCACTTTTAGCAAATAATATCAGTGTCCTTTTCTTTCTTTTCCTGAATATTGTCCAAACATCACACTTAAAGAGACATGGAGCTTGTTCTTTTTATAGGTAAATTGAGGTAGATAAATAAATAAAATAAATTAAAGTAGGTTAAAGTAAGTTAAAATAGATTAAATTTTTTTATATGATAAATTAAACTTGATTAAAATAGTAAAAGTGAATTGAAATAGGTTGAAAAGAATTAAAATTTATATTTTAGAATTGACCTACGAAAAAAACATGTACTTGCACTGAACATGGTCTGTAATCCATGTTTTGTGATAAGATAATGGAATATTTGCATGGGATGATGTGATATTGTATGATGGGGCCTATATATATGAAGCTAATAAATTGATTTTTTTATTAGAATTAACCACAAAATTAACGAAGTTTAATTAAATTTGAGGTATGAAAGTTATATATCAATATAGGCTTGTTCTTTTCGTTGGTAAATTTCAATTTGTCTCTTTAACCTATTTCAATCAACTCTAACCAAAAATTTTAACTCCAACCAATTTCTACCCATCTCCTTCAAAGTTTTCATAGTTCGTAAATCTTCATGCGAAGATTAATTATGTTTGGGAATAAATTTTTTGTGTTTGTGTATTGAAGTAGTAATTTGTAAATTATTATGAAAAAAATATAAATGTAAAAATTCCCTCCATAAGTACATTAAAAAATGTCATAAATAATTTTTTTGATGCAAAAAGTCATAAATAATTTAACAGTTGTTAACGTATTAGCTTTTACAGCAACACTTATTAAATTACCAAAACAAATACAATCTACAAAGTTACCAAACCTTAGTTACTTCTTAAATTCTGTGAAATATTATGCTAAAAACTAAACCAAAAACAAATTATTCTCACTTTTTTTTACAGTAGCTAACTTGTATCCATCACATCAAAAAAATTATATATATCAACTTCTTTCAACTTCAATCAACTTCAACCCACTTCTACCTACTTCAACAAAATAACATCAACTTCTATCAACCCCTATTTTCCAACAAAAAGAACAAGCCCTCGGGTTTGGGGGGGAGGGATCCATTGCTTCCTCTTCCTCCTTCACACACGAGAGAGAGAGAGAGAGAGAGAGAGAGAGAGATTTGATTCACTATTTGATTAAGAAAAGTATAATTAATGACTTAATGCACGCACGATATAATTAAGAAAAGATATTTTACTATTTGATTCACTTAATTTGTTAATTAAGAAAAGATAAGTATAATTAATAATTTGTTAAACTTATTAGGATCTAGCAATCATATTTTACTATTTGATTCACTTAATGACTTAATGCACGCACGATATAATTATAAATTTATAATATCATTTTATAACTACTGTCAAAAATTTCGCACTACTGATCTACAATTCTAAATCATTTTCATAATATTTTTAATTATACAAAATCATATTCAAGAATGTATGGCTGCATATGATCTCATAGTAATGTGACTCATTTGAATTTTGGACAATTAAATTCCAAGTCTTGAGTTGCGACAACGAGCATTCACAATTACATAAATGTAATGTTAATTGACACATACTCATATACTGTCGTTGCTTTTTAGTTTTGATTTATTGAGCAAATGCAGATCAAGTTGTTAATCGAATAACGACAAATCTTTGAATTTTGATGTATGATCACTTAACGAGCTATCAAAGAACATTGATTCGATTACTGAATATGTCGATTTAAACCAATTTGTTTCTATTTACCAACTTCAAATATAACAAATGTGAAGTTATAAACCAACACTGGGTCTAAATAAAAATTTCGTTATTTTCTTCTTCTTTTTTTTTTCATTTTTCAAGTATATTTTGATATTGGGGCTCACAAAATGAGACCATTGACAAATGATTTGTGTTATGTTAGTCAACGTATTTTGTCATCGCATGAACTCAATTGAGATGTTTGAAACTTGATTTAACGACACATAATCTTTTGGATAATTACACGGTGCATTAGATATAGGGTTAGGGATGGGTTGTATACATGTATTTGTAATTTACTAACTTTCTTAGTAAATTTGGAACTAAACCCATATAATTTTCCACTAATATTATATATATATATATATATATATATATATATATATATATATATAATGTATAATCAATTAATCATTAATGTATGAATTAAAAGAGGAATGTAGAATAAATGAGTTTGTCTAATTAAACGGTTTTTATCTTTTAATACAATTTTAGAGTAAAGAACTAAAGATGGCTACATTGAAAACATACAATAACTCGAAATTAACCTGACTTGATTTATACCCTATTCGATTTACACCTGACCCGATATTGACCCAAACATTGAACTGAATCTCACCCGACCCAAATTACACTTGACCGATACCCAATCCGCACCAAGCTATTGTAGACAACCCGAGACAGACCGGACCCGAATTCCACCCGAACTGAACTCGTACCGACCCGAACATGGTACCCGTAAGTGACTCGAACGCAAACTCCATCCGAACCGAACCGAATTCAACCTGAATATGGTTGACCCGAAAGTGACCCAAAATCCGAACTTCAGTGGAACCAAACCCGAACCCAACTTGAACATAGTTGACTCGAAAGTGACCTAAATCGAACTAAGACCAGATCCGTACCTAACTCGAATGACTCATTTGCTAAGTCTACTAAGGACATGTTCTTTACGAATTAAAATCAACATATTCTTAATTTCAATTGATTTTATAGATTCTTATAGACCTCTACATATTCTTACATTTCTTATACATATATATTTTCTTATGAATTGTTTTTACATATTTTTCTATGTAGTCTCGTATATTTTTATTAATTTGTGCAAATTTCGTGCCAAACTAAAAATTGAACTCATAGTTGAAGAAAACGAGCCCCAAGTAAATTAGCAGCGTATGAGTTGTGATGAACATACTGACTCGTTTTCCAGCCAACCCCTTTGTGCACATTAACTGCATGGCTCCATGTAACATCCGCTGAATTTCACTTGCTAGTTTTAGATGTTTGGTATACTTTATTGTGAGATTTGAATATTTTCTCAGCACTCATATGAGCTTACTTGTTCTTGAAGCACTTACTAGCCTGCTAAAACTACCTAGTGACTAGTGTGCAAATAAGCATTGAAAAAAACAAAAAAAAAAGGAAAGGGAGAGTCATAAAATGAAAAAAAAGGGGCCACATGACCGCCATTACTCAGGGCTTGTTCTTTTTATTGGTAAATCTCACTTTATTTACTTCAACCAACTCTAACAAAAAATTTTAATTTCAACACATTTCAACCTATCTCATTCAAAATTTTCACAGTTCGCAAGTTATCATGCGAAGATTAATTATGTCCTGTAATAATTTTTTTGAGTTTGTGTATTGAAGTAGTGGTTTATAAATTCCCTCCATAGATAATTAAAAGATGTCATAAATAATTTTTTGATGCAAAAAGTAATAAATAATTTAAAAGTTATTAATGTATTAGTCCAACGAAAAGAACAAGCCCTCAGGTTGGGGGGGGGGGGTTACCAAGTCCCCTGCTTCCTCTTCCTTCTCCACGCACAAGAGAGAGAGAGAGAGATAGAGAGAGAGAGAGACTTGCAGGAGAGAGGGGCAGCTAGCAAACCAAAGGCAGCCCCGATCGCATCTAGAAAGGGAGATGACAGAGATTCACGAATGGCTGGACCCTACTCTGACCACCAGCAATCCCCCACGAACCATCCTCACGTCCACCATTGTAGGGGCCGCCCCCGGCAATGCTAGGAGGCAGATTGTGGCTAGGTTTTAGCGTGTTGGAGAGCAAAGCAGGGAAGAAGAAAGGGGGTTATAAGACCTTGCTCCAACGCAACAACCATGGCGGCCGACGAGAGTCAGTGGACGGCAATGAGAATGTCTACAAGACTGGGTAAAAGTAGTTCATCACATTCTCACCACCCCCAGATCCCAATCAAACCCTAAGCACAAAATGCTGATTAAGGTGGGGGATTCAGCCATGTCACAAGGAAACATGCATCAAATCAACAAATAGCCTTGGTTATTGTCGTACAAAGTCAAGTTGGCCTCGCAAACCAACCAACAGACCCGGATCCTTCATCACAAATTTCAGATTTGCCGCAGACCACATACTCCCGGATGATAAGACCATCTCAAACAAAATAGTCGTATGCATAATAACAAGTACATATTTCAACTTCACAAGTATTCATTATTATAAAAATTCAACGTAAATAATTACGGCAAACGCGTGACTTTCAGGGCAAGTACTTACTCAAATACAAAATGATAACCATTCAGCAACTTTTAACAACAAATACTAATAAATACCTTTAATAAGTCGCAAGACTAGAGGTCTAGAAATCAGCATAGAATTTATGGTCACATTGACTCACACTCGCCATGCGTCAGACCCCACGCCCACCCCGACCCTCCTATTATACTCACACACAACCAGACCTACCAATGGACCTCTAATATCTATAGAAACCATAATTTGGGACCTTGACAACCCATAAAGCCATTTAAGGCAGAGGAGAACATTCGCCCTCAATGGTAAAAGCACCAGTACACACAGCATCCGCATTCACATCGACGAGATAACGGAATCATGCAAAGTTCTTACCATTAAGTCACGAGGTATATTATTGTCAATGGAAGCAACATCACACGTCTCATATTCCATACGCTAACCAGCATCACAAAGCAAATGCAATACTAGACACCACTCACACGCACACAGTCACAAATGCGCTACTATAATACCGCCAAAGGAGGCACTAGTACTACTACACAACTCGAATATCATATGTAGATGGTTCACACCGACATCCAATCAGAAGGCTCCAACACTTGCTACTCAGAAACCATGTATCTTGATGTGTTCCTTCTTTACAATGCCAGCCTGTGGAGCCAAAAACCAAAAGAGAAGCAGGTCAATAGCTATATGATCGTCAATCATCAAGTCAAGATGATGAAAACCCAAGTCCCACCTAAGGGGCGGGCCTGCCTAAACCTCACCCTAATATTTAAATGAGGTTGACTACCTGCACTTCAGTACATACACTAAAGCATTGAAAAAGGTAAGCTATCGACAAGCCGGTCATCCAGTTACAGTGCCTTAAGTCATTTGGGTTCGGTCAAATTCAGGCTCACAGTCCCTTTGTACAATATGCTTGCAAAGAAAATAGTGATATCGGTTGGGCACATATTAGGTTAGCCTACAATGGTTAGGGTCAATTCATGTTTGGCTGGAATCAATAGTCCATTATTTTGCTTCCAACTCGAGACTAGGTTCCAGTATTCAGGTATAACTTTCCAGGTAAATGACCAGGTAGTACCTGAACCAGAAAGGTAGAAACATTCTTCCGCTGATCACCTTGCAGTTGAATAACCTGCAAAAGTTGTGTGAAGAATTTAGGCAACCCACAACAGACCACATAACGGTAAACTAAACAGGAGAATACTAACAAGACATGTATCTAACCTGGCCTAGTTCTGGGTCCTGAACAACAGTGCCATTACAGCAAAATTCCTTCTTCAGGTCCTTAAGAATCTTGTTGTAGCTAAATTGTTTGTTCAATCCTTGTACAGTTGTCAGGCTCTTTCTACCATTCCGCTGCTGTACACGGATGTGCACATAATCTTTTGTCCCAGCACCGGAGTTCTCAGCATTTGCATCAGCAAAAGGATCTAATTGAATGCCACCAGGAAAACAAAGTGAGAATACACCCTCATGCCATTCATTCAGACAGCAAGACTGACGAAAGAAAGAACATGGCACTAGCAAGTTATACCAATACTCCTAACATGTCAATAGAATTGTTTATACATTTTTGCTGCTGTGTATGAAGAGCCTGAATGCAGGAGTCCATAGTACAACCCACCAGATGTATCATAGTGGCTTTGAGTAAACATTTCATGTAGGCTTCAGATCACAATATAATCATACGATTATAAGCATTCCTAGTAGATATGGCCTCAACATCAATCAGATCACCCTGTGCATTCACTTGGGCACTGGGACTACTGTCTGTAACATCAATCAGAACAACACCCCCCCCCCCAAAAAAGAGAGAGAGGAGAAAGAAAAAAGAACACCCTAATGAACTTACCATAAGCAGCAGGAACCTGGTTGTCAAGATCAGACATGAAAACTAGGCTTAACGAAGTGAATGGGATCTACGGACCAGGAAGTTTTCAGCAATTCACGATTGCTCAGACCTGCACCCACAAGGACCAGAAAAGGACAAATTATAACATCCAGCAGAAATACAGTAGATGTTTAGAAAAAATTGAAAGTACTTCCAACCAGCAATCTATGCACACGCACAGAGAACACAATAAGACCATTATATCTCATTCCACAACTATCACTTCAAATCCGCTTGCCACACTCGGCTAATCAATATGTAATTAAGCATCAATATATAATAGAAGAACCGTTCATATACTTTCATTCAATCAATAATCAATAATTAATAACCTTTTTTATTTGGCTGAGTAATCAATAACCAAATTTGCTTCTCACATATCAAATGTTATTCAATTCACAATCCAGTTCATTCTCACAATATCATTTCCTACTTCATATCCAGATCACGTAAATAACCTCCCCGTTGGAATCCCATGCTGCACCAATTAAAGAAGGAGATGCTTTCCCTTATGTGATGACATCTTTTGTCACAAACTTACAATCGAGTAAGCAAGCTACATCCATTTCATCAAACCTCTCTGAGTTCAGAAGCTAAGTAGCCCATACTCAAGTATTATGCCACTCTCACAATTTTCTATCTGAGCAGCCATTACAACGATCAAACCCTTTCTCAGAAACCCTCCAGCCTTTGGTGTACAGGGGAAGAGCATGAACTGATGTGATGAAACCATAGCGACAATTGCAACCTAAAGATCCAACATGTATGCTGAAGCTATCCTAGAAAAGATGACAAAACAAGCAATATAGGATAACCCTGTCGCTCTGGCTGCAGAACTAGGGCAGCTGAGCGGCCATTGATCACAAAATTACTGTTTGCCCATCGCACAATGTGCGCCACGATTATAAAACCTCTCCCGTGGAATACCACGCCACCCCTCACTAAGGAGGGAAGCGCTCGGCCTTGGGCAAGTTATAGACCCAGCATAAAATAAGAATCACAACAAAACTTCGAACATTCAACACTTGATTGCCACATAAAAACAAATCATTACCCTGCAGTTCCCCAGGAAGAAACAAGAACCCATAAAAGAAACGGTCAGAAATTATCAATCTAACAATTGAATCAATCACAAACCAGAGCTTCAGACCAAGCTCCAGATCATGGAAACGCCACAGAATTAGATAAAGAGAGCAATTAGTTATTCATAAGGAAGAAAATAAGAAACCATAAAATCCCTTTTGAAAAAACCAAGATCTTCCAGTAAAATGTCATACCACAAACCAAAAGAACAAGAAACCCTCATCCCTAGATCCATTCCAGATAGAACGAACAATCAAAACTCGTAATCTTCCAATACAGTTGAAATACTTTCACATCAAATCAAGCACGAACAACCGAGTTCTAAGCAAAATCCGGTGCAAACCCCAAAAGATTTGAAATTAAAAGGGGGAAACCGAAATCAAAACGGATCAATCTAGGGTTTCGAAAGAAATAACCTTTTGATCAAAATCCCCAATCCAGAAGCTGAATTTGCGTAGAGGGAAAATGGAAATATTGAATGGGAGAAGGCGGCAAAGGAATATAGAATATCAAAATAAAGAACAGCTGAAAAAAGCAAAATTAGAGAGCGGAAGAGAGAATTTACCTGATCCGAAGAAAATGGGCACAGAAGAAGGAACCCTAAATCGGATAACGTCTGAGCAGTTTCTGGACAGAAAATTCTGGGCTGTTAATATATAGGGAAAACAAAGCAAGTCGGTCCGTGCACTTGTATGAATGGGACGGACCCAGAGATAGACACCCAGAAGAGGGGAGTTTCTAATGTTAGAGGAAAGAGGAGTCTTCTTTATAATTTGAGCACTCGAACTAAAAGAGATTTCGATTAACGTATTCAAAATTTTAGGTGGGTGGTGAATTGTATCCAAATTAAAAATTACGGGTGGTCGATAATTTTGATATAAATTTTTGTTTACCTAATAATTTCATTTTTGTATATCTTCTGTTTTTACAAAGTAATTTTATTGTATGTTATCCACAGGCTTTTGATCTTCTTTTTTTGATAGCTTGTTATGATTTTTTTATATAACTAGGTCAACTTCTTTCTAGTTTTCTTCAAATGTTAAATAACATAAATAATAAAATTACAAAAATTCAATTTTACTTGTGTCAAGCTATCAATTGTGCCTATGCATAGAGTTCCCATGAAAACCAAACTAAAAAATTGCATGCATACCTGATTGCCCATCCTTGTTTATACCCTGAACCAAAATACCTCACAACACAACACTTGATATCATCATATAGCACTCACATTTCAATGACTTCACACCTCCAAAAGCTCACTACCATGTTTACTGTCCAAATTATTAGAACTCAAGTAATGCAACATACCAAAATACTAATCAGCTAAACATCCCAACCAAGCAATGCAACACATCAAAGTAATAATTACCTCCTTAGGGATTGGGGAAGGTTTGAGGGGAAAGGAAATAAATTACAAACAAAGTCCTGGGGAAAGGGGCAACAAATTACATTCATGAAACATGTTCACAAAGTAGATAAACATTAGGAAATCCTTGAGACAAGTTGCTCTTGGCTCACAAGTTGTCCACCATAGTCTCATCAATAGTAATAGTTGGGTACTCCTTGGTCAATGTATTCATGTCTACAATTTAAATACAACAAACTTGTATAAGATATAGAATTATAGAATAATTCACTAAACAATGGTTAAAAGTTATATTAATTGAGTTAAAAGAAAACTAACCTTCTTCAAATACTTACAAGTCAAGCAAGTTCTCTTCTATGACAAGAGGCTAATAAGAAGTGTGTAGGCAATCTTGTGCACATATAAGAGCTTATACCATTTTAGGAGTTAATGAAGCGCGAAAAGAGTGAAGTACACGTCCATTGGTGCTAAAGGCGGACTCGAAATCGATCGTAGAAATAGGAATGGCAAGCACAACTCTAGCCATCTTAGCAAGAATAGGGTACCTCTTCTTTTGTCTTTCCACCACATCAAGAGATTAAAAGATGGATCATCAAGAGATTCATGTGCATCACCAAAATACTTATCCAATTCACTTTTCTTTTCACAACTTTCCAAATTCCAACTTTCCCTCCTAAACATTTGACTCCTTATTTCTCCAAAATCCAATACTTCTTCAGTGTCAATTCTCGTTGGTTTTGTGAACTTGTCACCAACACTACAAGAAGAAGAAGAAGAAGAAGAAGAAGAAGAAGAAGTATCATGATCCACTTTCTTTGCTTTGGGTTGGGAAGAAGCATATAAATCAACCAAGTCACACAAAGACACTCTAGTTTTTGAACTCAAAAAAGTGACATTTTTAGAATCATATGATGATCTAACAAGCTATTCAACATATTTTATCTTGTACATTGGATCAAGAGCCAAGATAATGAACAAAAATATTAATATTGTTAACAGTAGACCAATATTTGTCACGTTTCAACTTAATTTTTCCAAACATGCTTCTAATCCCTTCATCTTCATGAGTAAGAAAAGAAGGGATGGTCCACCCTATGCCATATATCTCAGGAACTACGAATTGTAGGTCATACAACGAGACCCCAACAATTTCAATGTGGCATCATAGAAGATTTTTAGAAATGGTAAAAAAGTACTGATTTTCTTCCAATCCTCCTCATTAGGTGCAACACCCCACTTTTCAAGCTCTTCAATGCAAGCAACATCTTTAGAATGCAAATTTTGAAATGCCTTCTTAAACATTGCAAAAGTTTTAAGTTTTAAGAAGGTGGAATTCCACCTTGTTTCAACATCCAAGCAAATAAGACTCTTACCTTGTATCGTTCTTTGTTCCACATATTCTTTAAACTTTTGAAGCCTAAAAAGAGAAGGCCTCACATACTTCACAGCACCACATATTTTCACAATAGGCACATCAAGATCTTTTAAACCGTTTTTTACTATCAAATTCAAGATAAGGTCTGCACATCTCCTACGTAAATAATCACCACCTAAGATACTACCATTGCAATGCTTGATTCTTCTGTGAAGATATTAACTAGTAAGGTCATTAAAGCTAGCATTATCAGCAGTTATGGTCGTAAGATTCTTGATACCCCAACTAATCAAGCATTTTTCAACAACACTACCAAAAGTTGCCCATTATGACCGGCAATAGGGCAAAAGCTAATAATTCTCCTATGCAAAGTACAATTGTCATCAATGAAATGGACAATAGGACACATGTCGCTCAAATTTTAACCAGATGTCCAAGAATCTACAGTGAGGCAAACTCTTGATGTCAAGTTACCAAAAAAATCACGTAATTTCTTCCTTTCATTGATGTAAAGAAGATAGCAATCTCTAGTTGCTGCGGGATGCGATGGAGGTACAAACCTAATATTCAATGCTTTGCAATAGTAACGAAATTAAAACCTTTATGTTCAACATGAATAAACCGCAGCTCATCCACAGTAAGCATCCTAGCAAGAGCTTTTCTACAAAATTCTTGCTTAAATCTCCAACAAGATAACTTAGACAAAGTCTTAGTAGTACCATCTTTAGTAGTGTCAGTCTTACTTTGAAAATCTAACAGCTTTTGCTTAATATCCATATTTGCAGGATATTTCTTGCATCTCCAAGTATGATTTAGCATATCACTTGTCCCATTTTTAGTTGCACAAGTAATAGACTTTTGACAATACTTACTTTGGCAATAGTTGGGTGGGAGTCTCATCATAATGGTCCCAACTTTCATATTTCCTTTTTTGTTTGCCAGATTCAAGGTCGCCTAAGTTGGTTTGATGATTGAGGTGGAGGCCTCTTTGCTTTTCTTTTTCCTTGCCCTTGTCGTTGTTTGTGGCCATCTTAGATGCCTATTTCTTCACCTTCACATGGCTCTCCAGGTCTACTTCTACATCACTTCCATCTCCATTATCTCTAGATGACTCCGTTATATCCATCAACTCATGGACATGACCATGGACAGGATCATCATTATAGCTTGCCATTTAAACCTAATCATGAACAATTGAACATAAGCAAGTAAGCAACATAATTAATATAGCCATGAATAAATTGGTACATCACAACAGCATAATTACACGTTCACTGACTCATTGGCAATTATCAGCTCATCAATACAACTTATACAAGCATTGAGCTTAGCCATGCATTTAGCCATTTAAATCTAGGCATTGTAAATTCCCCATAAATGAACAGTGTGGGCGCTGGATACGTCTAATTAGTAATTAGCACTTTGCAACAAACCATAAAGCGAGTGATACATATGAATTAGCACTAGACTATCAGTCCCTTTGCAACACCTCGAAATTTTTGTTACTTATTTTGAATTATGTGCAATATGTAATTATGTGTATATTGTATGCATTTTATTTTAGGCACATGTGTGTGTTTTACATTATTATTATTATTATTATTATTATTATTATTATTATTATTATTATATTTTTGGGAGTGCTTAGAAAATATTACTCATTTAGTAATTGTGCCAAAAAAAAGAAATGGAAGGAAGACTCAAAATAGGTGGCTTGACAAAAAAAAACAAGAAAAAGAAAAGGGGAAGGGGGGTTTAATTTCATGTGATATCTATCAAAAGTAGGGGTTTGCTTTCTCACACAACTACACACACGCACACCATGCAGAGAGGGAGAGAAAGAGAGGAAGAGTAGAAGAAGAAGAAGAAGAAGAAGAAGAAGAAGAAGAAGAAGAAGAAGAAGAAGAAGAAGAAGAAGAAGAGAAGAAGAGAAGTTTGGGGTTTTGATTTTGATTTCAAGTGAAGGTGAGTAATCTTTGTTCTTTCTCAACCTAAAATTGATTATTTATGCTTGAGTTTGATCAATCAATTAGGAATTGAAGCTTTGAATTTGATGTTTTAAAGTTTAGTAGATTAGAACCTTATTTTCATTTGTTGGAAACCCACAACCAAAATTTTCATGGTGATTTGTGATTTTAGGGTTATGTAAATGTTATGAATTGATGGATATGTTATTAATTCATCCAAATACATGCTAAACGAAGGATTTTTGGATTGATCACTTATATTGGATGAACAAGAAAGTAGAAAAATAGAGGTTGAATTTTCGAATTTTATATACAGCCTGCCACTGTTTGATTTTTTTTGAATTATTAGATTCACTAAAATTCCTGAAATTTTTATTGTATGTGAAAAATGATATTTGAAAATTTCCTGTAAAGTTTTGTGAATTTTTGATCTGTGGTTTGGAAGTTATGAATTTGTGATTGAAGATTCAGATGATGTGGTGCGAAAATTCAGATGATGTTTGAATTATTGTGAATCATTGAGTTCGAGAAAAATTGTGAAAATTTTAATGTGGAATATAGATGTTATTTGGAGATTTATGGTAAAGTGTCATGGATGCTTATTTCAGAAGTTATGAAATTTTGATTGAAACTCCCATGTTTCGGTGTATAGTTTCGGTTACTGTTTTAGTTTGTTCTGAAGATTTGCTTTGAGAAAAACTATAAAAATATTAATGTATATTCCTTATGATATTGGGTGATTTCTTGTAAATTTTTGTGAATTTTAGTTGTGTATGCTATAAGTTGTGAATTTTTGAGCATGATTCCTAGATTTTTTGATAATTTCGGTTTACTGTTTGAATTTCTGGGAGTTACTGACCTGGAGAAAAATCTTAAAATTTTTATTCTATAATATATATATTATTTTTCAATTTTTTGCAAAATTTTGTAAAGATTGGATGACCATTATTTGAGTTATGAGTTTTTGAACTAAACTATCTTGTTTAGTGTAATTATGGATTATTTGTAGATATGGAAAGACCATTGTTGAGCTTCCTAGATATTTTAATTGTGTGATGAAGTATAAGAAGTTTGTGAAAACTATTTTGAAGTTGGATTATGTCTTGGATATATTTTGGAATATGATGTGAATAAAAGTCTCTTTGAAGATAATAAGTTATATTTTTGGGGAAAAAGGTTCATGTCTTGACTGAGGCTATTATAAAACATTCTAGAGTTATGGCCATAGAAGTAGTTGTCTTTGTGTTTGTAAGTTTGTGAGTCGTTGGTTGGTACCTTAAGTAGGTATTGCCCGGTCCGTGAATTGATTCATCAGTTTATGATTTGAGGACATCTACATACTTTAGAGGATTGGGTACCCAGTTGGTACCATATGAATGAGCCGTAGCTAGGCCACCAAGATGTGTTTGTCACCTCTGTGTTGTAATGGTTCTTTGTGTGAGTCATGAGTTGATTTTTCTAAACTAAAAAGGCTTGCATTCAGTCAAAGAATATGTGATAGGTTATGAAATTAGTTTTGGCATTGGATTTGGACTTTGGATATGATATGAAATTGGTTTTGGCATTGGATTTGGACTTTGAATATGTTATGAAATTGGTTTTGACTTGGATTTGGACTTCGGATATGATATAAAATTGGTTTTTGTCTGGATTTGGACTTGGTTTTAGATTTGAAGAATCATTCAGGATATGTATAAAATTGTGATCATTTGAACCATAAGTGTGATCGATAAATATGTTTAAAGAAATATACTTTGTGTTTAAAGCACGTATGTGGAATTTTGAATGGAATATGTTTTATGTATGCGTTAAGTATGGTTATGGGCGAGCCATTAGCATGATTTAGCAAGCTTTGCTTTCTTTTGGACTTCAATGAGGATTAGGAGCCTAAAGGACATGGTTAGTATGGGACAACCATGGTTAGTTTAGTGAATAGACTAACAGCAGAGTTTTTTCGGGGACTTAAGTGAAAACGAGAGTCCTTGAAATGCACCTAGTATGGGACAGGTACAACTAAGTTAGTCTAATTGCCTACCTCATAACAAATATGCGTGTGTGTTTGTGAAGTTCAGGAATATGTTAGATATGAAAGATATGAGTTTATTTCAATTTCTGAAGCGTAAGCATGTTTTCTTTTCGTCTTCTATATGCTACATGATATGTTTTGTTTATATGTCATAAGATATGTATACTATGTGATTATGTGTTAACTGGTTAATGTGCAAAGTGTAAGAACAGGAAAGGTAAAGGTTATTCACTGGGCTCAGAGAGCTCATGCCCTCACCATTTTTTAGGTTTTGGAAGCAAAAAGGGACCACAAGAGTATTAAGAGAGCTAGCTAACTGTGAAATAATTTCGAAGAACTTAATTGGGAATGCAAACCCCGTTATTTGTTTATGTTATGAGTTATGTTTATTAAATGTAAGCATGGATGTATTTTTGGGATTACATATGTGTAAAAACATTATAGATACGGTTTAAGTATGTATGTAATGCATGTTTTAGATTGACCATCCTGAACTTTAGTTAGATTTCTATAAGAGTTTTCGCTGCTATCGCCTGTTAAAAGGTTAGTTGTGGTTCGAAGTTTAAATAGCCTTATGGATGTTCCTAATCAGGCATCCACAGCGGTGATGCGTCTGTCCCCTTCGGATGGGGTGTTACACCCTTGGGGGGGGGGGGAATAATAGTTGGAAGGCAACAAACGATAAAACAAGCCCACTAGTTGGTGAAATGCCAGGTGTGTGACATATTGATTAAAATCGAACAAAGATCAAACTCCAAAAGTGCAAGATTTGAAATCAAATAAAGACAAAACCATAAAACAATAGTTGGATAATTATGAGGACACCCCTAGACTATTACTGATTGAAATCAAACAAGGATACCTTAGTTTTGATTAGAAATCAGTTTGGTGCGTATAGATCAAACGCGGAAAATGCAAGAATGTGAGATCAGACACCGAAATTAGGTCGTCGCCAATCGCCTGTGCCGAGATTAGACGTCGATAAAAGTGTGAGATAGAGACAGCAATCAGCAAGCGTCGAGAGGTAGCCGATGGGAGAAAAGAGACATCGGCAAGAGTGCAAAACAGAGCAGAGAGAACCGGGCGTCAAGATTCAAGTGTTAGAGGAGGGGGGGAGAGAGACAGAGAGAGAGAGAGAGAGAGGAAGGGGGAGAGAGATAGAGAGAGAGAGAAGAATCTGAGAGGGCTACAAGAGAACTTGAGTGCAAGTCTGCGGGAGGGAGCAGTAGGACAGCGCGAGGCCAAGGTTTGCAATTAGGGATTTAGGGTTCTTTTAGCAGCATACGCCTCTTGATTTTTGAAAACAAAAACTTTTTAAAAAGATTTTTGGGTTTTCGAGTACCAGAATTCTTAAATTGGCCAATCCGTACACGAACCAAATATCCAAAAAAAATCAATTCGTACCCAAGCCTACTGTTCAAATATTTCGGTTCGGATACCCGAAGTTTTGGTTCGGGTACTTGGTCTTGGATATTTTTGAACACCCCTAGTTTTTATCTATTCATTAGTACAAGTGGGCTTTGCCTAGTCTAAACAAAAAAGAAAAGATGCCCACTTCTCTTTTTCTTTTTTTTTTGAACTTTTTAGAAATAATGATACAAACTCTCAATTTGGGGCTCTTCACTCATGTATATATTCCCAACAAAATTTTTAGCTTTGTTGCTCTTAATAATTCATACTAAGGAAAAACTAAGTCCCAACGTCCTCATTTCGACGCATTGGCTAGTTTTCTAAAGTATGGATTATTAGGAGTAAAAATGCTAAAAGTTTGCAGTGCCGCAACCTATTTCTTAATGTCTGACTATTAGTTTCCACCACCCCAAAAGTTCGGATTTTTATATTTCAAAAAAAAAGTAACTTTTTAGTTTGTCGACAAGCTAATTTTTTATTAAAAAAATTATAAGTACACAATACATTAGATAACCATTCTCTCAAGGATTCTTCCTATATTACCATCAGTAAAGATGCATGAAAGCTTTTATGAAGGCAAGGATGTAAAGGTAACTCTAGGCCTTGTAACATATCTAAATTGACAATCCAATCAATTGTCATATTAGCCTCTCTAAAAACATGAGAAACAAAAGACCAAGAAAATAATGAAAGTATAGCTCTTACATCATGAACTATTGGTTGGATCCTTTACCTGGTGTGAATGTACCCTGAACTGCTTGGATAACTAACTTGTTGTAGCCATCTTCTTGGATTTGATGCAGCATCTAAGGCTGCTTTAGTACCATCTCCTATAGTAGCAGCTTCAGAGATAAGTATAGAGGTTTTATAAACAAATCTAATACCTGCTTGAATGAAGCCTCCTTGCCAATTCGTAGGATAACCTATTGTCGCGCCCTTGAAGCATAGAGTGCCATCAAAATTGATTTTGACGAAGCCACCATCAGGAAAAGCCTACCCTACCAAACAGGTAATCTTGGATATTGGAACTGAGTATAGCATAGATGATAAGAGGTAGTGAAAGGAATATGTACGTTGCTGACATTCAGCCTAGTTGCGTTGTTCCCAAATGAGTGAAGCCATGGAATTGGGTAGATCATTCTAAAATACAATTGCATTACGACTATTTTAGATCCTCTTCAAGAGCACAACAATTCATGGAATATTAGCCACCCGACTAATATATGGATTGTGTGGACTTTCGATGATTGTAACGTGAGGGTTAGAAAAGGGATATTTGTAAATCCAACCATGTTTTATAGTTAGATCTCAAACTTGACTTGTAAAAGAACAAGTAGCAAAGAGGTGTTCTACGTCTTCAATTATGATAGACAAGCCGAACAAATGGGGTCCAACTGTAATCCACGATATAATAAGTTACCTCTAAACGGCAAAGCATTATGGCATAGTTGCCATAAGAAAATCTTAATTTTAGGCATAACGTCCAATCTTTAATTGAACTTTCAATCTTGTTGATCAGGTACGATATTATCATGGGCTTTCCAAGTGGCAAATTTAGTAAGAAACTCTTCATTCCTAGTAAATCCCCATCAAAACATATCACCCATCTCTGGAAGGGGGGATGGGACCTCACAAAACATGATGGATGAGAAGGCTGAGGTAAAGGTTAGAAAAGTTTTATTTCATCCCAAGTTTATCAGCAGTAATGAACCCACAGACTTGAATTTCTGGATCAACTTGACTTGAAAGATTTATTTGTAACAGATAAGCCAAACTAGAGTCATGACACCATACATTATACCCTCCACTCCCAAGTTGTCATTGAATGGCTTGACATATAAGTTCACAGGAGCACAATATAAACTTCAAAATCCAAGAATTTATTTGTTTTCGATTATATGAGAAAGAAGCATTTGGAGAACTGTACTTAGCTCTCATTTGTTTAACCAAAAAAAGTATCCAATTTAGTAAGAAATTTCCACAAAAGTTTAGGTATGAAGGCTGTATTGACAACACCTGTTTTCCACAGGCATAGATCCCTATATTTTTTTTGATGTTTTTATCCTAAGTTACAAGAGGAAGACCCTTTTCTATGTTTGATTTTTTCTAAAAAAATTGAGGTTAATTCGATCTAAAAGGTGAGCACATAAATTGGAAGCCAAAAACATTTTTCTTAGTATGAGTAGGTAAGGACTCAAGATTCGATTGAATGAAAACAATCCTGCCGGCTTTAGAAAGAGAGGCAACCTTCCAATTAGTTAACTTAGATTATGACGTACTAGCTAGGTTCTAAAATAAATCAGCAGATGGACGACCCTAGAGACAGAGTATCCCAAATATTTTTGTAGAGATCAGCTTTAAGGGGTAAAAATCGTTGAAACTTGCTGCTTATCCAAATGTGAAGTATTCTTTGAAAATACAATATTGGATTTATGAAATTCACCAACTGGTTTGATAGAGTTGCTAAGCCAAAAAATCTATACAAAGGATAAATAGAAATAGAATCAAAAGAACCCTTTGTCGCAATCCCTGAATAGGTTTGAAGAAACGTTCGTTGTTGACAATAATAGTGTATGAGACTGTGGATACACATTCTTTAACCCACGTAATCTAATGGGATGAAAGCCCATACTGTGAAGATAATGGGTTAAAGAATCTTATTTAAGTCTATCATATGCTTTTTCGAAACCAAGTTTAATAGCAACATACCTTTTTCAACCTTTCATTTAAGAAAATTTATTCATTATTTCCTGAGCTATAAGAATGGTGTCATGAATAGCCGTTGAGGACAAAGCCACTTCATGCCGGTTAGATAAGGCATTCTAGTACTTGACGCATTCTATTAAGCATAACTTTTGCTATGATTGTATAGAATGTGTTGCATAAACTAATCAAACGAAAGTGACTAGTGGTTTCTGAATTATCCACTTTCGAAATCAAAGGAATCAAAGAATCATTAAATTCCTTAAGCAGCTTATTAGCAGACTTAAAAAAGTCATGTATGGCAAGATAAAGTTGGTCTTTTAGAGTACGCCAATATTTCTGGAAGAAAGATGCTCAAAAACTATCCGACCCCAGTACCTTGTATGGATTCATTTGGACAAGAGTAATATGAGTCTTATCTTCTATGATAGGCTTAATGAGATTCAAATTTTCCGCTTGGGTGACTTTGTTCAATGCCAAAGTATAATTAAGGGTAGATACATTGTGAGCAGATTTAAGCCAATGAGAAGAGTCCTCTATGAACTTCTATTTGATCCTCTCCAACTATTTAACCTAGATTCGAGCATCATCTTTGATGCAAGTGATACTTGAATGTCATCTTTTAGTCATCGTTGTTTGATGGAAAAAACTGAGAGTTCCAGTCCCTGTCAACCGACCAATTTTTCACGCAAAGATTCCCTAATAGTGTTGGTTAAAAAACACTAATTTTTCTATTGAGTAATCAATTGAGTATGCCAATGATTCAAATAAAAACTATCAAGTTCCTCAAACAAACATCCTCCACATAATCTAATTTGGAGGTATGTTCTCAATTTGCAATCGATAATTGGCACAGTTTGTGGAATTCCATGACTTCAAGTCTCATTTGATGACTTTTAATGTTTGAACCACATGAAACATAGGTGAACGTAAGACATAATTGGTTCATTTCTAGTTAAACAATTCTCTGAACTTCAACATAGTTAAGTCTAGTTTGGTTGGAATCGAAACACAGTCTTGTTATATGATACTTCTTGTTGATGAGTGTTTAAAAATGTATAGTTATGATATGAACATGTGAAAGACCTATAAGAGGCAATTAATGCGGGATACAAGGTTACCTAGTCTTCCCTACCTATTCGCTTCGCCTTATCAAGTTTTTCGTAAATAAGATGACTATGTACACAACATTTCCGTGAGTATGGCCTACCTTGACCTGGGATAGAATTTGCCGAGATTGTTTGTGAAAGACATCGAGTGTGGGTGATGGATGAATCGCCCCTTTTGCCAATCACATCTTCTAGTTCATGAAATCTCCTATTAAGCACTAAGGGGTGCCAATGACTAAATTTAGATCTAGCAAATGTTGCCAACAAGATGTTTTCTCCAAGGACTAAGTTGGTGCATAAATGCCAGAAATCGTGCTTAATTTTTGTGTGAGAACATCAATAACAAGCATATGAATGATGTGATGTCCTTTTTTTTTAGGGCAACATTAGCCATAGCGTTTTTATTATTCCATAAAACTTATATACTACTCGAATGATTAACAGGATTGACATAATGATAACAATCATACCATAATAAAGACATGAGCTACTTGGTAGTTTTTTCCACTACCATAGTTTCAAGGAGAAAAATCATGTGTGGGTGATGAATTTTAGTAACTAATTTAACTTCTTCACAAATTTGGTGTTTTACGCACTGTGTGCATTCCAAACCATAACTTTAGTGACAGATACAATTAATAGAATCATGCCAAGATCTATTCGATAAAGTAATTCCTAAATTACAACCACGATAGAGACAGGAGACAAAGCATCCACAATAGCAACAACAATATATAACAAATCTGTATTAAATATCTCCGTCCTTTTGAGGACCTAAATATCATAAAGATTGTACGTGAAAATAGTCATCACACCAGCGAGAACTGCAAGATTGCAAAAGCTAAAGGTATAATTGAATGCTATTAATACAGAAAATATGGTCCATATAAGTTGAAATCTGTTAAAATTAACAGACCAAGAAAACCAGTTGAATTTAATCTTCCTTAAAAGAAAGTGAATCTAATCATGGCCTATAAGTATATCAGAGAATACACTTGAATCCACTAATGAATACATGTATTCCATGAAGAATCAAGGAATCATCCATGCACTCGTGACACCTAAAAAGCATAATGAGATAATAGAAATACACCTACAGGAGTTAGCAAAAACCAAAAAGACTGCCATGCTAGTAGGAATGCCATGGGAGTTAAGGTGTAATAAGCTTTCTATTACTTCATTAAAATCTAATAAGTATCGTTAATGACAAAGATGGCTAGGTGACCTCGGAGGTAGATCAAAGAATTTACGCACATGTAGTTTTGACAATGATGCATAGTCTTAGACATGAACTTAGCAATTGCATCATCAACTATATATAAGGCTTCTAGGTTGCATGAGTTTTCTTGGCTTCCTTTCCTTAGACGGGGAATCACAAGAAAGAAACTCAGGCATCCCTAGAACCATTAATCTACTTAAGCAATTCCAACTTGCAACAGTGAACTGGTGAACTACACTTCTTGCAAGAAGGTTCAGCATGATGATTAGCTTGATTCTTAAAGTATCCATGCCTCTCAAAAGCAATCCCACAGACAAGCAATATCTTAAATATGAGTATTCATAGGTCTGCAAGGGCTCAGTGGCTTGTCTGTGGGATTGCTTTTGCCATTATTTGTTTTCCAAGTGGCTTTAATGCTTGATAGGGTTCATTTTTACAATAAAAGCCTGCTTTTAGCCTCATTCTTCATCATCCATCATCTAGTTATGTTTAGACTCTATTAGAGAGAGTTGAGAGCACGTTGAAGATAAAGATTTGTAAGGATTCCGGAGCGGGTTTACATATACCAATTCAGGCACGCATCGGCTAGGCAATTCCTTTCCTTTCTCTTCTCTTTTCTCATAGAATTTTATACTTTTCTAAGGTTAGAATTGATTTTCATGTTAGTTTTGAATTGTTAATCTCGGGGTTGATGTTGGTCTTCCAATTGAATTTGTTCCTGAGTTGATTGTTTGATACGTTTTTGAATTGTTGGGTTCATTCCATCAAGTTTGGAGTTTAAATTGCTTGTAAGAAGTTTATTGTCTTCTTGGTTGTATCAAATATTGGGTGAAGTACCGATAAAATTTGACGTCGGCATCACCAGATTTGACTTCTTTGTGATATATCTTGAGAAAGAATTGCCAAATGAGAGATCCAAAATGACAGTTGTGTGCCTAATATAATGAACCTAAACCAATCAAGAATCCATGAGAATTGATGGCTGATTTTATTTGGATATTTCGCTACACCTTGAAAGAGGGTTGTGATACCTTAATTATCGGTCTTGAAATTTCTTGATTAAAGAGAAAGTGCTTGATCAATTCTTGTACTAGTTAATTTCTTTGTAGACATAATTCCTTAAATATTTTATCCATTAGATTATATAGTAGATTAGTTCAACTTTATTCTCAAATTTTAATCCGCTTACCATATCGTAAATATCAATCCCATAAAGACTAAGTCAAGGGACTGGGCTGTGTTCCCTCGAGATATGGTATTTATTGTGAAAGATTGGCATTGAATATCCTACGTTTAGATTTGATTTCTTGGCTAAAGCAAATCATATGTTTTCAACTTGGAGAGATACACTTTGTTTAATTTAGTATTTGTCATGTCATATGAGAAGATGGTTTGGAATTGGTAATAAAAAATTTTACTTCATTACCCTAAAAAAAAATAAAAAATATGAAGATAACATTGAGACGAACTACACTATATTTTGTTGTAAGTATCATTAGGTTCTAGAAATCAATGTTAGAACATAACAGCTCTTTTGTAGCAAAGTGTTCAGCCTCCTCTTTACTGGGTTTTTAATTTGATTTATACTCTAGAAGAATTTTAGAATGAACACCTGTAAAAATTAGTCGATACGTATAAATTTTAGAGAGATCAAAGTATATACAAAATTCCTGGATAAGCCCAACCATTTTGAATTCATGTTCAGCTTTTGGATCAATCCGGCCTATTTCAAACTAGGCTTGTGTTAAGTTGAGTAAGGTAACGAGTTGGTTCGTGTTGATCCATTTAATAAATGAGTCAATTTCGTATCGGTGTTTAGAATAATTTACTCTACTCAAAATAGAAAAATAACATGTCTCCACACTAAATGGTCAAATTATGTCGATTTCGAGTCAAAATCGGTTTAGTTCATGTCAATTTCGGACTTCTCTCAATAACTTCAAGTTTGGTTCAAGTCGTATTATCCCATCAAGTCATACTTTCTCAACTCTAGTTTTAAATGGGACAAGACAATTCACATCTACTCTAAGTCAAAGGGAACAACGCATCAAATCAACAAAACAAGTAGCCTTGGTTCATTGTTGTGCAAAGTCAAGCTGCCCCTGCAACCCGACCCAAGGCCCGTGATCCCTCACAAATTACAAATGTAGATGGTACACTCTTGGATTTGGACAAATAAGGCCACATGCACAATAAGATCATTTTTCAACTTATCATAAGTATTTATCATCATCAACGTTCAGCATAAATACTAATTGAAAATATGTAACTTTTACGGGTAGCACTTATTCAAAATACTAAACTGTTAACCCTCTAGCATCTTTCACAATAAATACCAATAAATATTTTAACTAAGTCGTATGACTAAAAGTCCGTCCAACAGCATACAGTCCATGATCACATTGGCTCACACTTGCCACGGCACAACACCCCCCCCCCCCCCCCAAAAAAAACCTACAACCATGGACCTAACAATGGAGCTCCAATTGACGCAGAATCCATAATTTGGGACATCGACAACTCTAAAAGCCATTAAGGCACAAGAGAACATTCACCCTCAATGGTAAAAGCACCAGTATACACAGCGTCGGCATTGACATGAATGAGAAAACAGAGCCATGCAAATTTCTTACAATTAAGTCATAAGGTTTATTATTGTCAACGGAAGCAACATCACGCATCTCATATTCCATATGCTATAGCCAGCATCACCAAGCGAATGCAACACTAGACGCCACTCACACATACACACGCTTACACAGAGTCACAAATGCGCTATTATACCGCCACCAGAGTAGGTACTAGCACTACTACACAACTTGACTATCACATGTAGCTGATTCCCACTGACATCCAAGCAGAGGGCTTCAACCCCTGCTACTTAGAAACCATGTATCTTGATGTGTTCCTTCTTTACAATGCCAGCCTGCGGAGCCAAAAACCAAGGGAGAAGCAGGTCAATACCGACAGGATCTTCAATCATCACGTCACAATGATGAAAACCCCAGTCCCACTAAAGGGGCGCGGCTGCTTAAGCCTTACCCTAATCTTTAAACAAGGTTGACTACCTGCTACTTCAGTACATACACTAAGGCATTGAAACAGGTAAGCTATCAACAAGCAGGTCATCCAGTTACAGTGGCTTATGTCTTTTGGATTCAGTCAAATTCAAGCATTATAGTCCCTTTGTACAATATTGCTTGCAAAGAAAATACGAATGACATTAGTTGGGCACATATTAGGTTAGCCTGCAATGGTCAGAACAATTCATGTTTGACTGGAATCAATAGTCCATTATTCTTCCAACTCGAGACTACGTTCCAGTGTTTAGGTACAGGTAACTTTGCAGGTAAATGAACAATTAGTACCTGAACCAGAAAGGTAGAAACATTCTTCCGCTGATCACCTTGCAGTTGAATCACCTGCAACAGTTTTGTGAAGAATTTAGGTGACCCACAATGGACCACATAACGGTCAACTAAACAGGTGAATATTGACAAGACATGTAGCAAACCTGGCCTAGTTCTGGATCCTGAACAACAGTACCATTACAGCAAAATTCCTTCTTCAGGTCCTTAAGAATCTTGTTGTAGCTAAATTGTTTGTCCAATCCTTGTACAGTTGTCAGGCTCTTTCTACCGTTCCGCTGCTGTACACGGATGTGCACATAATCTTTTGCCCCCGCACCAGAGTTCTCAGCATTTGCATCAGCAAAAGGATCTAATTGAATGACACCAAGAAAACAAAGTGAGAATACACCTCATGCCATTCATCCAGAAAGCAAGACTGGCAAAAGACAGAAAGTGGCATCAGCAAGTTATACCAATACTCCTAGGCGTGTATATGTCAATAGAATTGTTTATAAATATTCGCAGCAGTGTATTAATAGGCTGAATGCAGGAGTACACAGTACAACCCACCCGATGTATCATATTGGCTTTGTGTAATATTTAAATGAGGCTTCAGATCACAATACAATCATAAGATTATGAGCTTTCCTAGTGGACATGGCCTCGACATCAATTGGAGTTAATTTTCACCATGTACATTCACTTGGGCACTGGGACTACTCTATGTAACATCAATCATATATGAACTTACCATAAGCAGCAGGAACCTGGATGTCAAGATCAGACATGAAAACTAGGCTTACGAAGTGAAAGGGATCTACAGACCAGGAAGTTTTCAGCAAATCAAGATTGCTCAGACCTGCACCCACAAGGACCAGAAAAGGGCAAATTTAACAAAAGCTATATCATCCAGCAGAAATACAATAGATTTTTACAAAAAATTGAAAGTACTTCCAATAAGCAATCTGTACACATGCACAAGAGTGAACACAATAAGACCATTACATCTCATTCTACAACTATCACTTCAAATCTGCTTGCCACACTCCACTAATCAACATGTAATTAAGCATCAATATATAGTCGAAGATAAGTTAATACTTTCATTCAATCAATAATCAATAGTCAATAACCTTTTTTGGCTGAGTAATCAATAACCAAATTTGCTTCTCACATACCAAATGTTACACAATTCATAATCCAGTTCATTCTTACAAATATCATTTCCTCCTTCATATCTAGTTCATGTAGATAATTGACCCCCAGCAATCCCATGCTGCATCAATTAAAGTAGGAGATGCTTGCCTTTATGGCCTTGTTTAGCAAACAGCTATTAGTTGCTAGCTATTTTTATTAGCTATTAGATGTTGGCTATTTATATTACCTGTTTGAATTGGTTGTTTGTATAAAAACTATTTGGAGAAATTAACTTTTTCTAACAAAATCGTGTGACAAAAAGCTAATTCTCCAAAAAAACTCTTCCAAAAAGCTCATCAAATTAACTTTTTGGACCCAAAAAGCTCCTCCAAGAAACTATTTTACCAAACACCTAAGTTAGCTTTTTGATTGGGTCAAACACCTCATTTTGGTCTAAAAAGCTTTTTTGGTCAAAAGTTGTTTACCAAACACCCACCACATCTTTTGTTACAAACTTACAATCGAGTAAGCAAGCTATATCCATTTCATCAAACCTCTGTGAGTTCAGAAGTTAAGTAGGCCATACTCAAACATTATCCCACTTTCACAATTTTCTATCTGAGCAACCATTACAACAATCAAACCTTTTCTCAGATACCCTCCTGTCTTTGGTGTACAGGGGAAGAGCATGAACTGATGTGATGAAAACATAACGACAATTGAAACCTAAAGATCCAACATTTATGCAGAAGCTATCCTAGAAAATATTACAAAACGAGCAATATAGGACAACCCTGTCGCTCTGGCTACAGAACTAGGGCAGCTAAGCGGCCATTGATCCCAAAATTACTGTTTGCCCACCGCACAATGTGCGCCACGATTATAAGACCTCTCCCGTGGAATACCACGCCACCCCTCACTAAAGAGGGAAGCGCTCGGCCTTGGGCAAGTTACAGACCAAGCCTAAAACAAGAATCACAACAAAACCACGAACATTCAACACTTGATTGCCACATAAAAACAAATCATTACCCTCCAGATATCTAGGAAGGAACAAGAATCCATAAAAGAAACGGTCATAACTTATCAATCTACCAATTAAATCAATCACGAACCAGAACTTGAGACCAAGCTCCAAATTATGTAAACACCACAGAATTAGAGAAAGAGAGCAATTATTGATCCCATTGACCCCAAGACCTTCCAGTAAAATGTCACACCACAAACCAATAGAACACGAAACCGTCATCTCTAGATCCAATCAAGATAGAATGAACAATCAATACTCCTAATCTTCCAATACAGTTGAAATACTTTAACATCAAATCAAGCAAGAACAACCAAGTTCTAACCAAAATCCGGTGCAAACCCC
>JACYFF010031959.1:94709627-94733567 GCA_017589665.1 Selenicereus undatus
AAACTAAACAGGTGAATATTGACAAGACATGTAGCTAACCTGGCCTAGTTCTGGGTCCTGAACAACAGTACCATTACAGCAAAATTCCTTCTTCAGGTCCTTAAGAATCTTGTTGTAGCTAAATTGTTTGTTCAATCCTTGTACAGTTGTCAGGCTCTTTCTACCGTTCCGCTGCTGTACACGGATGTGCACATAATCTTTTGACCCAGCACCGGAGTTCTCAGCATTTGCATCAGCAAAAGGATCTAATTGAATGCCACGAGGAAAACAAAGTGAGAATACACCCTCATGCCATTCATCCAGACAGCAAGACCAGCGAAAGAGAGAACGTGGCATCAGCAAGTTACACCAATACTACTAGGCGTATAAATGTCAATAGAATTGGTAGATTGATTCTGAGACTACTCAGCCCCAATATGCAATCATAAGATTATGAACATCACTAGTAGACATGGCATCGACATTAATTGGAGTGACTTTTCACCCTGTACATTCACTTGGGCACTGGGGCTACTCTATGTAACATCAATCAGACATGAACTTACCATAAGCAGCAGGAACCTGGACGTCAAGATCAGACATGAAAACTAGGCTTACAGAGTGAGAGATCCGCGGGCTAGGAAGTTTTCAGCAAATTACAATGGCTCAGGCCTGCACCAACAAGGATCAGAAAAGCACAAATTTAACAAAAGTTATATATAATTCAGCAGGAAGTACAGTAGATATTTAGAAAAAATTGAAAGCACTTCCAATAAGCAATCTATACACATGCACAAAAGTGAACACAATGAGACCATTAAGTCTAATTCTACAACAATCACTTCAAATCCACTTGCCACACTTCACTAATCAACATGCAATTAAGCACCAATATATAGTAGAACTTTTAATACACTTTCATTCAATCAACAATCAACAACCCTTTTTTTTTGGTGGGGGGGGGGGGGGGGGGGGTTGGCTGAGTAATCAATAACCAAATTTTCTTCTCACAGATCAAATGTTATCCAATACAATATCATTTCCTACTTCATATGCAGGTCATGTAAATAACTTCCCCCCTGGAATCCCATGCTGCACCAATTAAAGCAGTAGATACTCGCTTTTATGTTATAACATATTTTGTTACAAGCTTACAATCGAGTAAGCATGCTATATCCATTTCATCAAACCTCTGCAAGTTCAGAACTTAAGTAGGCCGTTCTCAAACATTACCCATTTACCCCACTCTAACAATTTTCTATCTGAGCAGCCATTACAACGATCAAACCTTTTCTCAGACACGCTGCTGTCTTTGGTGTACATGGAAACAGCATGACTGCTGTGATGCAATCATGCAATCATAACAACAATTGCAACCTAAACATCCAACATGTGTGCTAAAGCTATCCTAGAAAAGAGGACAAAACAAGCAAATATAGGATAACCACCTCGCTCTGGCTGCAGAACTAGGGCAGCCAAGCGGCCATTGATCCCAAAATTACTGTTTGCCCATCGCACAATGTGCGCCACGATTATAAAACCTCTCCCGTGGAATACCACGCCACCCCTCACTAAAGAGGGAAGCGCTCGGCCTTGGGCAAGGTACAGACCAAGCCTAAAACAAGAATCACAACAAAACCACGAACATTCAACACTTGATTGCCACATAAAAACAAATCATTGCCCTTCGGATATCTAGGAAGGAACAAGAACCCATAAAAGAAACAGTCATAACTTATCAATCTACCAATTAAATCAATCACGAACCAGAACTTGAGACCAAGCTCCAAATTATGTAAACACCACAGAATCAGAGAAAGACAGCAATTATCGACCCCATATGTCATGCATAAGAATGAACATAAGAAACCATCAAATCCCTTTTGAAACAACCAACATCTTTCAGTCAGATATCATACCACAAACAAAAAGAAGAAGAAACCCTCATCTGTAGATCCAATCAAGAAAGAACGAACAATCAAACTCCTAATCTTCGAATACATTTGAAATACTTTCACATCAAATCAAGCAAGAACAGCCAAGCTCTAAACAAAATCCGGTGCAAACCCCAAAAGATTTGAAATTAAACGGGGAAAACCGAAATCAAAACGGATCGATCTAGGGTTTTGAAAGAAATCACCTTTGATCAAAATCCCCTACCAGAAAGCTGAATTTGCGTGAAGGGAAAACGGAATATTGAATAGGCGAAGCCGGCAAAGGAATAGAATATCAAAGATGAAGAACAGCTGAAAAAAGCAAAATTAGAGAGAGGAAGAGAGAATTTACCTGATCCGAAGAGAAAGGGCACAGAAGAAGGAACCCTAAATCGGATAAAGTCTGAGCAATTTCCGTACGAAAAATTCGGGGCGGTTTATATAGAGAAAAACACATGTGGAAAATTTACAATTTAATGTTGGCTAAAATGATACTTTTATCTTTAATCTTTTTTGGGGTCTTCGTCGGTGGTGACGGGAGCCCATCAACGAAAAATAAATGCACCTTTGTTTGTCCTTAACTACTTCTTACGCACCTACCATGTAAGTTTTGCGAGTTAAAAATTTAGCTCACAATTTAATAAATACTATGCATTAGTTATCTATTTCGTCCTCTTCACGGTCCAGTTCACAGGCTTGATCTGCCCTCCACATATTTTCTCTTTTTTTTTGTTTGCCAACTAAATCTTTAAAAGTTTAAAACCCAATAATAAGTTAGTGGCGGGTCCATCAAATATTATTTTATTTGATAATCCAAGTTGGTGATCTATGGAATATAGAGAGGAGAAAAAAAATTGGTTTGTGGGATGATGTGGAGGGTGCGGACCCTCACTTGTGATTCAAAATTATGGATCACAATTGCATATGCTAGTATTCCCTCCTCCTCCAACACCCAAGTACTCAATTGAATCGAAGTAGGCACCAAGCGACTCACCATTCTCCGACGACACCTTCAGAAAAAGGCTTACGTACCACTAGCCTTATTGTTTGCTACTCCAATCACCATACTCGTTGAGAACAGGCATCTTAATTGTTGGTAGATAAAAAGGGTCAGTGATGGTGTTTCCACCAGTAGCTTTGGGTGCATGGCGATGGTCCAAGTCCTCAGAGTGGCAATGGGGGTTGAGGGCTTGATTTGGGTGGGGATGCAATCTACGATAGATAGATAGATAGAAAATTGGGGTCCCCTAAATTCTTTCATTGTTTATAAAATTTTATTTTTTATTCAGGCAAGAATGCAAGAAGTAAAGAAAGATAAAGAGGTTGTCCATGGGGAGTTTGAGTAAGGTCCCCTATATGTATGGCAGACTGATTGTCACAATATAGTGTTACAGGTTTGAGTGAGGTGACTCCAAGTTCTTCCAACAACTTGACAACCCAGGTGACTTCTGAGGCTGCTTGTGACATGGCCCTGTATTCAGCTTCTGAAGAAGATTTGGATACAGTGCCCTGTTTCTTGCTTTTCCAACTTATGGGAGAGTTTCCAAATAGAACTAGGTAACCTGTAATTGATCTTCTTGTGGTAGAGCATGCTGCCCAATCTGAATCTGAGTATGCTTGTAGAGTAAGTTTGTCAATGCCTCTAAGTAGAATTCCAGCACCAATGGTACATTGAATGTATCTTAGTGTGTGTTGTAAAGCCTTGAAATGAGGTGTCCTGGCTGCTGCATGAATTGGCTGAGTGCTTGTGTTGTGTAGCTCAAATCTGGTCTTGTGTGAGTTAGAAAGTTGACTTTTCCCACTAAAGTTCTGTATAGGAGAGGGTCAGGGAATAACTCTCCATCTTCAGGGCATAACTTGCAGTTTAAGGGTAGAGGAGTTGAGACTGTAGTGGAGGAGAGAAGACCACAGTTTTTGAGTAACTCAGTAGTAAACTTCTTCTGGGATAGGATAATGCCTTGTGGAGTGTGAATAACTTCCAAACCAAGGAAGTAATGAAGCTAGCCAAGATCCTTTATGCCAAATGTAGTGTCCAGATGTTGTTTGAGGTGAGTGATCTCTGAAGGATTAGAACCTGTGATCATGATATCATCAACATACACTGCAACTATTGTAATTTCAGTTGAAGACTTGTTGAGGAACAAAGAGTAATCATGTTTGGATTGTTGGTATCCCAGAGAAATAAGTGTTTGGCTGAGCTTGGAGAACCATTGTCTGCTTGCTTGCTTGAGTCCATACAATGATTTCTTTAATTTGCACACTTTGTTTGATGGATTATAAATACCTTTTGGGACTTCCATGTAGACTTCTTCATCCAATTCCCCATGTAAGAAGGCATTGTTCACATCTAGCTGAAAGAGAGGCCAATTCTTGGATGCTGCTAGTGCAATGATACTTCTGATAGTTGTCATTTTAACTACTGGAGAAAAAACTTCTTGATAATCTACCCCATATTGCTGTGTGAAACCTCTAATAACCAATCTGGCCTTGAATCTTTCTAGAGTACCATCAGACTTTAGTTTCACTTTGTAAACCCATTTACTGCTTATAGCTTTCTTTCCAGCAAGAAGATCCACTAAATCCCAAGTATTGTTGTTATGCAGGGCTTTAATCTCTTTATTCATAGCTTGGACCCATTCAGGCTTCTTTGCTGCTTCTTCATAATTGCTGGGCTCAGAGTATTGTGATAATTGAGTATGAAAAGCATGGAACTCTGCAGGGAAATTGTTAATTTGAACCATTCCACAAAAAAAATCCTTTAGATGAGCAGGTTGCTTGTGCATTCTAGTGGATCTTCTGAGAGATTGATGGGAAATATTTTGTGAATGAATGTTATGTTGGTCTGTAGGTTCATGTGGATGTGGGGAGGTGTTACAGCTGTTGGAAGGAGAGTTAAAGTGAGGGATGTCTAATCCTGTCTCTATTTGTGTGGTAGACTCAATGCTAGACAAATCAGAATTAACAGAAGGCATGTTTGGTGTGTCAGGGATGAAATCTGATATTGCTGGTAAAGGAATATCTGAGTGGTGAGGTAAAGAATGAAAAGGAAAGGTGTTTTCATGAAAGATCACATCTCTAGATATGACAATTTTCTTGGTTTTGAGATCAAAGAGTTTATAAGCCTTTTGATTAAAGGGATATCCTAAGAAAATGCAAGGATTGGCTTTGGGCTGGAGTTTATCTCTGTTTCTCTTTAGGGTGGAAGCATAACATAAACAACCAAAACACTTTAAATGAAGATAAGTAGGTTTAACTTTGTATAGAATCTCAAAAGGTGTTTGATTGTCAAGGACTGAAGAAGGCATTCTATTTATTAAATAAACTGCAGTTAAAAGTGCTTCTCCCCAAAACTTGTTAGGAACATTGGACTGAAAAAGTAAAGCTCTTACCACTTGTAGCAAATGTTGATGCTTCCTTTCCACAACTCCATTTTACTGTGGGGTGTCTACACAAGTAGTTTGATGTACAATACCTTTGGTTTTGTAGAATTCTAGGGCTAGGGAATCTTTAAATTCCAAGCCATTGTCTGTTCTGATGATTTTGACAGTAGCTCCATATTGTTTTTCAACATATGTAACAAATGTTTTGACTAAAGGAAATGCAGAACTTTTTGTTGCCATTAAATGCACCCATGTGGCTCTAGATTTATCATCGACAATTGACAGAAAATAAACAGCTCCATCATGGGTTTTGTATGGACAAGGACCCCATATGTCAATGTGTAAAACCTCAAAACAACATTCAGATTTATTAATGCTCAAAGGAAATGGTTGTCTATGCATTTTAACCATAGGACAAACTTGACAAATACCATGTTTGCTATCAATACAAAAAGGTAAGGCAACATTCTTAAGCCGATCAAAAGATAGGTGTCCTAGTCTTTGGTGCCATAGCTCAGATTTGGACAAGCAAGCAATAGAGGTCCTCTTATTGTCTGTACTGTAGTTTCCCATAAAGGCTTGTTGAGCTGTATTGTCTTTATGCAGCAGATATAGTCCTTTATGTTCTTTACCAAGGAGGAGTTCCTTCTGTATAGTGGGGGCCTGAAGTAAACATGAAGTTGGGGTAAAAGTCAGTGTGGCTGAGAATTGTTTGACTAATTTGCTGACAGACAACAGATTGTATTGGAAGGTGGGTATATATAGGACATTATGAAGTTCTATTTCATTTCTCAGGTACATAGAACCTGAATGTGTGATAGAGGCTGTTTTTCCATTTGGCATAGTAATGAACCAAGGTGAATCAAACTTCTTAACATTATGTAATAATGAAAGTTCATAAGTGACATGATCACTAGCACCACTGTCCACAATCCAAATACTATCATGTGCAGATTTAGTAAGGAAGCAGAAAGTTTTACCTGCAAAGAAACCTGCAACCCCTTCTCCTTCATTTGTCTTGCCTGCATTGGAGGTGTGATTTTGCAAGAGCTGCATAAGTTGATTATATTGCTCTGCAGTTAAAGCTGGTGTCTGGAAAGAGTTATTATTTGCTTCATTTTCAGTTTGAACAGCAGCTGCAATCCTCCTTCCCTTATGAAGCTTGTGTCCAGGTGGGTATCCATGGAGTTTGAAACACCTTTGAGTTGAATGACCTGGTATCTTGCAGTGATCACAAAAATAAGTTCTTTTCTCTTGATAGTTCTTATCTGCAAAGCTTTTCTGTCCCATTTTATAACTTCCAAAATTAGATTGCTGATAACCAGTGCTTGATGCAGGATTGAACTTTAATGCCCCTTGACTGTAAGGCCTTTGTTGAAATTGGTTATTCTTGAAATAATCCCCAGATACTTGGCTATAAAAGGCAGCAGAATTGCTGTTAATAGGGACAGTAGAGGATAATGATCTTTGTTTCTCTTCTTGTAGCACAATTTGATAGACTTGGTCAAGACTTGGCAATGGTTTAATCATTAATATGTTTCCTCTGACATTTCTATAGTCCTCATGTAGACCAACCAAAAACTGCATTAGTTGTTGGTCATGAATCATCTTTTTAGCAGCAATTAAGCTTACACAAGAATCTCCACTTGTAGTACAACAGGGCAATTTAATCATACTGTTATATGCATCCCAAAGCTTCTTGATTTGTGTAAAGTATTCAGTGACTGACAAATGTCCCTGTGAAATTACACATAATTCCCTCTGTATATGAAATACTCTTGTGCCATCTGCTTCACCAAAACGTTGTTCTAACTGTATCCAGACATCCTTAGCAGTAGCAGAAAAAAGTATACTCTGAGCTATGTCCTTAACAACAGCATTCATAATCCAAGATAGCACCATCTTATCACATCTTTCCCAGTGAGCTATTAAATTCATAGTAGTAGGTTTTGCACAATGCCCCAAAACAAAACCTAGTTTGTTCTTGGCTACTAAAGCTATTTCCATTGCCTTTTTCCAATGACTGTAATTATCTCCATTGAGGAGATCACTGACCAGAATGTTGTTGGGATTGTCTGATGGGTGAATGTATAAAAGATGGGATGGCTCACTTAGATTTCCAACATACAATGCATTTGTATCAGCTTCTTCATTCACAGCAGTCATGTTTTAGAAGGATTACACCGAGAATGCTTTTGAACAATTAACCAATATGTTCAGATTTCAAACAGGCAGATAGAACAATAACAAGGCATTCAAGAAAGATCAAAAGATCTTGTTTCAATGTATTCTTGAATATCCAAAATTTCAAAGAAAACAGACTTCAAATCTCAGAGTGATATCACCTTGGTTTTGTCGATTCCAAGCAAGAATTGAATGATCAAGCAATATATGATTTCATCGAACAGGACTGAACATCAAGTATAACCAAACCTGAAAGCTCCGATACCATGTTATCAATGGTAGAATGCCATGCGAGTGTTTGAGAGAAAGAGAGAGAGAGAGAGAGACAATGAGAGAGCTGTATATTCTGTTATTCAACAATGTGTGTAAGAGAGAATACAATCTGTTAACTTATTACACAACTGATGAGAGGAGATATATATAGGATGGTTTTGACATAACTAACTTCCTGATATTATGCTAACAACCTTCTAACTAATTCTAGCTATTATCCTCATCAGGAGTTAAAAAATGTCAAAGCTTCCTATTTTTGTATTCTGCAACCACGAAGAGGATGGATGCAATTCGATGAGTGCTTCATATTGCCAGTTCAGAAGTTCACAATACAGAATCCATTGCAAGTAAACAGAGCATCAAAATGATAAGTGTTATTTTAACCAACACCAACGAATAAATTTCCCAAAAACAAAGCAATACAGTGGGTGACTGAGTTAGGTCGGCACGTGTAATTGTATGAATGCAATGGACACAAAAGATAGACATAGAAGAGCTCAGAGTTTAGTCTATTGGGTGGTACGTAGTGGGCTGACCAGGCCCAAAGGTTTGCCTAGTCTCATGATTGGGCTCTTATGGGGATTTCAATGCCCAGGCCCAACCTAATCCATCAAGCAAACTTAGAAAGAAAAGATGCCCACTTCTCCTTTTTTCTTTGAATTTTTGAAAAGTATAATACGAATTATAGGGGAGGTGGAAATCAATAATCTGACCTTAAAAAAACACGCATTAGCGCTTTAAACTTTCAGCATTGTGTTTGTTAAAAAATTTATACATTTTTATAACCTTAAAATATCTAATTTTTTCTTGTGATAATAATTATTTTAGGATTTTATTTAAATTTATTTCTTTTGTAGAAAAATCAGAAATACAGTTAATTTGGGACAAAAGTGGAGCTGAAATAGGAGCGAGCAAAAATGGGTGAGATGTATGATCTAAGAAAAGAAAAGAAAAAGCCCAAGCACACCTGATCTTTTCATCTACATCTCACGTGATCCTTATCCCTCCTTATTTTCTCCCTCATTACCATCACATAAATTATCAACCTCATCAATTTTAATCACCACCATCATCTGCATCATCAGACGCTCATCACCCACAATCAAATGATCAACTACCATAACAACCTAGATTTTGTGGAGCAAATCTCTCTCTCTCTCTCTCTCTCTCTCTCTCTCTAAGACGTAGTTTCATGAGCATTGGAGTAGCTACTAGCTAGCGAAGAATCAATAGACCAGCCAAGATTTTGTGAAAGTTGAAGGTGGATAGGGTGGGGGCAAATTCATGTTTAAATAGGTGCGGAATGGGAGGTGTAAATATCAGTTCATTAGACGTAATCCATTGGTAATCTAGCTTTTCACTTATTTTTATTCCCTTGATTCAAATTTTTCAGTTTCTGGTAGACCTGGCAAAACTGACCCGAGACCCGAAACCCGAAACCTGAACCGAATGACCCGGACCCATACCCGAAATATGCTCACCCGAAAGTGGACCCGAAACCTGTAACACTCGGGCTTTATCCCATCCGTTAAGCCGATTTATACCGTTATAATATACCATTAAAGATTTCCGAATACGACTAGAATGTTGAATCTTGGGAATGATCCTACAATTTATTGAACCGAATCTTAATATAATCAAAAGGCGAATAATCGACCGATGATTATATTAATGGTTGCAGTTTAAGGTTTGGAGATCGGAAAATTGGATTTATGGTACAGTGGGTTGGTGTTATTATCAGTTAGCAGCAAGAACAAAAAAAAATAAAAAAAATAAAATTGAAAAGGGGCCGAAGCCCCCTTCTCTTCGGGCAGAGAGAGGGGTCGCGAAAGGGGGGGTCGACCCTGCCTCACCACACGCGAAGAGGGAGAGGCACCGGCGAGCCGCCGCTGCCTGCCCAGCTGTTTCCCCCACCCCAACCATCCCACGCCCGGCCAGAGAAAGAGAGAAAGAGTCGGCGAGAGAGGGAGAGAATGACTGGAGGGGGGGAGGTCGCGTGCGCCTCCTCGGCGGTTCCTCCCAGGGTTGCCGGCGGCGAGCAGAGACGACAAGAGGAGCAGAGGGAGAGGAAGCAGTAGCGGGGCAACAAAGGGGAACCAAACCCACACCGAGCCAACCCGAATCAAACCCTAAAACGGGTCCTTTAGCTTGGATTCGAGGTGGGTTTCCTCTTCCTACTACCTATGGTTATTGATTATTTATTATAATTCGTTCAGGTTGAATTCGAACCAATAATCAGTGATTTGAGAAAATTGTAGCGTAAATTGAATGATACCATATATATATATATATATATATATATATATATATATATATATATATGTTAGTTTTACTGAAATAAAGTTTATCTATTTTACACACACACACACACACATATATATATATATATATATATATATATATAGAGAGAGAGAGAGAGAGAGAGAGAGAGAGAGAGAGAGAGAGAGAGAGCTTATCGATTATATGTCGGTTGTCGATTATGTGAAGTTATCGAATTTAGATGCAGTTTATCGATTATATAGTTCATTGATATCAAATTTATTGAGTATGTCAAGTTTATCGATTACATAGCTCATCGATTATATGAAATTTATACATAAGTTTATCGAATATACACATGGATAAATTATCAATGCTAAGAAATTTATTGATTATATGAGGGCATCGGTTTTAAAACGTTTAGCGATCATATACACATACGTTAACGATCCAGTTCATCGAATATATAATGTTCATCGATTATATATGCTTACTTAAAGTTTATTGATGATATAACGCTCATTGATTATGCATGTTTATCGATTATATAAAGTTTATCAAGTATACGGTGTTTATTGTTTGTATAATGATTATCGATTTTATGAAATTCTCGATGGTACATAGTTCTTGATTATATTAAGTCTATTGCCTTTATATGTTTATCGATTGTATACAGCGTATCGATTATATAGTTTATCGATTACATAGTTCATCGTTTATCAATTTATTGGTAATCCATGGATTATATGAAGTGTATTGAGTATATTTATATCGTATGTTGATTATATGAAGTTTGTCAGTTGTATATTATAGTCAAGGTTCATAAATGCTTAATTACATGATTGTTAAGTGCTTCTAATTGTTTTATCGGTCACCTGTTTTAATCGACAAGTCATTGGTAACGAAATAACCTTAAACCATCGGTCTGATCAACTGAGTGAGTCACGTGACCAATAAATAGGTCGAGGGATAAGGGATCTTTAAAGGTTATTTGCATTTTTAGCCTAACCAACCCAGTACCTCCCTAGAAGTTTACATGTAACTTCAACTTATATGTTTCAAAGCTCATTATTTGGCAGAGAATTCAAAACTCAGTATTTCATTTCTCTGCTAGTAGGCAGAGGATTCAAAGCTCAGTATTTCATTTCTCTGCTAGAAGGCAGAGACAAAGCTCAGTATTTCATTTCTCTGCTAGAAAGCACGAACAAAGCTCAGTATTTCATTTCTCTATCATTAGGCAGAGGATTCAAAGTTCAGTATTTCATTTCTCTGCTAGAAGGCAGAGACAAAACTCAGTATTTTATTTCTCTGCCAGTAGGCAGAAGATTCAAAGCTCAGTATTTCATTTCTTTGCTAGAAGACAAAGACAAAGCTCAATATTTCATTTCTCTGCCAGTACGCAGGGAATTCAAAGCGCAATATTGCATTTCTTTGCTAGTAAGGAGAGGATTCAAAGTTCAATATTTCATAATTTTGCCAGTAGGCATAAGTTGAAGTTATATGTTTCATAGCTCTGTTAATATGTAGTAGAGTCAAGAGAAACATGGTCAAAGGAGACTCCCAATTCCTATGATGGTTTACAAAACGATATACTTTTAATAAACAAGCATGTAAAGTTCAAAGGTCAGTATATAGTTTACTAAACACTGAGCATCACATATAAAGTTTTAGCAATGGAGAAGCCCTTTTGTACCGATATTTCAGCAAGGGTGTTCATGGATTCTTAAGGTTCTTAAGCACGTGATATTGCACATTCTTTCTTGTATTTTCTTAGTATAGATGAATCTGGGCGGCCAGCCGGCTAGCATTTGCTGTCTAACTAGCCATTGCTCTCTTTTTAAGGATTATGATGTCAATTCTCATTCATTTGATTGCTCTTACGACTTGATATTGAAGTTATTGAATACTTGAATTGAAATCCTGAAATAAGGTGATTAATTGTCAAACTATGCAAAGAAGTTGGGATGTAGGAAGTTTATATCTTATTTAGAAGATGATGCTATAGATCCAAATTTACGGCACAAATACAAGAGGAGTTGAGATAAATGGTATTTATAGATCATGTCCACTGCTTATATTAACATATGATATATACAATAAAGTTTTATTAGTGTTTATCTCAATTTGTAAGCATCACATAATTCATTTGCCATTTGACTCAATAGAAATAATTACAAACAGACAAATCCACCTTTATTATTTTTCAGGCATCAATTACTTACTATTTGTGATTATTTTAATGATATTGTTTTATTAAGTTTATGAGTTCATATGAGTGACTTATGGGAAGTTCATCTAGTATAACTATTCTCAAGTTTAAGCCGTTGGTGCAAATGTTAATTTCTCGCGCGTTGTGAAGGGGAAGCATACTGTGAAAAAGGGAAGAAATTATGAACGACGGTTGTAAGTTATTATTGCATCTTTTAGGGGAGGGGGTTATCCACTGTGCTATTATCGCTCATTCCATCCATCATTGTACCTCCAGGTTTCTGAAGTAAGCCAAAAGGGAGTCACTGCTGCCTAGAAGTTAAGTGATGGGTTCGTACATGAACTGCAATGTGTTTTTATAGTGTGTGATTGTAAATTGAGTTCTTGTGTGCTTGGGTTGCATATCATGTAGAGTCGCTCTGTATGACCGTATGAGCCACCATCTAAGTTGCCAGGACTGTACTATTCACTGTTAATTTGGTTAAGCATTGAATTGCATTGGTTGTGGTGCTTCGGGCGGTGGCCCGTAGAGCTGTGAACTCCGGCGGGTGGCCGTTGAGTTAGTTTTTATTGTTTTTCGGTGCAGGGAAATTTTTGTAAAACTTTGAGCCTGGAAAATGGTGAGTTTTCAGGGGAAACTCTGTCCGTTTTGTTCCAAGGTTTAAAGAAAATGGTAACACTCCTAACTTTAGGGTTGGGGGCGTTACAAAAGCCGAATTGACCCGACCCGAACCATACTCGACCCGAAATTTTCAACAAAGTTGCTTGTTTTGGCATGACGAGTGTATTTCACAAAAAATTGATTGACCCGACTCGACCCGACCCGAACCATACCCGACCCAAACTGAAACGACCCGAAATGTCACTTAACCCAAACATGACCTGATCCGAACTTGACCCAACCCGTACCCGAACCAAATGACCCATTTACCAGGTCTAGTTTCTGGGCCCCTTTTCATTGTTGGTTCAGAGGCCTATAAAATTTCTTTCCCCTTATGTGTTACTGAGATTCTTGGCTACCGAGTTGAATTAATTTATAAGTTTTTTTTTGGTCCAATTTTTAGTTATTTGGTGTTCTATTTCTTCATTTTTTGATACTCCGTTTTTCTTCATTCCCAGGCTCTGTTCTTTCTCGTTGTGTGTCTTCCTTTCTGTTTAATTAACTTATTTGGTTGTATTCATTTTTTTTGTCTTTCAGTTTAGTTCACAGTCCCCGCTCCCTTTGTCCTTTCACTTTCTTGCTTTTTTTTTTTCCTCTGACTTTCTGCAGTAATTGTCTCAAGGAGTCAAGGTTGGGGTCCTTTCTTTTGTTGCTTTATGCTTCTACCCAGTAGGCTCCAACTTGATTTAATTTATCTGTCCACATTCTAGATTTTATAGCTTTAGTTTGTCTTGTCCTCAATATTTTATTAGCTCATTTCATGCGTTCGCTCAATAAGTGATATTCATTAATTCATTTGATCCTGTTTTATTTTCTATTTTTTATTTATATTTATATTTTTTATTTTATGTTTTTGGGTTCATAATTGGTAGTAACTCTTCAGTCAATTTAGTGTGTTAATTATTTTTGTGTTTTTCTTGTTGATAAACTTAGTTTAACTTGGAGGTAATAGTTTTGGCATCATTTTGTTGAATCGTATATAGTAGCTTAATTACTATTAATAGTTAAGTGAATAAAGTGGTAAAAATTCGATAATATCATCCTTGTGGGAACGATCCGTATTCGTTGGATCATATTACAAGTTGACACCATGCGCTTGCGGCTTCCTTTATATCAACATGTTTTTTTTGGTGCCCATGCCGTAAAATGGATGTATTTAATTTATATCAACACTCTATCTCTCTCTTTGGCATCGAAGAAGTGAGGAATACAAGAACCAGATTTGGTTCTTGTATGCCTTTGGAAGATGGACCATTTCCGTCGCTAGACAATTTTTGAAACTTTTTACTATGCAGCGACAAAAATTCCATCGCATTGTAAAGAAAATATTTAAAAATTATCTGGTGATGGATATTGCATCGCCATTTACTTAAATTAGGCGACGGAGTACCTTTTACATTGTCATTTTCATCGCCATATTTGTAGCTGTCTATAACGGATAAAAGTTATGTCGCTAGATTTCGTTGTTATCTAGCGCTTTTTTAGTAGTGATCCCCAAAGAATTAGGTTTTTAGTGACGTGGGTTGGGTCACAGGGTCAGAGCCTCTGCCTAAAGACTGTGCCCCTCAATATTATAGATTTATAGTCATGTATCTTCAATTTCAGGGTCAAGATGGATAAAGGAAACTAAAAAAAAATTAAAAAAATGCTAATGATACAAGGCTTTGTCATACAAGACTTTTCTTTACCAATTCTACAGGATGTATTGTATTTCTACAACCACATGTTTTGAGGAGCTTGCAATTTTGGCAGATATTTGTATTTTTTTTTATTATATTCATTTACAATTGTCTCTTAGAGAGTCTTTATTTTTGTACATTTACATCCTTATAAGATCATATACTCTCATATGTGTGATGATTAAAATTATGTTTTACATATATCGAATGATTGATACTCTTTCATGACTAAATTACATTATACTTTATCCTACAGTATTTATCTTGTCTAAGGGTGTGTTTGTTGGAATGAAAACAATTTTCCCTCAAAATCGTTTTAAATGTAAAATGTGCGCTTTTTCAAGGAAAATAAATTTTCCACTCACATTTTTCGTTGTTCGGTAGAAAGGAGATTAATTTTCAGTAGAGATTAATTTACGAACACTTTTGATAAATTAATTTATGAACACTATGAATATTATTGATATCTACACATGAAATTACATAATGTGTGAGTTATTGAAAATTGCATGGGTATTTAGTAAAATCTAACCTTATAATTAACTAATGTGTAAGTTAACGAATGATACAAGCACTAACAATAGCAAGGGCTAAGTTTACTTTCCACACACACGCACACAAAAACAATGGCAAGGGTTGTAGGAAGACAATAGAGGAAGATTGACACAATAGCAATGCAGGGAAAGACACCATCCAGATCAAAGGCCCAGGAGACTACTTTACGCCATGAATCCACTTTGTGTCTCCCTCCCCTGAAAATCAACGTATGGTTTCTGATGGAAAAATATTTTCCTTTAAATAAGGCAAAATTATTTTCCCCTTAAAATGATTTTTTCCCCATATTTTACCAAACAGAATAAAATAAAATAAAAAATATATATATATATATAGCTGATAATTTGCCGAATGTCATACTCCGCGTCTCCCTCGCAAACTCCGTACAATAATGCAATTGATCTCACATCAGCCGTTAAAAGTGGGACCAAGTCTCTGTACGAGGAGGACACTTGCAACTCAACACAATGTAACGCATCAACAAAGACATAAACCTAACATCAATTAAAACCCCACCACCCATCGATCAACAACAAAGACAAAACCTAGCATCGCATGAATTTCCCTATAAATACAAACCACCTAGAATGAGCTCTTCACAACCAACCCCGCCGCCCATCAGTTAAAAAAAAAAAAAAAAGGGAAGAGAAAAATGGCAAGTGGTAAGCTTTTGATATTGGCGGTCCTAGCAATGGCAACAACTCTAGCGGTGGTGACTCAAGCCCAATCGACCAAGCTAGATGGCTTGCCGCCGGTGTGTGTTAGAATCGGGTGGGGGCCTTGCGTGGCGCACCTAACGGGGAAGGGCCCCATGGAAGGCTGTTGTGCCATACTGGCCGCTTTGCATTCGGAGGAGTGCCAGTGCTGGGCCATGGAAAGCATTTCGAATAATATTGACGGTGTTGACAAGGAGTATGCCCTGAACCTCCCCAAGAAGTGTGGCACCTTGGAGGAAGGGTGCCCCATGATCAAGACGCCCTATATGTGAGAGAGAATGTCATGCTAATTGTGTGCTTGATGAATACAACATAAATAAGGAGTGCATGTATGCACGCAATCGTGTGTGTTTTGTTACTTTAATGGTACGTTGATGGCAGTCATCATCAATTTCCTCATGTATGAATAAATGGATAAATAACTTTAATTTGTTCTATAAATTTAATGGTCTCAATTTATTAATTTTGGGTAATATCCTTTGTTTAAGATTTGACAAGATAATTTTAAAATTATAAAGAGAGCTCATATGGATCACAAAAATGTAATGAAACTGTCTTTGAAATTATTAAAACAATGACAAGTGTTGGGAAAAAGACACTCATCGTGCACACAAACACGTGCACACACACAAAACAAAAACACTCTGATACTCCACCTACCGCATGCAAAATCCGCACAATACCGCAATTGATCTGACATCAATTGTGAAAAAGTGACCCCATTTCTGTACGAGGATGCATGTGAATCCCACCATTGAAATTAAAACCCCACTCCTCGTCCACATTTTCTCGTGCAAAGGAAGCATTTTGAATTATCTTCCAGGTGTCAACAAGAACTACGAATGCTGCTCCATGATCATGATGCCCTACATGTGAATTAAGCCATGTCATGTAGGAGAGTATTGAATCCCATGCATGCTTGCATTGTGTGCGTGATGAATAATAGAATATCAAGTAAATGGATGAATCGTAGATGGGAATAAGGAGTGTCGTATGCGTGCAATTGTGTGTGTTTTATTACTTTCTTAGTGATTATGGTGCTTCCGCTCTTTCATTTGGAACCAACGTAGTATATCCGCGTGTTACATGTAAATAAATAAATAGCTTTGTTCTATGAATTAAATGTCATCATATACTACTTCTATAACGTTTAATGAGATGATGCTTTTTAAACCCTTACTTTCTGAAAATACTTCGTACCTTTTATGGTTATGGTGAAATGCTTTTTACAACTTGGATTTTTCAAATGATTTTTGCAAATTTAAGAAAAGATCCCAATTTCATTACAAATAAAAATATATATCATTAAATTTTTTAAGGATATAACAAACTTAGGGCAGAAGACATTTGTTTCGACATACAATTGATAGAACCCACCAAAAACTGATAACACGACTAGCGCATATAATGAATACATCCTAGCTAAATTGTATGGGAGTCTTTCTAATGCAAAATCCAATGCTCCGAGTTCTTGTTCAATATACCTACCTAAATTAAATCTCTTCGCAACGAACTCCTTATTGGTGATATGTTCTAAATCATTACTGGTGATGAGGAGATCATTCACATAAAGTAGAGCAGTTTTGAAGTAATTACCACGTCGAGAAGTAAACAATGAACAATCATTTTGAGATTGCACCAAGCTAGGTGCAATCAGAATGTTGGATTAAGTGGTCCAAAAGGACCAAAACAAAATTATTTTGCCAATAGAGGTCGGCAATGGACCGAGTACCTATTAGGTTGAGCGGGTCGACCCGTTTAAAATAGGATCAATAAAGGATTGGATCAATAATGGATCGAGTCAATAGCGGGCTGGCCCATTAAGGTATACTAACAGGTCAGACCGAGCTGACCCATTAACGGCCTATTTAGTGACCCATTAATTTTTCAACATACTTAACACCCTAATTTACATGTTTAGTTAAGGTTATCACCAATGCTTCATACATAACAATAATTATTGTACACAGTTTTTTTGTTCAAGTTTGTTCTATTATAAAATGGACCAAAAGCGGGTCGCCCAGACCCGACTTGCTTATTTACACAAAAGGCCGACCCAGCCCAAATAGTTAACGTGCCAATCATGATCCGACCCAATCCACTTTGTAAACGGACTGGCCATAACCAGAACCGACCTGACTCATTGCCACCCCTATTTGGCAACATATTTATACAATAAGCGAGTGTTGATGATTAGTTGATTCGCCCATTTTCCCTCTAGGTATCACATGCAGCCCATGCCATTTTGTGCAAAGCCTAGCATGCCTTGTGTGTGCTCACATTGAAGCCTAGCTCGCAGCTCAACAACATCAATGTGCCATCTCTTCCCAGCGCCTGGGCTTTGTGCATATCTTTTGGCTCTGCTTCAGTTTGTGTTAAGTTTTTTCTTATTAAAGTTTGGCATAATGCAGAGTAACGACTGAGCATTGCTACTGCTGTCAAGGTTGCGCATTGCGTACTAAGGACATTAATTTCCGTATAATTCATCCTTCCTTATGACTTTTTATTTGGATGAGTTATTTTTTGACTCTTGGCCCTTCTTCTTAATGTGACAGCTGCAACCTGATTTATCCTCTATAAAATGAACGTTTTGTATGGGTATTTGGTGTGGTTATTATCCCACTGTACTGGGCAACGTTGAGGCATTTTAGGCATTTGGGAGTGCCTCTCAAAACGACCGTTTTTTAGCCATTTATTATGAGATGTTTGTGAGCCATCCTTGGCTCTTCTCTAATCCATTATTTTTTGTATAATTGAGATGGTGTTTGTGGGAGAGTGTAATTTCCTTTTGATCTTGTTAGGCTTACTATTATTGAAATCGTTGTTCTACCCACTTCCTGTTATAGTGAATTCTATGTCATCTTTGCTACCCATGGTCCTACTACTATTATCTTCTGTAACGCTCAACTTATTTTATTTAGTTTTTCTTAACAGAGAAGGGTGGTGAACTTATGAAGCCAACTATGAAGGCCTGCTTTAGCCCATACCACTATTTGTGGAGCCGACAAACTCTATTTTCACCATCAGGTGCAAATCCTTGTGGGAGTTTCATATGTATTTCTTATTCAAGATCGCCATATGGGAATACACTGTTTACATCTAGTTGGACAACGTAGCCTCCCAATTTCAATGGCCAGTGACAGTAAGGAAAGTGCATATGATCACAAGTTTCCCAACTAGAGCAAAAGTTTTGTCGTAGTCAACACCTTTAATTTGCTTGTCACCTCATATCACCAATCCAGCTTTAAACGTTCAACATGCCCATCTGGCTTATACTTCACCTTATGGACCCATTATGAATCAAGGGAATGTTTCTCTGGAGCTAAAGAATCCTTAACTGGCTGTGAAAAATGTTTGGGCTCACATACTGAACATATGGCCCCTAGAAAAGCACGGTGAGCAGCACTACTAAAGAATTGGGTGTTGTAGACGGGGCTATAGGCGACGATGGTATATCTACTACATAATCTTCCAATTTTGTCGGCATAATTTGAGCATGTAGGTCGTGCACATTAATATTTTTGCAGAATTAGAACAATCTAATGAGGTTTTTCTCATACCATTAGCTTCATCCTCATCAATGAAACATTCTCTATCAATCTAAGGAGGACTCCCCTTGTCTGCATGTGTCTCCCCTATGGAAGTATTTGTGATATTTGAGGTCTCATCACCCAAATTCTCAATGCTAGTATGGGTGAAATCTTCCAATAGACATGTATTTTCTTCAGCAGTGGTGCTAGTTTCTTGGGTGAGAATTTCAAGATCCAGACAAGGGAATTTATCTTCATAAAATATAACATCTTCACTAGTAAAAAAATAGTGTTCTTCCAAAGAATAAATCCGGTATCGATCTCTTTTCATAGAACTCCAGATTATTCCTTTCTCCGTGTTTTTGGGTGTGAATGCTTTCCTACCATCCTCACCCTCTAAAATAAGCTTGAGCCCTAGTCCAAATGTTGTGTGCTACTTGGATATGCATCTAATTACCAAAGGGTATCGATGTCTTTATCCTACTTCAGGTTGTGTTTACATTAGCAGGCATGTTTTGTTTAATGAAGGTGTGTTTCCATAACCCACTTTGCAGCCCCAAACTCCATTGCTCACAGCATCTCCCTACTAAAGTCGGTCGTTTCTAGCAATCCTTTTGCTAGCCCTACTTGTGATGAATCCATGGCCCACATTGAAACCGAGTCAGTTCCTGTCTCAACTACGTCTACTTCTTCCCTCATGAGGTCCATGACTCGTATTCCATTTGGCTCCTAGTACCATCTTTACTGCCTCCTTAGCGTCTCAAGGGCTATCCTTCTGCAGTCCCCCTTCAGACTCACCAACCCAGCCCTCTTGCTTCAACTCCAGGGGCACCCTTTCCCCAACCCGTCTTTTGTTCCTCCACCTAGCCCAGACTCCTCTCAAGGAGTGACAAACCTAATTGACCAGCCCAATGTTGCCCCACCCTACTGCCCACCTAGTTTGGTGACTATCGCACCCCGTCATCCTATGCAAACACGCTCGAGCTCTGGAATTAGTAAGCCCCCATGTTTTCCATTCTTTATCTGCACAATGTACACAATCTAAACATACTTCTTTACAAAGGCTGCTAAAGATAAAAATTGGGAAATGCTAACAGCAGAAAAGTTTAATGCACTGGTTCAATTAACATGACACATGGAAACTAGTTCCATACCATGATAACATGAATTTGCTAACTTGAAAGTGGATTTATCGGATTAAATACAATCTTGAGGGAACCATTAAGTGCCAAAAGGCTCGTCTAGTTGTTAGGGGTTTCGGTCAATTTGCTGGGCTAGACTACACAGAGACTTTTGGTCCTATTGTGAAGCCCACCACCATTCATATTATTCTCTTCGTCACTATAACTCAAGGTTGGGTCATTAGACATGTTGATGTTAAAAATGTCTTCTTACATGGTGATTTGCATGAACAAGGCTATATGACTCAACCCCAAGGGTTTGTTCACTTGATTTTCTCATCATATCTGCAAGCTAAACAAGTCTCTTTGTGATATGAAATAAGCTCCTTGAGCTTGGTTTCATAAGTTCAGTAGTTTCCTTATGTCCGTCGGTTTCACATGTAGCTGTACTGACTCCTTTATGTTTATTTTGCACACCTTTACTACATTCTCTTTCTCAGTTTATATGTCAATGATTTCATTTTCACTGGCAGCTCCCCTTCTCTATTGCTCTACATTATTTATCTCTTGTCAGTACAACTTCCCATGAAGGACCTTTATCATTTGCATTATTTCCTAGGGTTTTAGGTTGTGCAAGCTTTGGATATGATTTTTCTCTCTCAGTCCAAACATCTTTGTGACCTTAAATGGTTCAACCTGATAAACACAAACCCATCTGCACACCCCTTCCGTCCAAGACTACATTGTCACTTACTGATGGGGAACTATTGTCTTATCCAACTGAGTATCATAGTATGATTGGAATGTTGCACTATTTGACTGTGACTATACCTGATATAGCCTATGTAACAAATCTTATGTCTCAGTTTATGGATACTCCTTGTAATACTCATCTCTTTGTGTTGCAGCACATTTTTTGTCACCATTGACCATGATTCCACTCTCAAGAATGCGAAAAACCGCTCTTTGTCCTTGCTCACTTTAGTGTAGATTGGATTGGTTGCCCTGATACTTCTGAACCACAACTGGTTATGCCATTTTCTTAGGTCCCAATCTGATATCCTAACGGTCCAAGAAGTAGCCTACAGCGTCGAATTCCTCCATTGAAATCAAATATTAGGTTATCACCTATACAGTTGCTGAAACTTTATGGAAACGTTGTGTTCTAGCTGAGCTTGGTATTCTTTTTTTTTGCTCCTGCCAAGGTTCTTTGTGACAATATTTCTGCCACCTATATCACTGCCAATCCCATCTCCATGAGCTCAAAAACATATTTATGTTGATTATCATTTTGTTTATGAAAAAGTACATATCCCTTGGTGATCTTGTTGTCACTTATGTTCCTACCCAAATTCACCTTGCTTATATTTTCACGAAGGCACTCCCTGTAAATCGTTTTTGGTTCTTGAAATCCAATCTGTCTATGGATCCCCTCATCCAGATTGACTGGTGAAATGAAAGCTATATATGTATAGTAAATATGTAAATATTTTGTAACCCTAATTATACTCTTAATACAAAATAAGGACTCGGCTCCACAGTGGTTAAGCCAGTTTACTCTGCAAATAATCTTCTCGAATACAGCCAGCCAACCATTTCATCCATCCTCTTGAGAGAGAGAGAGAGAGAGAAATGGCAAGTGGCAAGCTTTGGGTATTGGGAGTAGTAGTAATGGCAACAACCCCAGTGGTGGTGAGCCACGTCCAAGCCACCGAGCTACATTGCCTGAAGCAGGCATGTGCTAAAGATCGGGTAGGAGCCTTGTGTGATGCGTCTGACGGGGACGATTCCAATGGAGGGTTGATGTGCCATACTGCGCGCTTTGAGGACAAAGGAGCTCTAGTGCTGTCAATGGAAAGCCTTTTGAATTAGTTTTGAGCAAGGACATGCCATGAACCTCCCCAAGAAGCGTTGCACCTTAGAGCTAATCCATGATCATGTTGCCCTATATGTGAGTGAGAATGTCATGCTTCTGTGTGTTGTGAATATAACGTAAATAAGGAATGAAGTTAATCATGTGTGTCTTACGTTGATGGCAGTGTTTAATTTCCTTAACTTGATGAAACTTACTTCTGTATGTCACCTAATTTCATATACATTAATTCTCATAGATCTTGCTTAAGATTTTTGGAAAAATATTTTGTAAATTATATTCAAATTAAAAAGCTCTAATTGACCACAAAAATGTAGTGAAGCTGTGTTCGAAACTTTTAAGGAAATAACAAGCGCAGGGAAAAAGACATTCCAATTCAAAGGGACTATAACCATGAACAAACCCAATTCTTATGTTATGGTCCTAGCACGATGTAATAAGTTAGACCTAAGATATGCACGTGAGTCACTAGCGTACTTATTGTTGACACTTTATTTACCTCAGCATTTTCTAGATAAAAAATTGTGCCTTAATATTAGAATTTTTTAACACGTTAATTAGTATCGTATTATGTACATATCTCTAGGATAGTAATTAACTGTTAGACAAAGTGGACAATATAAATCAAAACCACACATCAACATCAAGCAAAGCCTATATGATACATCTGCGAGTACATATTGTCAAAAATCACCCAAGTGACATATATATTAATAACTATTTATGTAACAAATAAACATTATATATATATATATATATACATATATATATATATATATATATATATATGACAGTAAGAGTGCATACTTTCCCCTTAGACTCACCAACCCAGCCCTCTTGCTTCAACTCCAGGGGCACCCTTTCCCCAACCCGTCTTTTGTTCCTCCACCTATCCCAGACTCCTCTCAAGGAGTGACAAACCTAATTGACCAGCCCAATGTTGCCCCACCCTACTGCCCACCTAGTTTGGTGACTACCGCACCCCGTCATCCTATGCAAACACGCTCGAGCTCTGGAATTAGTAAGCCCCCGTGTTTTCCTTTCTTTATCTGCACAATGTACACAATCTAAACATACTTCTTTACAAAGGCTGCTAAAGATTGTTGCTTTGTAAATTGAATCATGTCACCTAATTTCATATACATTGCCATAGATCTTTCTTAAGATTTTTGGGAAAATATTTTGTAAAATTATATACAAAAGGCTCTTATTGAACACAAAAATTTAATGAAGCTGCGTTCCAAACTTTTAAGAAAATAACAAGCGTAGCGAAAAAGACATTCCAATTCAAAGGCACTATAACCATAAACAAACCCAATTCTTATGTTATGGTCCTTGCACCATGTAACAAGTTAGACCTAAGATATGCACGTGAGTCACTAGTGTAGTTATTATTGACAATTTATTTACCTCAGCATTTTGTAAATAAAAAATTGTGCCGTGATATTAGACAAAGTGGACAATATAAATCAACACCACATATCAACATCAAGCAAAGCCTATATAATATACCTACAAGTATATATTGTCGAAAGCTACGCAATATATATATATATATATATATATATATATATATATATATATATAT
>JACYFF010031959.1:94733667-94743667 GCA_017589665.1 Selenicereus undatus
ATCTCATATACATTTACAGATAGAGTTAATTCCATCACCAACTACTATTTCAACATAAGTTCCCAATCATATGAGTACCTGGGAAGATACTACCTGATGAGAGCCGACCCATATTGCAATACCATCTTTTCTAGGATATCTCCCATTGTTTGGAGGATGCGTGTTATTATGTCTAACAAGTTACATAATTACTTGACCAAGTCATATTAGGGTCTTCTAAACACAAACGACACGACAAATTATGTCAGCACTAATACCAAACTAACCCCCTTCCCACATATGGACACCACTACAAGTAGTTCAGAAATTAGTTGTTTTCTACACCTAAATACAAAATCAGCCCACCGCAAATAAATTTTCAATACCCTAAACTAATAGCACTAATTTCATATTACATAAATTGTAATGCTATTTACTATTCCAATTATCAAAATATATACTAAGTACAGCTACCACATTCATAATCACCTATAAACAAGACATATTTTCTATACCCTAAATTCACAGAATAAGGGCTGTCGCTTGTACATCAAAAATTCCGAACCAAAATGTAAGCTTAGATCGACAACATACTTGAATTGTCGATGTTTGCACGTCTTTAGATTTCTCTGACATCATTCATGCCCCTTTTGCAAGCCCCATTCTGCTTTCCCTTGCTTCGGTTACATGAAAGAAGAAAACTCCATGAGAGTTTTTAAGGACGAGGAGGGAGAGAGTGCCTCAATTTGCTTAAACAACACAGCTTCCCATGCCCTTTTTTGCATACTGTACGTGCCCCTCTAAGGAAGGGCAACCAAGTAAATTTTCCCAGACAATCACTTGCCACCTCAAGAGCATGGTCTGCAAATTATCTCATAAACAACACCTCGGAGTTACAGCAACACCTATAGCTAATTATTAAAACACGGAAACACTTGCAGGTAATTTTCCCATATTATACAGTTGGATGTGGTTATGGTGATGTCATGTAGGAGGCATATATGTCATACATGCATTACGAAGATAATATAACATAAATAGATTGGATAACGGGCTATGTGGGTAAAACCATGGCTACCCCATATGTTGCTACACAATAATCATAGGGTAGGCCAATAAACTTTTTGTTGGGCAAGGACCATGAGTAAATTTATGTGAAGAAAGCATATTCTACAGAATAAGAAATGTCATGTGACAAAAAGTTCACGAGCCGGTCCACCAATAATTGTCGTAGTGGACACAAGAGGTGAAACAAAGTTACTCCACATGACCGAAGTGAGGTTGGGGCAGAGTGAGGGGCTCATGAGGGCCACCAACTAGGTGGAGTTCTCTCGAACCTTATTCTATCCAATTCCTTGCGAGTTAACCTACTCTTGACCCTCACCTTGACATTACCTCGAGTTATTGGGTCACATTTGAGCCTTAAACCCTACTTGATTGAATGATTTCAAATCTTACGATTTTTACCAAGTTTTTCACCCGTTCAACCTCCAATGCCACTAAATACATTAGCAAATTCAATAATTCTAAATATACATTGATTTACAAATTTTTATAAAAGATCCAAAAAAAAATAAAGGCCCCACGCACATGCAAAATAGCTACTCATGACTCTAGGCCATGGCGTTGTTAAGTACACTTATATTTTTAGGAACTGTATGTTGTTTGTATGAATTTGTGACATGAATGGTGATGAAACACTTGAAACAATTTGGTTTGTATGTGATATTTAACTTGTTTGTGGCTGAGGAATTGTTGAAAATGCTTCAAGGGAAGCATTGGTATCGAATGGATTTACATATCCTCTTTGCGATTTCTGGAGGGAATGAAATGTATGATGTTAGGGGATACTCGAAAAATAATAATTTTACTAAAAAAAACTATCAAAATAGCAAAGGATAGTCCATCTCAAAATCATTTTGCTTTTTAAAAAAAAATAGTCAAATGGGACGAAAATAGGATCCATTGCCATTAGCTACGAAACAGTCATCGCTATTTCTGCCGCTAATGGCGACAGACCCTGTATTCCATCACCGCCTCATAAGCCACCATCTTTTGCCATCCCTTGCTAGTTTTGTAGCCACTTGGCGATGAAACTTCCAAAACCTATTGTTATATTCTCAGCGACCAGCTAAACAGCGATAGCTCTGTTTCATCGCCATTTCCATCACTGGTTTAGAAAATTCGCCATTGATTTCAATCTTTGCATCAATGATTCCGTCACTCTACAACCTTTTTTTGTAGTGGCTGAAGATATGAAAAATTTAGGATAAGTTCATTGTATAATTGAAAATCTTTCAATTTAGATTTTCGTCTCACTGTTGAAATTGAATTCATTTTTTCCCTAAATCATTCGTTTATTAAAATGTTTGTTAAGCTTGATTTGATGTGTTGTGGATTTAGTTATGGGCATATCAATTTTCTGCAACTCATACTACAAAAATACATCTAATCTGCGACGGAAATACCGACGGAAAAAGTTTGTTTTTCCGACGGGAAAAGTGATTTCCGACGGAAACTCCGACGGGATTGGGCTCGTCGGGATTGGGCTCGTCGCAGAATTTATCCCGACGGAATCCGACGGGTGTCCGACGGAAATTCCGACGGAAATATCCCGTCGGAAATCCCGTCGGACAGGCCTGCAGCACCGGAGGAAGCGAAATCGAAAAAAGGGGGGAGGGAATTTCCGACGGAAATTCCGACGGAAATTCCCGTCGGAATTCCCGTCGGAATTCCCTTTTTTTTTTAAAAAATTTTTTTTTTAAAAACAATTTTGTTTAAAAAAGAAATTGTCGGATGAAATTGTTTTGTTATTTAAAGAATTGAGAATCCGATAGAGAAGCTAATTTGTAGGAAATTTTTCTTGAAAACCCAAAAAAAAAAAATTACGCAAAATTAATATGCGCGTAACAATATAGTTACCACGATAACATTGTATATATATTTCTGTCAAAAGAAACATGCTGAATTAAATATGAAGTACGACATATATAGGAAATTGTCTAAAATGTACACAAATTACTAAACTATTCGGAGTCGGATAAATTTGTGGGATCATCATCGTTGTCATCTTCAGAGTCCTCTTCATCGTCGGGATTCAAGTTGATCTGGCTGGAGGAGCCTGCACTTTGACCTTTGAAAAATCTTAAAACTTTTTTCAACATTCGCTCTGTCTTCCCCTGCTTCTTGGCTATTTGAGTTATAGCCTCTGCTTGCTTGGTTATGCTCTCATTGAAGAGTTGTGCTTGCTGTCTTGGATCAAAATGCTCAGCTGATGAGTGACGTGCAGCTGCAATAGTAGCCGATTTTTTCAACTTCACCCCCTCTGCGCCAAAACCGTATACACGGCCCTTCTTGTCGAGATTTTCTTTAATCCAGAACTCCTCTTGGGTCATAGGTGGCAGTTGAGAACCCCCTTGAGATGCAGTTTGGGAGTACTCCTGCCATTTGTTCTGATGATCCTCCTGAAAATATACAACATAAAACTATTTTAAATCAAACCTGCAATTGTCACATATGAATTATCTGTAAATAGAATGTGTGAAACGTACATATTTTTTGGCAGATTTTTTGTCCACAAAAGCTTTGTCTTTCACCTTGCAGTGAGTGTCCTTGAATAATTCCTCACACGTGGGCTCCCTACCTAATATTTGGGTCTGAAAAACAAAAGTAAATCGCAATTAAATATAAGCGATGATGATGAACGAGGACCTCAACCCATATAATATTAATAATCAAATTTCTTACCAAACGCCTTTTCCTTTCACTAATCGGAATTGAGCCACATGTATGCAACGAAGGACCAAAACCTTCAACATCACTCAATCTATTCTTCTTGTTTCGTTCACTCAATTTCTTGAAGTTGTCACTGTCACTCCAATGTTTGAGCATATCATTCCAAACACTAGGCGGTAACCACTTCGGTTTTTTGTTGTACTTCCTAGCGTATCCCAGAATGTCCCTGAGTCGAGTGGCACCTCTGTACTCAAAGTTACGCCGTATCTGACTTTCATTGTCTGGATGCCAGTAGTAGTGTTTCTGCGGCAAAATTGAAGTATACATATTAGTAATCAAACATTCCAAATTAACAATCTAATCACGACTTTGAAATTTATTGCACAGATAATTATGAACCTTGAACTCATTGAACCAAATGTCTCTTTGAGATTGTGGAACTTCCCCCCACGTGGTCCAAGGACGTGGGTACTTACCTGCAAAGCTTTCGACTATTTTCTGAACTACACCCTGATATGGAACAAAACTAAGAACACAAAAAGAATTGGTTAGTAATAAAGATTACACGTATGAAGAGAATATGAGACGTGAAGAAGTTGCAAACTTCATAATAAACTTACGTGTCACCATCAGGTTGTAAATATATCTTATTGTTGGTGGTCGATGTGTCACTTTCAGGTGTAGGACTGTGTCTATCTCTTCCTCCCCCTTCATTGCGGACCCCTTCGTTGTGTACTGACTGACTTGGCATTCTAGGTTGTCCCATAAAATGACTACTGTTGAAATGCGGACTGACAGTACCGAACTGTTGATAAACTAATGGAGTAGATGAACCACCACCCATGTAAGGAATATTTGGTTGAATTGGTGTTTGCATACCCGCACCAAAGAAAGGTGGTTGCAGGTGGGATTGCTCATTCATACTACCAAAATAATTTCCGAATGGTTGACTTGGATCAAGAAACCCTCCAAACATTCCACTAAAGGTGTTCGGCTCATAAGTTTGATCAGCAGGATCATACTGTGGAGTCGGTTGTGGTACTCCTCTACCGGCATCACTCCTGGCCGTTCGACCACGACCACGTCCACCATTGTTTCCAGACATCTAAAAAATAAGAACAAAAAAATAAAAACGCGCCATTTTTGATACTATTGTTAGTGAAAAGTTACAGTACATACAGACAATGGTAAAGCATGCAACCAGTTGGACAACAATCAATTTCCTGAACATCCATACCCAAGTCTCTCACTTTTTTCATTTGCTGATGATAATTTTTGGGAATGCCACTTTCAGAAGGGCACACATCTCTCATCAGGCCAACAACTTCATTGAAACAACGTTGAGACATATTGTGTCCCGATTTAATGCTCAGTAGCCTCACAGATGTTTCAAGTTCAGTTATATCACACCCTTCATACAAAGGTCTCTGAGCAGATTCAAGCATAGTGTAAAAGGCCTCAGGATTTACGTCATGCGGACTACTCATGTTCATTTCATTAGCTTGGAACGCAGCATGCACCATATTTTCCATATCATTATGATCGTTGTGATCATAATCAAAATTCATAGAATGTGAACTACTTGCACCCCCAACTTCCGAAGTATCTTCTTCTCCATGACTCGTCCAAAACCAATAACAATCAGGTTTTTGAAGACAGTGGACCACTAAAAAAATTCAGGAAAAAGTGTCATCTGACGGAAAATTTCGTCCAGTCACTTATTTCTAAGAAAAACGCAAAACAAAAAAGTAAGACACCGACATTCCAAATAAGTTCAAAATTACACATTTTCAACATCAATGCGTGTCAGTTGGAAAATCCGCCGTACAATTCCATCGGAATATTCCTTCCAACAGGCATTTCCTAAAAAAAACCTATCACTTCTATCCGACAAAGAGAAGTTTCAAAAATTGGATCCATCGAACAGTCCGTCAGTGTAATTTTCCTTCGCCATTTTCCGTCGAACAAAGCAAATTTTTTAGCATGTGCACGACTCAGAAAACGCACATTATTCACATATTCACCAAAATTTAATGCACACCACAATTCAAACAAAACACGCACTTAACATTATTAAACCATTTACTACAACGAAACTTATATTAAATTAGGATTTCATAAAATTAGAATTATTTCACATGCTGTTTAATTATTCAGAACAATATACGCTAAATATGAAATCAGAAAAATATAGTACTTTTTCCTTATCATAAAAAAATCTCACAACACCTCAAACAAAACACTTAATGTAACTACACATGAATGCTATAAATAATTAATTTCACATAACAATATTATTTTTCTACATAAATCTTATTAAATAACAATAACAAATGACACCATCGATTACCCACCTCATCTAATTAAACAAACCAAACGAAATAATTACTATTCACATACTTACTAAACTTATATTAATATACAGTCAACATACATACATAAATTCAAAAGAGGAACAAAAAATGCAAACATACTTTAAAATTCATACATCTTTAACGTACTTAACTTTTTTGTGACATAACTTACATCCATATATATGTTACGAACAAATAAATTTTACACTAAACCAATCGCATCATTTTAAAAATTAACTAACATTCAAGAAAAAGCATATTATTCGCATAACCACCCAAAAATACATAAATTCACAAAAATAACAACAAAATCAAACATACTTTAAAATTCATACATGTTTAACGTATTTAACCTTTGTGGTGACATGTACATATTTATTATATAATTTTTCACTTATTTAAATAAATACACTTCAGAAATGAAATAGAAATTTAAGTAAACAATTAACTACGTTTCAAAAATTTTATAATATTCGCATATTCACCAAAACATACATACTTTCAGTAAAATAACAATAACATTAAACATACCTTAAAAAACATACCAACAACTACATTTCATATCAAACCAACCAAATCATGTAAAAAATTAATTACGTCTCAAAAAGGCATAATATTCGCATATTCACTAAAACATACATACTTTTAGTAAAATAACAACAACATTAAACATAAAAAAACATACGAACAACTAAATTTCATATTAAACCAAGCAAATCATGTAAAAAATTAACTACGTCTCAAAAAAGGAATAATATTCACATATTTACCAAACATACATACTTTCAGTAAAATAACAACAACATTAAACATATCTCAAAAAACATACATGGTTAACATATTTAACGTTTTATAATAACGGAACACATTTTATTTAAATTATTTACAAAAACATATTAAACACGCTTGAAATACTTAATTTAAAATAACAAACATAAATATAACTTTAAAATTTTAAAACGAAACAATTTCGACTAACCTTCAAACACGGAATATCAAACGGATTACCGGCGTGAATAGTCACGGGCGGCGGCGACGGCGGTGGGACGCGGCGGCGACGGCGGCGGGACGGAGGCGGCGGCGCGGCGGCGGGACGGAGGCGGCGGCAATGAACAGTAACGGCGGCAACAGAAATCTGACACGGTCACAATTGACAAATTTACAACATAGAAAATACCAAATAACTAAACTAATTTAATTTTAAACAACTTACTAACGAAACAAAAAACTTACCGATTACAAAAATCTTCAACCTTCACTTTCTCTCTCTTCCCTCTCTTTCTCTTTGAGACCTTCTCTCTCTAAATTTCACAAACTACCGAACGCAAACACCCCCTCCCCAAATTTATAAACGCACGCGAACGGCCGCCTCGAGATCTGCGCGAAATATCCGACGGAGTCCGACGGAGTCCGACAGAATCCCGTCGGAAATTCCGTCGGAAATTCCGACGGAAAATGCTTCCGTCGGAAATTCCGTCGGAATTCGTCTTTTCCGTCGGGCCCCGCTTGTTTTCCCGTCGGTCCCCTCTGACATTTCCCGACGTCTGTCTAGCCCGTCGCATTTTCCGTCGGAGATCAACTGCGTTTTTGTAGTAGAAGTAGAAATAATTCTCTGAGGTAGTTTCATCATACTCTTCATCATCATCCTTGTCCTCATTCTCACTTCATCATGTTGTGGAGGGTTAGTAAAGGGAGGTTGCGATCCCGAGTCAGAAGCTTGTTGCATATAGAAACAGGCTTGCATTTGCTAATTGATACTCATCATTTGTTGAATCAGTCGCATTTGCTCCCCTAGCATTAGGTTGGATTCCTCTAATTGCTTATATATGCCCATAAATATCCGATATGTTTCAACTTGTGAAATGAGCTCACTCCCAAGTTGGTTACTGTACCCCTTAGACCGTTCAACTCCTCATAAGATGGCGCACGACTTGTACCAGCTACAAACCATTTATATGAAATATACATCAGTAAAAATAGCTTAACTTATGTTAAAGTTACGTTGTGCTCAACTTTAATATTAATGACTCGAATATGAACAGTATTAAAGTTTACTATACCGGCTCGTTGAGAGGGCTGAAATAAAAGGATTCCCCTAATGTTGATGACATTATCTCCATTGCTGTAAATATGGCCTTTTTTGTTTGTATAGACTTTCACGCACAACTTATTTGGATTCGAAAGGGATTGAGATGGATCTTGAGAATTGCCATCCAAGGTCCCTTGAGATTTGATGATATTTTGAAATTCTTGCCCAAAGGATTCCTAGCTACAATATCACAACATTTGTAAAAAATCAAATATATTATACTTAATGAAATTATATGAATCCAACATAAACTACTAATTAAGAGTAAAGATCATGAATAGTTTATGTATATTTGTTGTGATTTCTTATCAACTCAAGGTCCATCTTCTCGACTATGAAGTTTGTGAGTGCTGGTAAGTAACTAAACAATGTTAGGTTCCATCCCAAGCTGTTCCTTCTATGTGCCAAAAAAATTTGGAAAAACACATGAAACACTGTACCTAAGCAAATAATTACAAGAAGTTGTAAGAGATAAAATCATCCACCAGATGCCTCCTATTCTCATGCATAGATCAAGCCATATTTGTGTTGAGATGGTCCAAGACTTTCTGAATTACCAAGCCGATTTTTTAGGTTGTTCACAAAATTTCTCGTACGCTCCACTTGCCCAATGTTGTTTGAGTCTTTTCCATTAATCGTCACCGAGCCAAATAGGTTGCTGTTTGTACGCAAGTGGGGGACAGCGGGCTAGACGTGTGGTGTTTGCCTTTCTCTCGCTTGCTTGCTCTATCTCTCTATTTGGTGTTGAAGAAGTAAAGAATACAAGAACCAGATGTGGTTCTTGTATGCCTTTGGAAGACGGACCATTTCCATCGCCAGACAGTTTTTGATGTATCTAATAATTTGCCGAATGTTATACTCCACGTTTCCCTTGCAAAATCCATACAATAATGCAATTGATGTCAAATCAATTCCAAAAAGGGTTACCATGTGTCTCTCGCAAAATCCGTACAATAATGCAATGGGAAAATTACCAACAGTTGTCGCTTTATGGAGACAAGTTGCAGGGAGTGGCATCGCTTCTTGTCCTTGACAATTTACTTAGTTAACCCTAGCCTATTGCTGCTCGTTCTACGTATCAATGGAGTCTCTCTCTCTCCGTCCCGTCTCTATCTCTCTCATCTTCCCTCTACAAAATTAACTTCGTCATAAGAAAAAGGCTACAAAATTAACTTCGTCATAAGAAAATTACCATGACATTCATAACTAATAATTAAAATCAATTCTCATTCTACCTCTGTTTCTTCTTTTCATAGACACCATTTTCATATCACCTACAACACTAATATCAAACATAATAATTTAGCATCAATTACGTGTAATAAAAAGAAAATATGAATGTTACGTAGTCAATTATTATATAGCAAAATCAAATTTAGAACTTTAAATGTAAGATCTACAATAACAGACCATGTTTATTCATTATTTCATGATCCCACTGAATCTTCCACTTGATAGTTCGTTATTCAAAATTGTAATTTTTATTACTTTTAGTTTCTGTATTTCAAGTAAAGAATTTATTTTTTTTAATTTTCTAATTTTATCAGGTTTATTCTTTTTTAAATTATTTTTAACTAAGCTTATGAAAATACCATTATTCTTGCTTTAAAAAAAATAATTTTTTATTGTATGTTGTCAAAAAAAATGTTTTCCATACTGTTGATGGACTACTTGTATTTTATTTTTGGTTTCTTCCTTCTTTTTTTTGAATTAGAGTTATTAAAATGTAAATGTTGCTACCTTGCGTGGACACAGTGAACTATATTGTTCTTAAGGTCCAATGAAAATAGCCCATAAACAATATTGTTGATTTTCAGCACTCACTTAAAATAAAGTACAAATA
>JACYFF010031959.1:94779900-94810953 GCA_017589665.1 Selenicereus undatus
ATTATTTAAGTCTTATTAATTCATTTGACCTAAATTAATGAATTCAATGGTCTAACATATTCAAACATTGAAAGTTGCAAATAATTGGAAGTTTTCAATTGAAACATCAATCAAATCAATTTTATGAAGTAATAAAAACAAAAGGCATCTTAGTTCCTGATATATCGACTACTTTGATGAAAGAAAGACCATGTTTTATGAGTCGTATAAATAACTGTGACAGTTTTTGTTTTTTTTTTTTGCAAGAAAGAAAGCGATAATTTCATTAGAAATTAAGGAGTAATCCGGCATTTATAATATAAATTTGATCAAAATAAATACAATCTTCTTTTAAAAAATAAAATTCTAACTTCATGAAATCTAACTTGTGCATACTGAACGTTCGTCTTCCCATGACAATTGTGTAGATCTAGTGCAGACTTCGTAAACGAAATATTGATCTCGTATGAGATATTGTACTTGAATTTTCGAATGTCATTGAAGAGTCTTGCTGCAACGTTTACAATGTTCATCCCGAACATCACACAGAAAACAACCATAAATAATACATAACCAAGATAAAACGAAACACTCCCACAAAATTGTACAGACAAAATCTCACAATTGGGAAGACAAATCATAATAGAGATAAAGAAAACAATAATTAAACCTATAAGTAAATTAAAAGGGAGGAAGATAGGGCTGGGAACGATCATTAAAGATCATTCCCAACCTCTCTTGGCCTACTTAGGAGAAGAAGAAGACTGAAAAATGAGGGTGAATTGGTAGTTTCTAGAGAGAATAACTGTGACAAACAGTTTTGTGCCATGTATAAGAATACTCACAATCATATCATTCACTCAAATATGTGTGTGTATGTGTGCGAGTTCGAACATTGTGGTCGTAACACGTGTCATGTTAAGTATTTATTAAAATTTTATTTAAATATGAAAATTTAAATAATATTTGATTTAAAGTAATCATAATCAATAGTGTCTTTTTAACTACTTCAGTTAAGAAAAAAAGAAAAAAATTACATATATATTAATATTATTGTTTTTAAAAATTTAAATTATAATATTAATTATAATATTTTTAAAAATATTGTAGCTAAAATTTAAAAACAATACGTGCATAGCACACATTTAAAGACTATTCTTGTACAATTTGCAAGTGAAATTTGCTATATCCAAGCCTATCATTGCATTTTTCCTCTACGTAATTCTTGAGCTAATTTTTACACTAGATAGATCTACAAACTTTTCCCAATATGCAACGTGTAAACCATGTCTACATGCAAATTACCACCACAAAACACCTAATAAAAGAGTTAAAACCCCCTTCCAACCACGTACTCAACATGCAATGCCCTAACTCCCTTCCCAACCTCTCTATAAATGTATTAATTTGACTATCAAATTTTATTACACTACCATCATCCCCCATAGCATCAGCCATAATAGCCACCGCCGTCCTCCTCTTCCTCCACCACATCACGGCCACATCCGCCACCTACGAGCCGCGGATGATGAGTCCGAGGTGCGAGAGGCAAGTGAGGGGAGAGAAAATCGAGCACTGCGAGCAGTACTTGAGGAGCGAAATGGCGGTCCTCATGCTCCCTGGCTCATTAGGGAACCAGGCATGCTGCCTAAGAGAGTGCTGCGACATGCTTCGACAGATGGATGACGACTGTGTTTGTGAGGTGGTTCAGAGTCTACTCGAGGGAATGAGAGAGAGAGTGATGGTGGGTGAAGAGAGAGGAATGGGTAGGATGGTGATGAGGAAGGCCATGGAGCTCCCAATGAGATGTGGGGTTACCACTAGAGGTTGTCAAGTTAGGGTTGATAAGGCTGTTTTAGACACCATTTACTAGTTAATAACTAAATTAGGGAGTGTTGTGTTTTCAATTAGGGTAATAATTGAGACACACTATCGTGTGCTCCAGCTCCTTAGATGATATAGCTATGTATGTATGTGATTCTCTTCCTAGTTAAGTGCATGTACTAATATATATAGCTAGACTTTGCACAAGATTATTCCTTGACATAATTATGCTTATCTAATTAATTTAAAGAAACAAAATGATAAATCTTTTGTTATAAAAAAAAAACAAAATGATAGATCATTTGTTATAGAACATCTCATAAGTGACTTGACTTGTTTGGGTTAAAAAAGCATATTATTGTTCATTAAATTGACAAAAATGCAATGATTGAATAATGGTAGCTACTATAATGTGAAATCATCTTTTTATCTAAATATTAAGTATATTATACCTTTCTTGGTTGATCTAATTAAGGACTAATTTGAATTCATTAGCATAGTTCAGTAATTCATAATTAATTATAATTATTAAAAATTTGATAATTTTAAATTATATTAATTTTGACTAGAATATGATACTTAAAAAATGTCTTGTAGTAAGATATATATCATTACCCTTCAAAAAAAAGCTAAGAAACAGATAATGTTTTGTAGCGAGATATATATCAATACTCTTTAAAGAAAAAAGTTAAGAAACAAATAATATAGTCTCTCGATGATAAAAATCTTACTATATATAGGTACAAATGAAGTATCTTAGCTTATATTGACCTAAATCTATACATTTGTATATATATTAAAGCAAAATGCTGACTCTACAATTTATACAAAAAAAATAGGTACCCAAAAAAAAATATTTTTTTTTCTATAAATCGCAAACTTTAGTGACATTTGAGTTCATATTAATGGAGTAACGGTTGCCATTTTGAGGCTGAATAACTAATGTTGCCTTATATACCTATAGTGTATTTGAATATCTATCTTCTTCGGCCTAGAATGGGTTAAGAGACGTTGTGTGCCGTAGTGCGTTTGAGTATGTTGTTGGTGTAAAATGGGTTAAGAGATGGTGTGTGTCCAACAATTTAGTTGTCATATTCACTTATTTTTCAGAAAAATTTGCATGTTTTTGGTATAGAACGGAGTGTTTTACGTTAGTATCTTATGGTTCTTGTGTTGAGCATTCTTGAAGTGAAATCATCAACATGAATAGCTAGCAATGTTTAGTATTGAAGAACAATAAAACTCAACTCCAATGCAAAATTACCAAGAAAAATACAACTCACAAGACACATTTCGCATGAATCAACACGCTCTGAATTTTTAGTTTGAAAACATATCATTTCAAGTCTTTTTAATCTTAGTTTTATAAGGTGCAAGGCACACTGAGGCGCATAGGGTTCCAATGCATAAGGCACAAGGCACGAGACGAAGACGCACGCATCATGAATGTGAAGCGCACTTTTATGCAATTTTTTTTTAAGTATTTCATATTTCACAAAGCATGTTTTACATAAATAAGTTAGATAACTGCATTGCAAATATGACTATACATCAATATAACTACTAACACCACAAATAACATTAAGGTATGTTACCTTATCATCGTAATTCTCCAATGCACGTACTTACAATACAAGTTTAGCTCACCTGTTAGCTCCCAAGGAAGAAAAAGAAGAAAAAAGATAAAGCTAAGGCTAAGAAAAATAAGAAAAAGGGAAAAGATATAACCTCGCATCCCTGAGGCGCACCTCATCCCCTTCGAGGCACTAACCCGGTAGCCTCACGCCGAAGCGCGCCTCAGGCGAATTTTTTTAAACTAAGTTTGAAATTTGGCTAAAGTTGAGCCACTTGAAAAACATATGCGAAAATTACACAATCGTTAAAGTCTTGTTCGGTAAAATTAATTGTTTAAGTAACAGATAACATTAGATAACGGACAATTGTTTAAATTCAGTAAAAAGAACCCCTCCACATTCACAAGGGCAGCATTTTGTCCAGAGACACCCAACAAGCACAAAAACTGACGCTCCCAAGACCACCAAAGAACCAACAAGCAAACCAGAATGCTCATAAAGAATCCTCATGAAGAAGGGTCGATATTTTCAATTTCACCACCAGCGCAAGGGGAAGGCCGACAACCAACACAGACAGAATTGAAGTTGAAATGTCAACAGTCACATAGCAGCAGATTAGTCACGTAATTAGACTTAGACAACTTGGATCTCTCGTTAAAAGCATCAGAACTTAAACCATTAAACACAGTATCGAGACACTAGAGTCTAGATTATATACACAGCATTATGAGAACCTCCAGTTGATCGTCCTTCCTCCAGGCTAGACATCGGGTACAATTCCATCTTCACCGTCTCCCTTGATGATTACCTGTGTGAATATCAAAGGACACAATTAGGAAAATACGCATTCCACATCAAGGATGCATGAGTATTCGAAGTTCTAATAAGATGACGTAAGAACTTGAGATAGTAGGCTAAAAACCTCAAAGAATCCCTTGGAAATGGCCAAGTATGAAATTGGACAAGTACCCCTAAATCTTAACGATTCACGTACCTTAGTCCAAGTAACTTGGTCAAACAATATCTTGCATTGAACGTCAACATAAATAGCATATGACAAGAGCATAATTATGACATCTGCTGGTATATAATTTTTCACCTTTTCCAGCAAGGAGTTGATTTCACCTAGCAGCTTCTGTATATCATCTTGCCTTGGATCCAACTTCAAGCAAACCTCTGCATCCTCCTTAGCCTCCCTAAGCTTTCGAAGCTCTTTTCTGGCTATTGCTCGGCGAGCATATGCCTTCATATACTGACCATCTAGCTTTAAGGCCTCTGTGCAGTCATCCTCAGCCTGTGGGTATCCACCGATCTTGAGATATGCAGCTGCCCTATTTGCATAAGCCGCAGCTGTTGGTGAGTGGTGAATGCTGTCTGAGTAGAAACGAATAGCTTCGTTGAAATGCTTTGCCTTGAAGTATTCATTACCACTCTCTTTTGCTGAAAGAGAAACTGCAATACAGATTCAACCGAGAGTAATTATAACAAACAAAACTAATGCACAGAGAACAGAAAAGAAAGACCAACTGGTTGGGAGGGGGGATTTCACAAAGGGACAAGGCAAGAGAAATGGGAATTGATAATTATGCTATGGACAAATGAGATACAGTTAATTTGCAAAGTTTCAACATCCTAAACAATGGTAATGAGATGGCATAAAAGTAAAGAAGTCAGCCGATCACTTTCCAGGTACAAAAGGTTGATATGGGCGCATATTGTCCCTAAGGAGTCAAAACGATAAGGCACAGAAACCATGTAACTATGTAAGCTAATCTATTGCTATAGCCAGAGAGCAAGGATAACATATACTATAATTTTGACTAATAGAAGAAAATTGACTTGAACGCACCATGGCTTCTTTAGTCACTATGAAAAACTAATACTGCTGCTCCCGCCAGCAAATAGGAATAAAATAACCTTTTGAATTTTTACTAACAGAAGAAAATAAACCTCAATCTAACAATGGAGTACTGTAACCACAATGACAATCACCAATTCAGTACATAATAGCCTGGAAGAGGCTTGGAAGCAATATGAAACCTCCTTTAACCATAAGGAAACTGTCTTGTAACAATGTCATGTCAACAAAAGAGTAAGCACTAACTCATTAAACAAAGAAACACGGGTCCTCATACATGCAAACTCACTTTGATTCGAACTTTTCAAGGGAATGAGAATGTCACTGCACATGAGAGGATGATCCATCAACCCCCAAAACATCTGATTCCCCTCCCCCTTCCCCAATAGCCACCCAAAACAGCAAACAGAGAGTATGGTAAGATGGGAAGAAAAATAAACCTTCAATGAAAATCACTCGTAAAGATAAATGAAGCAGTCCCAACTTCAGTCTGGATTTTCATACAGTGCACAGATGTCGTCTTAGCATAGAAGTTTGAACTTTGAACTCAATCAGTAAACCTTACTCTCAAACCACTTTTGCACATAGTACGGATTTTGCAATGACCAAGGATGCCGTTATTGCCTTAAATGCCTTTTTTCCCATATAAATTCCTATGATCACTTCAGCTAACCAAAGGCACAATATCATTTCCTAGCCTATTACCTGTGTTGAAGATATCCAATGCGCATTAGCTTTGTCATGTGTTGACAGATAGTATTGCATACTCTCTGCTTTTTCGTCCTCTCACTTCTTTTAATTAGCTAGCTCTATGTTGGTCTCCTGATGTGCGGATCAATTTCCCTATCCAAAGCAGAAGCTAGTTTATGAACTCTGCAGCTACCACATGGAACTCTCTACCTCTAGATTTTCTTGAATTTACTATTCAACGATCCAATTACTTCAGTTGAATGGTGCAGTTGTGCAGAAGCAAAGGCATCTTAGAAAGGAAAGCACAAGCCAATCCAAGAGACAAAGACACAAACATCCACCTGCTTATCGCCATATATTCTCCGTAAGTTCTGTAAAGATCACGTCACATGATAATGACGTGCTAAATCATTGCAATATGAGAACTGCAATGATGCCTCTTTCCTAATAATTACTAATTTACTAAGCATGAGTTGCATGCATTATCACAAATGTTGAAGGGCACCAGGAGCTAGTAAATTCCAGATCATGTTGGTTCATGCCTTCTTCGGCACATCATCATTGATCTTTGCACTATATCATAGGAAACATCTTCTTATACCAATAATTGATACTAAACACCAAGGTGTGCCCAACACCAATAACCCAAGTAGCCTCAGGACAAAACATGACAACAGACTGAAGGCAATTTCACCCAGTTTGAGAAGTTACATAGGGAATAATGAATATGAGAAAATGTTAAAGAATGGGAATAAAACCCACTATTGTGTTTCCCCCTCCCTTATCACTCAGACTGGCACTACTTATAAGTCTCGAAGACATTATAAATGCCAGTTTTCCACCTTATTTAGAACTTCACCATATGCTTTCTCATGCAAACTTTACTGGCACCCAAAATCTGCTAATAATCTTAGCAGATTACACACCAGTAACTGAAAAAGGTTGACAATACTGAGACATTGCACTGCATAAAAGACAATAATATGTTTGATACTACAAAACAGAGTATATAGCCTGGAATTATTTTGAAACATAAACATAAAAGTCATTATCTACTTTGAACTGGAAACATAACCGTTATTCAGTGCAATATCCAAATATAAGACTACTCATAGATAATCAAAACCCACAAAGGCACGTAAGAGGTTAAGCGACTTACGGAAGAGTGGAGGGAATGAAGTTGGCCAAGTGGGAATCACAAAAGGGAAATCAAACCTCATCAAGCTAGAGTAAACACTACAACGAAGCACCTTTTTCTTCCCAATATCCACTGAAAAAATCTTATCTCCCATGATAAAGAAGGCCACATCCTCTTCAAAGGGGTGAATAAGATTAACAACAGGCCTCACCTGAGGAAGCCCACAAGCCAAATAACTCTCATCTCTCCAAACATCCATCAAAGACACATTGTGCACTAAACCCCATTCTCCTCCTTGATAATCTTTCAACCTCCACAACTTCAAAACTTCACCGTCCACCATCTCCAAATATTGAATACACCCCCCTCCAACACCAACACACCGTTCCTTCTCTAAATCCGGCGTGTCGAAACGCCTCCAAGAGCCTTGAGGCAGGGGAATAAACCCACATCGAACCTTTTTTTGGGAACTAAAAGGGTCATCCCAAACGATCAACCCACAACTCATATCAGTCCAAACCAAGTGCCCATCATACTCAAACACTCCCCCAGGCCTCCATAAGTGCATATCCAGCATATAATTCGCAGATTTATTCTCCCATTTCCCAGATTCCGACCAGAACGTCATCAAAGTCGCCTTCTCTGTACCAATAAGCGGCCGATACTCGGCCACCACAAAGTTCGGGGCCGACCCACCTGGACCCGCGGCCCGGGTTGCTAGCCCGATGGCACAGCGATGGTTCAGGAGCCTTGGGGGGTCCGGAAGCTCGGACCATTGGTGGGTGATCGGGTTGCAGAGAACCAGGGTGTCGTAGTCGGTTCGGAGCGAGAAGGAATTCGGGTCCCTATTTTTCTCACCGTAGCCACCGTACGGGTCCCGTTTTCTGGCGACGGCAAAGAGGAGGAGCCCACTGCTGGCGGAGATCAGGGCGGGGAAGTTTCGACGGCTGGGATCAACCAGATCTTCCTCTACCATGTGAGGTGAGACAGACAAGGAGCTCACATTTGGAGGGTCTGTAAGTGAGAAGCTCAAGCTCCCATCTTCCGGATTCTGACCCTTTTCGACTCGGATGGCCCGGTCCAAAATGGCCCACGTAGGAGTGGAGTTACTGATGTAGGACGTGATGAAACGGGCGCTGGAAATGAGGGAAAACCAGCGTTTCGAAACGCATTTGCAACGGCAGATGGATTTCGACGGCAAACGGGTTAGGATCTCGCAAACGATATGGTCCGGAAACAGATCCGAAGAACCCTGGTCCGACATTTTTTTCCCAAAATAGAAAGCCTCCACCCCCGGGCGTCTCCTCGGGGGGGGGGGTGGTTTAGGGTAGGAGAAATTTACTGGGAACAAAACTAGGGTTGTGGGTTTTTACAGGAGGAAGAAAGAGATGGTATATAGTGTGTGATCCCAAATCCTAGGTTTCTTCCTTTCGCCCTTTTTTTTATATTTTATTTTTCATTATTTATTTTTTTTGGGGGGGGGGGGGGTGAGAGCAAGATCTTCCTCGGTTTTCAGAAGGCTCAAATGTGTGTGTGTGAGGTCAAACGCAGTGTCACGACACATATTATTTGAAGTATTTATTAAGATTTTATTTAAAAATTAAAATTTAAATGATATGCGATTTAAAGTCATCATAATAAATAGTATATTTTAACTAATTTGATGGAAAAAAAATAATAAATTATAGATATGTTAATATTATTATTTCTAAAAATTTAAATTATAAGATTAATTATAATATTTCTAAAAACATTTTAACTAAAATTTTAAAACAAACCGTGCGTAATACAAATTTAAAGGCTAGTATTTATATTAATTAGAAGCAACATCAATATTTAGATTTACTGTAAATAAACCAAAATAAATTATTCGGCCTCAATGTGCCCACCAATGTTCACATGAACTCAACTTACAGGATTCAAGTAACTACTGAAAAGTCATCCTCTTATTGCAAGTTTCAAGAGACCAAGAGTAGGCAATGTCCTTTAATTTGCTCTAAAAGAAAGGTGGTTCTATTTGCCTATCTAAGTTTTGTTTTGTTGTATGTTAACTTGTCGATTTATCATGATTTTTCATAATTATAAGATTAAAGGTGCTCAATAAATAAGTTATTTAGTTCAAGTTCGAGTTAAAACATCATCGAGTTAAAAAGATTTGGTTTGATTTCAATTTCGGGTTAGGTCATTTTCTTTAGATTAATTATATAGATCAATTGATACTTGGCTCAATAAACTTGTCTTGTAAAGAAAAACAACTTTGGCAGAAAATGTTCTTATTAGGTTCAACTTGGTTTCACTTGTTACGGCTTTTGGATCCTCTTTAGGTTAACTACTTCGGATGTCAATTCAAGTACTAATTTAGGTCAAAGAAGTTTAGTCACTTTGGTCAGGTGCACATGTAGCAAGTAATATTGTTTGGCCAATTAAGCTGATTCTATTATGGTATCATCTATAGTTCTACACTAGTGGTCAAAGTCAATTGATTTTTAAATTAACAATTGATGATTAGTTATAAATATCAATATTCTCGTAAACTTATATTATATAATATATCAATCGAACAATTTAAAAATACTTTATTTATAGCACGGGCCTCCATACCAGTACTTCAAAAATTAGGTTATAAGCCATGTAAGGACGGAGCCAGGATTCAAAGCAAGGGAGGTGAGAATTTTTTAGATTTATTTGAAATTGGAATTTGGGACTTAAGAATTAGGAGGAGAGTTGAGGGGGAGTGGAGGCGGCTACCGGCACAAGTTTCAAAACCGTAACTAAATTGAAAATTTCAATAAATCGATTTTCGCTTAACCAAAAATTTCGATTCTTCCAAAACCCGAACCATAATCGATTTTTTGGATCAGTTACCCGATTTTTCGGTTCGATTACCGGTTAACCGTTCACGAATAATACAAAAATTTTATTTTTTAACCTAAATGTTTCTTTTTTTAATGTTTAAATCTTTTTTTAAAAATTAAATTTCATTTACCATTCATAAATAATAAAAAAATGTATTTTCTGAACAAAATTTTTCATTTTCTATGTTTAAATTTTTTTTAAAAAATAATTTTGGTTCGATTAACCGACGATTAACTAAATTTTCGAACCAACCAAACCAAAAACTGAAAAAAAATCAGTTCAACTCAAATTTGTTCAGTTAACTAATTTTTCGATTCTTCTTTTCGTTTCGATTTTTTTTTCACACCCCAATATACAACAATGGATTTGGGTGGGCTTGAGGCACAGCAAACACAAAACAACCTGATTCAACAATTTATTTATTATTATTTTAATTAATTGGATAACGTGTTAACGACTGAGATACCATCAGCCTCTTAATTTTAATTTTTTTTAACATAATCGCGGAAAGTCATAAAATTTAACTAGAAAATTCTTAGCCAGAGTTCAACTCTGACCTGTCATATCAACAAAAGTTTTATAATTTTGTAATTTGTATTTCATCACTTCTTCAACCTATGGAACTCAATTTTAATCATTCAATAAAAATATTTATCATGGACCGACCTTATAACACACAACTTATTTTTTTAATCATTTAAAAATTAAATATTTGTTCAAAAAAAAGAAAAAAGAAAAAATATATTTTAAAAATCACGAAATGACAAAAAAGGAGGAATGGGGGAAGGAATGCCTGGGCAAGGCACCACGCATGCCTCACGCATTTCCCTCCTGCTGCCAGCAGCTCACTGACACGCCATGTGTCTCGCGAGCCCCACATGTGCCTCGCGTGGCACTGGCTGATAATGCTCTAAGGAAAGATAGAGTTATTAATCAAAAATGTCACTGAACTATGCAATTTATTCAAAAATGTCACAAAGTTTTTTTGGGGGGTACCTAAGCATGCCATTGAGCTAGTTTAGTTTGTATTAAAGTGTCACTTTAACGCTCACTTATAATGGAATTTTAATTCTTACTTACATAGTTCAATTGCATGCTTAGGTGCACAAAACACACAGTCGCACTTTTGAATAAATTGTAAAGTTTAGCGGATTTTTTACCAAGAACTCATAAACATAAGCAATAAATTAAGGCTTATAAATACTAAAACGAGCAAACCTTATGTCAAATAGCTCTTTTATGTGACCAATTAAAAATTGTTGAATACAATAAGGCTGAATTAATTTACAAAAGAGGGTCAATACAAATAAATTTAGTCTCATACAATAAATTATAAAACATCTTGTATAAGAATTCTTGAATATAATATCACATTTTCAACTTGTGGTACTTATATTATTTTTAATTTTTTTTAAAATTTTAATATGAAAAATACAATATTATATTAGTCTCTTAATTCACTATTATCTATTTCGTGAATTTTTATTTTTATTTTTTAAATAGAAAAAGGGAAGACTGCATTAATCATCTGAAGTAGATACAAGGTCATCCAAGGCCAGATCAAACAGTTGATCTGGGCCATCTCCAAACCATACCCTATATGTGGGTCAATACGGCTGGAGATGAGCGAGGGCATAAGCCACCCTATTTCCTGATCTTCTTACTAATGAGAAATTGCAGAAATCAAATTTATTGGCTACACTTAAAACATCCTTTAAAACAAAACCTATGATCATGTTTGGATAGGAATTTTTCCACAGATGGGAGATGATAGAGCTGCAGTCGCCTTCAAGTATAACCTTCTTGAAACCTCCTTCCCATGCTTAACACGGTGCAAAGTCGCAAGGTAGAGCTTCCTCAGGTTCGGGGCCATAGAAACCTTCTGATTGCCTAACCGTTGAGAAGAGAATGTTGCCATTAGAGTCCCGACTGATTGCTCCTCATCCACTTCCCCATTCCTATTTAGTAAATTTTCGGTCATCGATACCTTCAAAATCAATACACAATTTTTTACCCCCATAATTAAGACACTAATAAGTAGGTGAACTATTTGCACTACCATGTAATTAGACTAACACAACGGAACTATTTCATATATCTAATGTGCTTTCGCTATGTTACTCACTAAGGAGTTGTGATTAACTTGAGCGTATATATAAATACGTCAACGTTACTTGGGGAAATTTGGGAGCATGACTGTTTATCTCATGAATATGAATCCAAGTTGTAAAGTGTCTATTTGTCTGTCCCGGTTTCTTAGGATAACGTTCCCAATAATTTACCAGTAATCTTTTCAATCAGACAACATATTAGAATACGATGGGCTTGTTAGTTTGAGTGTTTATTTTCAAAGCAAGTGGTAAGTGGTAAGCAGTGATCAAATTTACTTGTAAGCAGTAAAGATAGGTAAGGATTTATAAGTCATAAGAAGTTATGTATAAGAATACCAAATGGAGATCAGGAATAATAAGCAGTAAGTTAACATTTGTATAGGCCCAATAGCAACCTCAACGAGCAATACTAGGAGTGCAAACTAATGCATGTAGGCAGATCTATGTTGAGCACTGGGGTGTTCATGGACACCCCGGACAAAAAAACTCCCAATGAGTTATATTTTGAAGGGGGTAACTGGTAAGTTTGATACATATAGACACTCTTAAAACGATTAGTTTAAGAAATGAACACTCATGTTTTATATGTTTAGATCTACCATTGCTTATGCATTAGAATCACCAAATTACCGGTCATTGGAAATAGTTGTTAGTTTAGGTCGGAGAATTAGCTGAGTACACACTACACACATACACAAATATTTGAAGACATAAGAATAGAATAACCTCATTGCCCCAAAAAATTGTATATGAAACTTTACATTTGATAGAAATTGTAGATAATTTATCTCATATAATATCCAAGTATTTATAAACTTGAGGTATCAAATCTTGCAACTTATCATTTATTTCGAGGGCAACTTGTCATTTATTTAATACTATCAATTTTAAAATTTGAGGTGATTTTTAGCTGGTCCTCCTTATCTCCTTCTTCCCCTGTAAAATTCTAATTTTTCATCCTCTTTTACATTCTCTCTCTTTTTAAAAAAAAAAATAATATTAGTCGCTTTACAGTCAATATTAGCCCTATTAATGTTAGTTACACGTTAACATGGCAATAACTAGTTTGATTTGATAACAACAAAAAAACAACCAATAAAATATATGTGCTCTGGAAAATGGGAAAAATCATTGGCCCAATAAAAAAAATACAAGCAAAGTGAAATTTCTTTGAACAACCCGCTTCAATTAGACGTGATAAAATTGATCTGAAATTTGAATCGAACGATCTAAACTTATATTTAACCCAATATCTAAAATATGTTCACTTGAAAGTAGATCAAAAATTCAAAATTGATCCGAACCGAATCATATTCGACCCGATCCAAAATTTTCTATAAAATTGTTTATTCTTGCATGATAAATGTATTGGACTAAAAATTAATTAATTCAAAATTGACCCGAACTTAAATTTATCGGACTTAAAATCAAACCGACAAAAAATATCATCTAATCTGAAATATATCTAATTCAAATTTAATCTGATCTGTACTGAATCAAATGATCCATTTATCAAGTATAAATCTAACCCAACCCAAATATTCGAAACATCCGGAAAGTGACTGAAAAGTGAAAACCCGCAAATCCTGAAGCATATTTGGATATACTGCCATTTCGGCCTCTGTTCTTGTAAAAACCCTATCATCAGTTCATCAGTGTTGAAACCCCAGCAGTGCTTGCAGTAAAATTTCTCCTCCTCGTGAAAAAAAAAATAAAAAATTCAAAGAAGGAAGAAATTTTCCGAGAATGTCGGGTGCGTCGGATCTTTTTCCGGACCAAATAATTTGCGAGATTCTAACCCGTTTGCCAGCAAAATCCATCTACCGTTTCAAATGCGTTTCGAAACGCTGGCTTTCCCTCATTTCCAGCCCCCATTTCATCACTTCCTACCTCTCTCACTCTACTCCTTCATGGACCATCTTGGACCGTGCCATCCTGGTCGAAGAGGGTCCGAAAGATTTCGATGTGGGTCTCTCTCTATCCGAGCTTCCAAGCATCAGTTCCTTCGCTATCTCTCATCGCATGGTGGACAGGGATGTAGTTGATCCCAGCCGCAGAAAATACCCCGCTTTGATCTCGAGTAGCAGTGGACTTCTCCTCGTCGCCATTGCTAGAAAACGGGACCTGTATAGTGAGAGAGAGAGGAACCCGAATTCATTCTGTCACCGAACGCAGCAAGACTCCCTGGTTGTTTGTAACCCGATTACCCGCCAATGGGTCCAGCTTCCGAAGCCTCCAGAGCTTTTGAACCATCGAGGTTGCATTGGGTTCGCCACCCGGGGTTCGGGTCCGGGTCGGGTTTCGAGCTTTGTGGTGACGGAATATCAACCCATTATTGGGTCGGAATCTGGTAGTTTGATGACGTTTTCATCGGAGACTTGGAAATGGGAGGAGAAATCTACAAATTATATGTTGGGTATGCACCTTTTTAGGCCTGGGGGAGTGATTGAGTTTGATGGGCATTTGGTTTGGATTGATATGAGTTGTGGGTTGATTGTTTGGGATGATCCTTTTAGTAAAGAGAATGTGGTTCGATGTCGTTTTATTCCGCTTCCACAAGGTTGCTGGAGACGTTTCGACACGCCGAAGTTGGAGGATGAGCGGTGTATTGGTGTTGGGGAGGGATGTATTCAGTATTTGGAGTTGGTGAATGGTGGGTTTCTGAAGTTGTGGAGGTTGAAGGATTATGAAGGAGGAGGACAATGGGGTTTGATTCACAAAGTGTCTTTGAATGATATTTGGGGTGATGATAGTTACTTGGCTTATGGGTTGCCTAAGGTGGTACCTGTTATTAGTTTTATGCACCCATTTGAAGCAAATGTTGCCTTGTTTGTTGTTGGTGATCGCATTTTTTCCGTAGATGTTGGGAAGAAGAAGGTCCTCAGTTGTGGTGCTTACTCTAGCTTGATTTCGTGTGTTTCACCTTTTGTGATCCCCAGGTGGCCTACTTCATTCCCTCCGCTCTTCCGTAAGTTGCTCAATCTTTTACGTGCTTTTATGGCTTTTATTTATTTATTTATCTATCTATTTATGAGTAGTCTCATTTTTGTATTTGGATATTGCTTAGTACAATGAATGGTTTACGTTTCAAAGTAGATAGTGACTTTTATGTTTATGTTTCAAAGTAATTCCAGGTTGTATGTTCTGTCTCTTAGTCTCAAACGTTTGCATTGAAGTGTGTCAATATTGACAACTTTTGAGGGCATTAGTATACATCTGCCAAGATCCTTACCAGATTTTGGAAGACATTAAAGTTTGCATGAGAAAGCATACTGTTTAAGCTCTAGATAGGGTGGAAAATTGGCTTTGAAATATATTTGAGACTTACAAGTAATGCCAGCCTGAGGGATAAGGAATGGGAAAAAAAGTATTGAGTTTTGTTGCTACTCTTTAATATTTTCTATATTCTCTATATGAATTCCCTGCCAAATTGAGTGAAACTGCCTTCGGACTTGGTCCTAAGACTACTTAGGTTATTGTTTTAGTGCCCACCATAGTAGTCAGTATCAATTGTTGATAGTAGAGGATGCTTATTATAGTGTAATGCAAAGTTCAATAATATTGCAAGGATTTAGCACATCACTATCATGTGCATCTCATAGATAGAAGTCATAGAACCCATAGAAGATATATGGCAATAAGCTGGTGGATATTTGTTTCTGTGTTTTGATTTGGTTTGTGCTTTTCTTTCAAAGATGCCCTTGCTTCTGCACCATTCTACCGAAGTAATTGGATTCTTAAATAGTAAATTTAGTTAAGTTCTAGAGGTATTGACTGTTCCATGCTGAAGTTTCTGATGTCATAGAAGAGCTTCTGCTTTGGACAGATAATCAATCTGCACTTCACAGCGTTTTGAGAGTAAGGTTTAATGACTGAGTTCGAACTTCTGTATTAAGTAGACATCTATGCACTTCACGAAAATCCAGACTGAAGTTGGGACTGCTTGGTTTATGTTTGCAAGTGATCTTCACTGAAGGCTTATGTTTTGCTCTAGTTCCATCCCCCCCCCCCCCCCCCCAACTTGCCTTTGTGGGGGGGCATCAGGGAAGAAGAGAGGGGAATCAGATGTTCAGGGGTTGATTGATTGCACTCTCATGAGCTTTTATATTTTAGTTCTCTCACCTCTCGGCTCATGGGATGGCTTCCCTCACCTTCTTCTCTGTTTTTTGAGGCAGGACTTGGGAGATGTTGGATACATGGGTATCAATTTGGGTGTGAATTTTGATGGATTAAGCCACCTATCGGCTCATGAGATGGCTTCCCTCACCACCTTCTCTGTTCTCCGTGCATTACTTTTGTTTTTAATAATTGTTCTTTGCTGAATCTGTAATGCAGTTGCTATTTCAGCAAAAGAGAGTGGTAATGAATACTTCAAGGCAAATAATTTCAATGAAGCTATTCATTTCTACTCAAGAAGCATTGAACACTCACCAACAGCTGCAGCATATGCAAATAGGGCAGCTGCTTATCTCAAGATCAGTGGATACCGACAGGCTGAGGATGACTGCACAGAGGCCTTAAAGCTAGATGATCAGTACATGAAAGCATATGCCCGCCGAGCAATTGCCAGAAAAGAACTTGGAAAGCTTAGCGAGGCAAAGGAGGATGCAGAGCTTTGCTTGAAGTTGAATCCAAGTCAAGATGATATACAGAAGCTGCTCGGTGAAATCAACTCCTTGCTGGAAAAGGTGAAAAATTATATACTGCAAAATGTCATAATATGCCCTTGTTACATGCTATTTATATTATATTGCCTTTCAATGGGAAATATTGCTTGGCAAAATTACTTGGACTTAGGTACAGGTATCGTTACGATTTAGGGTTACTTGTCCAATTTTTCAGACTTGGCCATTTTCAAGGGATTCTTTGAAGTTTTAGCCTACTATCTCCAGTTCTTATGCCATCTTTTAGAACTTTGAGCATTTTTGTATCCTTGATTTATGCTTGGACATTCATACAGGTAACCGTCAAGAGAGATGCTGAAGATGGAATTGTTCCCGATGTCTAGCCTGGTTGAAGTGTCAACTGAAGGCCATAATGTGTGTATATATAATCTAGTGCTCGATATCATGTTTTAACACTTTTAGGTTCGATGGATGCATCGTTTGATGCTTTTACGAGAGATCCAAGCTGTCTAGTTACATGTCTAATCTTCTGCCATACAACTATTGACGTTGCAAGTTGAATTCTGCATTTCTGTCTGATGTTGAATGTGGGTTAGTCTATCTTTTGGTGGTACTGAAGATGAAAGTATCAACCCTTCTTCATGAGGTTTCTTTATGTGTATTTTGTTTTGCTTGCTTCTTGTTTGGTGATCTTTGGACACCTAAAATTTATGTGCTTGTTGGGTGTCCTCCAGACGTTGTGAATCCTTCCTTATCTGTCCGTAAAATTTTTTTTTAAAAAAGCAATTTTTCCCAATTATTCTCAAACCTTTCCAATTCTTTCTAGTCCTCCTTAGTATTTTCCAATCATTTTAGAAAAAAAAAATAGTTACTTTTTAAGTTGATCTCCAATCCCTTTCAATCTTTTCAACTCTTTCCAAATTTTCATAATTTTTACCAATTATTCTTAATTATTTCGAAAAATACCAATCTTCTCTAATTCTTTTCAATTCCTTCCAATTTAACCAGTTTCAAAATTCAAACCCCTATCTCCCAATGAAAAGAGTAGGCTCTATTAGATGAGGATCATAAATTTTGTTTTACATTTTTTTTGGCTTTACATTGTTGAGTTAGTGTAGTTTTTAAAACCTAATCAAGTAATTCATGTTAAAGAAAATTTTTTTTTAAAAAAAACATTAGGAGAAATTACATTGTTTAAAAAATGTTAAAAATACAAAGGTCATGTTTGGTAAAGAGCTTTTTGGCCTCAACAAAAGCTTTTTGAGACTATTAGCTATTTGAACTCAATCAAAAAGTGTTTTAGAGTGTTTAGTTGAAGAAATTTTTGTATCAGCTTTTTATAACCAAAAAGCTAATTTGTAAAAAGTTCTTTGGAATAGCTTATTCAAATAGTTTTTTTTTATTTTTACCACTATATTTACCATATTACTCATTAACAACTTTCACAAAATTATTTCAAATGCCACTTAGAACAAACAATTAGTAAATATTTTCAAAAATCACATATTATGGCTGGCTGTGATGTTTAAGTTAATGATTTTTATTTAATATTTTCTAAAATTTATCAAAGAATTTGCGTTAATTTGTCTTACACAATATATAAGCGGGCTTATCTCATACAAATTTGATATATTATTAATAAGGAAACTAAGATAACAATGAACAAAAGTATTATCATCACCAAAATTGGGAAATGTATAAATATAATTTCATATATCACGTAATTCTTAATTCATATTTAGAAGAAAGATGAATATCATTTACAAAGATTGTTATGTTAAAAAGAATAAGAAATTGAGTTAAGAGTATAAGTGGAATTTTACAAAAATTAGAAACAACTAATTTTATCAAACACTTTTTCCCAAAATAGCAAATACAATCAGTTACATCGAAAAATATTACAATTAACAACATAAAATAGAATTTAAATTTAACTAGATCTGACGATCGAGTTGGATTTATGCTAGTCCATATAAGAGTTGCGTCATTCCGAAATACATCGTATCAAGTTTTGTAGTCATTCGATACTGAACATTTATTACTTACTCTACTTGTATTCTGACTGTTTATTTCAAGAATACACAACTACAAGATACTAACATTGATTTACTTGCAGTAGATTGGCATGCTTGTCTTTGCTCTACCCTCTGTGGGAACCTTCCTTTGCTAATTAATCGGAAGAGGGAGGGGTGTGTGGATTGGGTCTTGGGCCCTGACCGCTTTGTCCTCCTTCTCCTGGTCTGGTTGGCCTATTAGGTCTTCCCTATATATGTACGCACACACACATATATACACACACGCATATATACACACAAGGACTCTCTACGGCCAAAAATGTATGTGGAAATAAGATTATTTACATTTGGATCTCTCCAAATCCCACGAAATTGGGATCCACTATGGAAGTTGTTCTGTTGGATCCTAAATTTGAAAAGCATTGTCTGCCCGGTTATATACAACAAAAAGAATTTGACAACAGTTCGAAGAAGAAACAAAAAACAGAAAGGAAGGAAAACAGAACATCAGCCATTGTGCTTGGTGGTCGATAGACCTTGGAGTTTCGGCAATTGCAGAGCTTAACTAGCATGTACGGATATACCAATTGCCGGCTTTCTTGGACCTTGGACTTTAGCTAATTCTTGGAAAATTTATGTTGATCAAATGGTTTTACGCATGAATCATCATGCTTCCAAGCTAGTAACTTAGGCATGCTACTAGGCTTCTAGTTATTGTCCTCAAAACAGTTTTCCGCAAATTTATATCCCATATTTCCTTCTATACAGTTACTGTGGTATGGCTGAAGCCTTCACTGTTAATTCATTCTCCATTGCTTCTGAGCTCAAATCAATCAAGGTTCTCCGGACGAGTTAATATGTGACCATGATGACTTGTTTTACCTTGCAGTTTACTTTCATTAATTTTTCTGATTATTACATGCCTTTGCTGTGTAAATTCGGATCTGATATTGCTGACAGAGTCTGACACTCGATCTTTGTCCAATTCTTAAGAAAATTAGGTCACGGAAAAGACAGCATATAAAATATCATTGCCTTTGTGGTTGGTGGGTATTTGCCTCTGAAATAATCTTTGATTTCACTCTAACATGACTGGTAGCATAGAGTTTAAAATCAAACTAACCCCCCTCCTCCAATACACTAATTAAAAGGAAAATGATATTATGTATGTGAAACATTTGTTGTTCGGTGTATATCATGATCGTGACCATGGGCGGAGTTACATTGGGGCAAGGGGGTCAAATGACCCCCTGGTTTTTTGGGAGGGAAAAAGTTAAATATGAGATATTTTTGTGGATAAAAAAATAGATATATATTAATTAGATCACCTATATTTTGCAAATGTGTACTTAGCAGGATGGTTGGTTGTCCTTTACTTGTTTTAAGGGGTCACAGGTTCAACTCTCATCACTCTCCTTCTGCAGTGCCTTGTACGTTTTTTTTTTTAGGTTTGCCCATTCATTTTCCCTAATTTCTGTCTCTCGACTCTCTAGTCTTGTTTTGCTTTCCTCCTCAGATGCTCTCTCTCTCTACCCAACCCACTGCCCACGCATTCTCTCTCTCACTCTCTGTAGTCTGCCCAGGCCAGTCACCGACCACCCAACGTCGCCCGCCACTTGTGCCGGTAGCCACCTCCACTTCTCCTCATATCTCCTCCTAACTCTTCCCAAATCCTAATTTGAGATAACTCCCAAAAATTCTCCCCCCTGCTTTGAATCCTAACTCTGCCCTTTATCGTAAATCAAGTATATGTAGTTACATGCTCTTGTTCATGATCATTGTTTTTAGATTTCCCCTTTGAGCTAATAATGACCACAATCATCGCGTATGAAGCATGGATTGGATACTGATACACGTAATGGACACAACAAGACATCGACGTGCTGACATGTGAGTTTTTCAAAGAAAAGTTAGGATACGAAATGTACACATATTGATGAAAAAATATTTATCAAATCACTTGTGGGTTCATACTTTATTCTATGTTTTGAGGCTTGGGAGTGATTGTATTTGGAGCACAATGATGACAAATGCTTCATAGTATGTATGCCCTACGATTGCCCATAACAACACACAATTTCGTTGTGTCATCTATGTATTTGGCATGCATTTGAGAATGTACGAGAGTGTCGGTATCCAACACGTGCTGGACACATATACTTGACACTGGAAAGTGTTTGTGCTTTTTAGGAAATCTCATACCCTTGAATTTTTCCATCATGTATTTTCTCCTGTAGCAAGTGCAATTTTTCTTGCTGCTTCCTCGTGAAAACCTTTCTCTACCATATTGATTCAGTACGAGGATTAAATGACTATCTGCTCTCTGAAGAGGGTTTCCCCACACATTTCTTTTCTGCTCACAGTATTCATTGTTGGATATATATGGCAGTTGCTTCCTCAGCAAAAGACCATGGCAATAACTACTTGAGGGAGAAGAATTTCAATGAAGCTATTGACTGCTACTCAAAAAGTATCCGCCACTCACTGACAGCTGTAGCCTATGCAAAAAGGGCAGCTGCTTACCAGATGATCAGTGAATACCTGCAAGCTCAGAATGACTGCACGGAGGCCTTAAACTTGGATCGTCAGTATACGAAAGCATATGCACACCGAGCAATGGCCAGAAAAGAACTCGGAGTAGGTAAAAATTCTTTGCTATTTTCGGAGCGAATGTTGTAATTATACTGTCATCTAATGGCAATCATTACCGAGCTGACTTACCTAGACTTGAGTACAAGCATCCATCATGGGTACTTGTCCAATTTCCAGACTCAGCTATTTTCGGAGAATTCTTTTGGGTTTTCTTTCCCCACAACCAAAGAATTATATGAGTTTTGCCCTATCTTCTAATGCTCAGGTGTCATAATTGTGCGTATGTTCATTTCATTTGTGAAGATGAGGCAGGGTAATATTGTTCCTAGTATAAGTCAATTATGTCACTTGGGTATCCTACCGTATGATGAAGTCGAATATCTTCAGTATTTAGGTCATGTTATTAGAACTTCAAAACAATTATGCATTCTTCATATGACTCAGGGAAACGAATGGAGATAAGGAGGTCCCTGCAATGTTGTGTACTTGTGTATATAATCTTGAGGCCAGCTCTGTGTCTAATGCTTTGATCCGGTTTGCAGTTAAGCACTACACCTTTTGATGGTTTAATAAAAGTCCCAGGACATGGTATTGTGTGTCTAAACCTAATGCTATGTAACTACTCACATTTCACCTTGGATTTTTTCCCCATGTCTGTGGTGACTTCGTATCTGCCCTTTATGGCTGTGAGAAAGACGGAAGATTCAACGCTTTACTGAGGTTCTTTTTATGTTAAATTTGCTTTGTTTCCCTGTTCTGTTGTAGTTTTAGGGCAGCTTGTTTCTGAAAGATATATTCTTGTGTGCCTGTTTCTGTCCTTTGTCCAAGGCATGTTCGTTGTCATGGAGAGTTATTTTCATCATCGAAATCTTGGATTATGCAATTCGTGAAAAGCGATTGATCAAGATTGAGATGAGTGTGATATCTAGAAATAATGATAAAATGTTGTTCTGATTTTTTGTCAAACTTTGCCAAAGGATCCAACAATATGGCCTAAATAAAAATCTAACCAGTCTAAACCACTAACAGACCACATAACCACAGTTGCTTATCATATAACATTAGATCTTCCAGGACTGGAAAGCATCCCGTGTTGATTTATGTGTCTTCATTGTTGCACAGGAACATTAGTTCTGTGTTCATGGCCCTACAAGAAACTACTTATTTACAAACAATGCACATTTTCAACACAAATTATGACACCAAGAGCATGTTACTTTGCTAGGAAGTTTCTTTTGAAAGTATTTTCTGACGAGCTAATTTGTATAAAACATTTCTACCATTTCGTAATTCATACATTCATACCTACTTTGCTAAACAATGAAAATCACCCCCCCCCCCGGGGAAAAAGCATAGAACATAAAAATCACCCGCATGGATGGCAAGAAATACCTCTTTCTATGTTGTAGGAAATGCTTTGGACACATTGTGCTAGTTAACACTTTGCAAATGTTGCCAAAAGCGAACAGCGAACAGGGAATCCACTGCTAGTTCTAGTTTCAGCGTCTGAACAACTTCACGAATGCCGCTAATCCTGGTTTCAGCGTCTGAAACGCTTCACATTCTAAGTCCTCTGCAGCACCCAAGAGAAACAGCAAATATTCAAGTTTTAGGCACACGGTACAGTAATGTTGACTACTTTAAATTGCTAACAATCACAAGCAACCGGAAGATTGCAACTGCAATACATGCCTTTTTAGGATCTTCGCACGTATACACTGTGAGTCGAACGCGCGTACAGCAAGCAGGTTCAGATTTTGAGCGAGAAACCTTCGAGGACAACTCAAACCTGAGTGCTAAATCATACATGAGCCGACATACATAGCTACAGCTTATGTATTGAAATCCAATTGCTATATAGATGCCATCAGAGAGAAAGTGGGAGGCAGCAAACTCATTTCTCAGTCAAGGAAAATAACAAGAGAGAAACAAATGTCCATCATGCTCAGGATCACTTTCAAGTTCTGGCAGTGCCAAGCATACTTCCTCTAGTCTGCCTACAAATCAACAGATTAGCTGCCCTGAGAACAAACCATAAGCAACGTACTTATCAACCCCCTAGTATGACTGAAGCACACCAAATACCATCAGTGTAATCCATCAGAGATACTGATATCCCATTCAATAAACATCACACGCATCATCTGCAGTGCAGCGAACGCTACCAATTACTAGAAGTTTTCAACAATTAAACTCTTCAACATACCATGTCAGACATCATCTGTGGCGAATGCTCGCAATTACTTCTTGAACTCTTCAACAATCAAACTCTTCAACAATCAAACTCTTCAACATACAATGTCAAGTATTAGCCCTACAACGTAAACAGTACCCTACATGCTCCATACCTTTCATGCACAACACTAGAGGCATTTGACTGCAGTACAGTTGCGCACTAAATACATACGGATAAGAAAATAAAAATCAGAGATATAGAGGACCGGAGAGGCAGACAACAAATGCACGCAAGAAATTGAAAGAACACTGCTAGATTCACTTCCTGCCTGAAAGCTTTAAGGAGTCGACGAGACTAATTACCCAGTATTGTTCTATTAACCACAACCACTGAATGCAAGCATGAAATTGAAAGAACATGGTAGATTCAATGACTAAAAACTTCGAGACATCAACAAGACTAATTAAACAGTACACTTTTATCAACTACTCTAAATCTAAATCACTAATCACCAAATGCAAGCATGACATCAAAAGAACACTGCTACATTGAGTGTCTGAAGCCTTGATGACGTCAACAAGACTAATTACACAGTGCACTTCCATCACCTACTCTAAATTTAAATCACTAACCACATGAGAAGTAAAATGCAAAAGCACGCACCACAAGTATGCAACTAGGATACATGCCTTCTTAGCTAGCACTCCTATGCACTGAGACAAACACGCACTGCAAGTCCACAACTCGTATACCTGCCTTTATACCACTTCTCCCATATGCAGAGATTGAGAGCAAGCAAGCGTAGACTTTGTGCAAGGCAACCTCTAGCATAACTTGAACATATAATGCTCATCAAACCAGATAACAAAAGGAAACCTGCTCCTGCGCACTGAACCTACATAACCTACAGAGCTGCAGCTTGTCAAATGAAATCCATCAGAGAGGAGAAAAACAAACAGAAAACGTCCACCACATCCAGAAGCTTTACAGTCCACCACACCCAGAAGCTCAACTGCGAACACAAAGGAGGAAGCTAGAACAATCCGCAAGCACTGCAAGAGGCACCTTCCAGTGTAACACGGTACAAACGTTGCATGTGCTGCATTCCCATCAAGTTTCATACTAGCAGCATAGTCAATGCAAACAAGTTGTTTCACTGAGCAGAAACATCAGATATCGCTCATAACCAAACAGTAATAGCCATTTTAATGCAAACACAAAGCAATTTTATTTACTGGCTCAAGAACTTTAGGAGTTCATGAGCAATGTAGCACTGATACAAATTCAAACTTAAAACTTGAAACAAAGAAGCTTTCGTCACAAAACACAACCAGACTGAACAGAGTTCATCACAACTACTAAATCCCTTCACGCTTATAGAGAAACCAAGGACACAAGGACTTGACACAAGGACTTTTCAAACATCCACACAGACACCATGACCCTTAAGACTTAGAAACCACCACGAAGACGGAGAACAAGGTGGAGGGTAGATTCCTTCTGGATATTGTAATCAGCCAAGGTGCGTCCATCCTCAAGTTGCTTACCAGCAAAGATCAGCCTCTGCTGGTCTGGTGGAATACCCTCTTTGTCCTGAATCTTCGCCTTCACATTGTCAATTGTGTCAGAGCTCTCAACCTCAAGAGTGATTGTTTTCCCAGTCAAGGTCTTAACAAAAATCTGCATACCACCCCTCAAACGGAGCACCAAGTGGAGAGTGGACTCCTTTTGGATGTTGTAATCCGCTAGGGTCCTGCCATCCTCAAGCTGCTTTCCAGCAAAAATCAACCTCTGCTGGTCTGGAGGGATGCCCTCCTTGTCCTGGATCTTTGCCTTGACGTTGTCAATGGTGTCAGAGCTCTCCACCTCCAAGGTGATGGTCTTCCCAGTAAGGGTCTTGACAAAGATCTGCATGCCTCCCCTCAATCGGAGCACCAAGTGAAGGGTTGATTCCTTCTGAATATTGTAGTCAGCGAGGGTGCGACCATCCTCAAGTTGTTTCCCAGCAAAGATAAGCCTCTGCTGGTCTGGGGGAATTCCCTCCTTGTCCTGAATCTTGGCTTTCACATTGTCGATGGTGTCAGAGCTCTCCACCTCCAAGGTGATAGTCTTCCCAGTGAGGGTCTTGACGAAGATCTGCATACCACCACGGAGACGGAGAACCAAGTGGAGGGTGGATTCCTTCTGGATGTTGTAGTCAGCAAGGGTGCGACCATCTTCCAGCTGTTTACCAGCGAAGATCAACCTCTGCTGGTCTGGGGGGATGCCTTCCTTGTCTTGGATCTTGGCCTTGACATTATCAATAGTGTCGGAGCTCTCAACCTCCAAAGTGATAGTCTTTCCTGTCAAAGTCTTCACGAAAATCTGCATGCCACCACGAAGACGGAGGACCAAGTGGAGGGTGGACTCCTTTTGAATGTTGTAGTCAGCAAGAGTACGACCATCCTCAAGCTGTTTCCCAGCGAAGATCAAACGTTGCTGGTCTGGGGGAATACCTTCCTTGTCTTGGATCTTGGCCTTGACGTTGTCAATGGTGTCTGAACTCTCGACCTCAAGGGTGATTGTCTTGCCAGTAAGAGTCTTGACGAAGATTTGCATGCCTCCTCTTAGACGGAGGACAAGGTGAAGGGTAGACTCTTTCTGGATGTTATAGTCAGCCAGAGTCCTGCCATCCTCAAGCTGTTTGCCGGCGAAGATCAGCCTTTGCTGGTCTGGAGGGATTCCCTCCTTGTCTTGGATCTTGGCCTTTACATTGTCGATGGTGTCAGAACTCTCGACCTCGAGAGTGATGGTCTTACCGGTGAGGGTCTTAACGAAGATTTGCATCTGAAACAGATTACAAAACACGAATTAATCACTGAAATCAAACAAAGAATAGCCTTTATTCACATCACGCGGAAGATTCTAGATCTAAAAATCTTCTAAAACGATTTCAGTATCGATCGACGATTCGAAATCATAAAAACCGGAATTTGTACTCAATAAAGATAAATCGCAGAAGATCAACGAAATCTGCCCCAATAACAAAAAAATTGCAGTAGATCATCGAAAATTCAGCCAGAAACCAATCCTTTCAACCTAAACCTAGGCTAGAATTTGAAATTCAACCCAACCGCACATATTAGCCCAATAATAGACTCAAAAATAAAAATTCCAAATCCGCACAGTCCAAAATCACGAAATCAGAACAGATTACTTCTCCGACGATCAAGCTTTCAAGAATCAACACTCAAAATTCAAGGTTACTAATCAGCACGATCGAAAAACAAAAACTTTGAACAATCTTTTGAACAAATCAACTCATGCACAAAATCGCAAATCAAAGAAACCAAAAAACGCTAATCAAACAAGATCAACATCACCGATATGACTTCACAAACCCTAATTCCAGAAACAAAAACAAATCCTCCATCTGAATATAGAGCAAGAAATTGAATACAAATTGATACCTTGAGAGGAGTTTGAGCGCTGCGAGGAGAGAGAGAGAATTGCAATGATCAGAACAAATTCAAGATGATTTCTAAGATCTTAAGAGTGAGAAACCAAGAGAGGGGAGGCCTCTATTTAAAGCCTTGGTGACGGACTTAGTTGAGGAAATCACGTCTCTTTATCCAATCACTAAACGACACGTGGTCGGCCGACCTACTCTTGTGGGGCCAGGGCTACCTTTCTTTTTCTTGGCCTTTTATTTTGAGCGGTTCACCGAATACGCAAGATCCTTTTCTTTCCTCAGTCGTCATGTCAGCCAATTGAGATTTTATCTAGTGTGGACGACCTCATGGACTTATCATCGAGATGTGGATATCTCACCCTCCAATGCGGTGATGACCGATTCAGGAATCCAAACGGGCCGTCGTTGGAATTTCTCGGAAGTACATGCATGCAAATTCAAATAAAAAATAAAGAGCTCTATTTGCTCCCCAAATAAAATTAAAAAAAAAAACAGGAACAAAATACAAAGTTCAATAAGCTTTTGTATTCACTCATTCATACTATAGAGTAGTCTGATGTACAAACATCCTGTATTTATGTAAAATTTAAAGAAAAATTGTACTTTAAGAGGTGAATTATAGGAAATTTAATCTGACTTTGTCATTAGCTGATTCATACGATATATTAAAATACTTAGAACATAAATACTTTTGAACGAATAGAGCTCATAACTATTTTTCATTCTTAATTTTAATGCTTGTCAAATTTTGAGTTTGGATTAGATAAATTAGACAATATTAAAATTTGGACAAGAAATTAATGTTCGACATTCTATTTTTTTTTGTTGGACAATTCGGATAAGGCTAAATTTGGATTAAAATCGAATTCAAACTATAGAAATATGAACAATGTTGTATCTAAATTTAAAATTCAGACGAAAAATTTATGACGATACCCAATTTTTTAGTCAAGACATATTTTTACCAGCACTACTTAATTTTATACTTTTCTTTTACAAAACTTTACTAATTTTGAAAAGGTTCTAAAGTGTCTTGCAAGCTCTAGATATTTGACTTTTTATAAATTTTAATAGTTTTCTATCTTAATATATATATAATTTAAATTATTATATTCTTTATATATTAGTAAAGACTATTATAAATGTTTATATTATTTTATAGAAATTTTTAATAGAATGTATGTGACTACAAACAAATATGTATTGTAATCTATTCAAAACTTCAATGATCATTTGAACCACTCAAATTAAAGTAATTCCACAATTATTTATTTATTTATTTATTTATTTTTGCTAACCATACAAATCAGAATCAATTTGAATAAATCCTTATCTGATTTGATATATCCAAGTCGGCAGTCAACCAATCTTAATGACCGTTCATTTTATTTGACTAAAGAAAAGACAAAAGAAAAGGAGAATATTATTAAATTAATTGAGTTGTCATTATATTTGCCATCAAATTGTACAATGATTGCTTTTAGAATTAACTAATGGAATCTTTTCTAATAATTAGCCATTCATATAATAAAAATGATTTTTTTTTTTTCCATCATAACGAAAATGCAACCGCCAGAAAAAAAGGGGGGGGGGGTTGCGGATTTTTTATAACTCCTTGTCTTTTAATTTTTATAGACTTGTATTCTGTTTATGGTAGCTATGAAGGGATATGAAGTAATTTGGTTATTGGTACAATCAGCCAGGAAGGATGCTTTGAAATCAAAGTTATAAATATCATATTAGTCGTCGTATTATTTTTTCAATAGAATGAGATATACCGGATTTATATATCATTGTACCAGATTCGTACCATTTTGAATTTCAAAATATTTAAAACAATCAAAGTGCAAAAAAATTGAAATTTTACTGTATTAGGTTGTATTTGCCCAAAAATACCGGTACTAATCGATATTTTGCGATATTAATCGGTATTTGACTGGTACAATATTGGTCAGTAGCTTGTGGTGTTTCTTAACCGGTATAGTACGGTATTTATCACATTGGTGAAAACTCTCTCTGGACATTCACAAGCATCTCAACCAAACATGTAAAACTAATGTAGTGTTTGGTCGAAAGTAATACAATCACTATGTAATGGAATCAACTGTGCAATGCAATTATTAGTGTAATGAAATGGAATAATAATTGCATTACAATGTTTGGTTACAAAGTTTTTACAAGTGCAATGGAATGAATTCATTTACAAACAATACTTAATTTTACACATAATGTGAAGTGCTTGCAATTTTATGTTTGCGTATTTTAATTATTTGTAGCTTTGTTGATAATTATCATCTAATATCTTATCCTCATGACTACGATATTTTACATGAGACTTACTTCACTATATCTCTTCTAGATTAAAATAATGTAATATTTTTCAAGTTTACCAAGTAGAAAGAAGAAGATGATGATGATGATGATGTGAAAGAGACATGATGTCTAGAATGCACAAAAATATTGTTACAATAATACAATTGTGATTTAGGTTAAACTTTATCTAATATGGAGATGAGAGAGAGACGTGAATGGGCTTCAAACCTTTAAAAAAATGTTGTCAGATTAATAAGAGATGACAAGTACAGAAGAGACAATGGAGAGAAGAGAGAGAAATTTTCCAAATATAATAGTTTATAGTTGGGTAGGCTTTGATTCAAAGGTATGCAATCACAATTGTTTGGAAAAATTCAAGTAATTGTAGTTGCATAGATTGAGGTAAATGTGATTACAATGCAGTCTTTATTACACTCCTCAATTGTAACCAAACATGGTAATTGCATAGATTGAGGTAAATGTGATTACAATACAATCTTTATTACACTCCTCAATGGTAACCAAACATGGTAATGGAATTACCATTATCATTTTGATTGCACCATCACTTTGATTATATAGAACCAAACAAGCCATAATGGAGCGTTTGGTTGGACGCAATGCAATTAGGTGGTAATGCAATCAATAACGTAATGTAATGAAAATGAAATGTAATGCAATAGTGATTGCATTACCTCGTTTGCTTGGCTATAAACTAATTGCATAAGGTAATGTAAATATCATTCCATTACCATGTTTGGTTAGCTATCTCATATGTAATGGAATCAACTTTGCATCTAACCTTTTTTTTAGAAATGTTTGTTTTCATCAATTAAATACTAGTTCAAACTTAAATACTAAATTGAAACAAAATTACAAGAAATAAAAGGACTAAAAGGACTAATTCAAACTTAAATGCTAATTCAAACTCAAATGCTAAATTCAAACTTAAATACTAAACTTAGTAATTGTTTAACTAATTTTGAAACACTTTTAACCCAACATTAAACATAAACATAGATGAGGAATTTCAATAACCACAAATATCTAAACTACATAGCAGAGGTTTCATAATGTTCCGTCAAATGAAAAGCCAAACATCAAGAGAGGTCTAAATATCCCCTCGAAGAAGAGCTTGCACCCACTCTTTCCTTTCGGCATCAGGGATACTGAAAAATACATCTACGCTCTCCGGCTCAGATGCAATTTTTCTTGCCGCTCGATGCCTCTCCATGGTTGTCAAACCCAAGTTAGCCAATTCTTAATTCAATTTGGAGCGCTTCTCACTTAACTCGACATCAAAGCCGATAGCTCGACTGATGTTGCTACTAGCAGCCCTTATCTCTCTCCCAAGAATAGATGCAACTTCTGATAAACCTTTAACTAAGTTATCAGATGCTCTTACCCGTTTTCCTAAATTTCCAGATTTCCCAGAACTTGCCTCAACCCCAGAAGGCTCTTGAGTAGCTGAGGATTCAGGTTCATCTTTCTTACTTGACTCTTCATTTTCTCCCTCTTCATTCACCTCATCTTCCATTTCTTCAGGGCCTTTAACATCTTTCCCCGAAGCACGATCCTTTCCAAAGATAATGCACAAATCCTCATAATAGGGGCACGGTTTACCTCTCCAATCGTTACCTCTAGGGTGATTCTGTATCATGAAGAATTAATAATATTAGAACACAACCATTAAAAAGAGATTCCAAAGCAATTAAAAACGGGCTGAGAGGCCGAGATGTAAACTGAGTGCTTCCCATCATCACCACTAATAAACCGGGAGCTTCCAAAGCTTTCATAATCCCATAAAATCCCACCAAATCAACACTAAAAAAATAAAGACTAAAACTGGGA
>JACYFF010031959.1:94832862-94856094 GCA_017589665.1 Selenicereus undatus
CCTGACATTACTATAAGGAAAGAAAAGCAAATTCAGATGCAGGGACAACAAAGATATTCTGCCAAAACTTTGTGCGGAGGAGGTCCATGTTGTAAATAGGCCATATACGCTTTAACAAGATAAGATGGGAGAATGTACTCCAAAAGATCAATGTAATGCATGGAAATGGTTAGTGATGGAGATCATATTAGGATGAGACTACGAGAAAAATACCACTGTTGTTGATACATCCTGATGGAAAGAGCAAGTGAAGGTGTGTTGAACTTCCTAACACTTTCAATATAGTGTTACCTACTAATTTAAAGATAATACTAATGTTTTTTTCTTTGTTTTACTTATAAATCCTGAAATAGCTATTTTCGTGAACATGGACTAGGAAATGCAATAGAAATAGAGATAACGTTTTCTAAGACGTCCGTTTGCTATTTGTGAGCATCGATGAGATCCTCATAGTACATCACAAGTTACCGAAAAAGGAGGGACAGGAAGAGGAGAAGGAGGATAAGAAAATCCAATAGATGCAAAGGTTGAGGATGTTGGACATGAAAATAGGGAAACAGATGTTAGTTTGGAAGATATTGAGGTCGAGAATGTTATTCTTGTTGAAAAAAAGCATAATAAGATAGGTATGACATGCGCTAATCAGATCGCATTGTTGATGTTGTAGAAAGTTCTATCGCTTCTTTTGTTGCAACTTCTAAGATAGGTGTTGATCCTCCCAATTGCAGTATTACATAATGCATGAGTTTTCTAAATTCCCCTGCTCATTTTGAGCTTGGAAGTGAGTTATGTATTTTAGGTGCTTGTTTATTTATCAAGCGATAGTATAGAGAAATGTTTAATGTATTAGAGGAATGTAAGAGTGGTCTCGCTCGAAGATGAACTTAAACATGAGCGTAGACGTGCTTCTAACCATTAGATTTTGTTTTTTTGGATTTATTGGTGCAAATTATGTTCTTCTTAAATAATCTTCATCCTGTAGACGTGTTAAATTTTAGTTCTTGTTTTTATTTTTGTGTGTTAATGGCAAGCAAAGTGTTACTTTTTTTAGCAAGAGAAATTGATTGTCCTTTATCTTATTCATATAAAACAATTTCCTTTTTGTAAGGATTATTGATTATTCTTTGTCATAAGCTGTTTGATTGTTTTTGTTAGGATGACCGAATGAATATTAATGCAAAGGAGAATCTAATAGCGAAGTTAAAAAGGATTATGAGGACTCACAAGATGAATTCAAAGGGGATGAAATGGATGATGGTGAGAATGATGATTGTGAGGAAGATGAAGATACATTGCTTGAACATGAACTTAAGACGGGAATTGTGCTTTTAATTGTCACATTGGGAGTAGCATTATGCATTTAATATATTTTATGGAGTAGCTTATGAAGTAAAAGTTTAGAACCTAGATGTGTTCAAGGTGGCAATATGTATTTGAAACACTCAATACACAAGGCAAAAGCTATAGAATCAAATTAGAGTAAGGTGTATTACTCAAGTTAGCCAAATTATTAGCGGATGGTTATGGTCTACATCCAACCAGGGCAATGGGTGCAGAAGAGGCATTAACTATGTTTCTTTGGACGTGTGATGATGGACATTTCAATCGTAATTTTTAGTCTAGATTTAAGCATTACGTGAAAATAATAAGTAAAAAATTGTTTGAGGTTCTACAATTCTCAGTGGCTTTTTTTCAAGAGGTATTATACAACTGTCTGATCTTCAACTTAAAGATATTCCAAGTAAGATTAGAATGTTATTGATTTTTGCCATATTTTAAAGGCATAATTGAAGCAATAGATGTTACTCATATTCATGGAGCCATTACTCCAAAAGAGAGTGCAGTTCCATACATAGGTATAAAAAGGGTATGCCATTGAAAATGTGATGACAATATGTAATCTTGACATATTGTTTACCTTTGTTCAAGTCATTTAGAAAAGATCTGCACATGACATGACACACATATCCTTACTACGATGCTAGAAAAGTACAAAAATACCAACATCTGTCCACATCCTCCTAATGGGATACACTATTACATTATTTCATCAATTCCATATGTATTGTCAAAAATACTTTTGTTTACAGTCCCATGATATTGTCAAAGTTTTATTTTCAATAACTCATTAGTAGTTTTGATTTGTTGAAAACTCATTTTGACTAAATGATATTAAGAAAAAGCATTTAATGACATAATTGCACATAACCCCAAACATTTAACTATGATAATAGGACGAAGGGAGTATTTCATTTTTGTAAAATTGACAAATTGGTAATATTTAATTTTAAATTTGTTAGGCAAGTATTATCTTGTAGATGATGGTTATCCAAACATGAAAGGATATCTAGCACCTTTTAAGAGACAACAATGTTGGTATCATCTTCATGAGTTTAGACATTCAAAAACAATGATATTGTTAGATCTCTAAGGGACAACAAATTTCAAACACAATGCAAAATTGTGGTTGCGATTATGACTTTTCATACTTTTATCAGAAAATATGCAATTGCAGATGTTGCTTTGTATAAGTGCGTGAATATCCCAATTATATGCCCTTACTGAAAGAAGATGACATAGAAGAGCAGCGAAATGGAGATGATCGTTCATTAGAGCACAATAGAGTTTTGGATTGTAATAATTAATATGAATTTGATATGTAATAATATTATTAGATCTTTAATAAGCCAGACACAATTTTTAGAAAAACTGCTCTCAAGAAACAAAAATAGTTTCCTAAAAATTAGGCCAAACATGTACTAATTACTAATCCTCTTATGAATTATTTAATCCACTAGTGCATTTTTTATCCGTTGATTTGATTCCACCCCCTTTTGTCATGTGTACTTCATGTTTTTCCGTTTGAAGCAATAAACCTCTACAAAACCCCCATTTTTTGCTGCTTCTATTGTTCTCTTCGCCCAACTCAACTGTGCGGCGGGTGAGTGAAATGCCCCGCTCCAAAGCGAAGAACCTCAGCACCCTCTTTCGCTCCGCCGTCAAACCCACCGTTGTTGCCGCCACCACCACCTCCTCTTCCGCCGCCGCCGCCGCCGCCGCTACCTCCGCCGTCGCCAAGCCTTCGTCGTCTGCGGCCACGAAATCCTCGCTGAGTGAAGTGAGGAGAGAGATTCCCGGCGTCAGTCACCTCATTTATGAGAGCCTTTACGAAGGAGGCCTCTCGCACTCTGGTGCGTGCCCTTTTCTTCTCTTTCACTTCCTTTTCCTTTTTGGTTTGTTTGGTCAATGAATTTGTTGTGGAAGCTATGCTTTGTGTCTCTTAAAAGTTTTTCTTTGTTGTGGGGAATTTTGTATGTGATTTAACATGGACAAACTTTTTTTCATGGCAATTTTTCCTCTTGCCAAGAGTAGTAGGTTCCCCACTGAAGCGGGACCCTAACTGGTTGTTAGTGTTGTTGAGTTACTAACTTGTTACATTTCACACAACTTGCAAAGTGGGAATCAAAGAATGATTAAATTTGGTTATAGGAAGGAAAGTGAAGATGTGCGTAATGATACCCTAAGAAAGGAAAGTGACGAGTCGAGTGGGAGATTCTTGACATAAGCAGCTAAAGAAAATAGAAATGGACTGTTCATTGGCTTCAATGACTAGTCAATTCACGGTCTAAGTTGGAATAGCGTGTGTCGACTTTGAAGTGGGTTAACTGGTTTGGTGGAACTGAGACGGGTTGTATTATTTGCTCGTAACAATGTCCCGGTGTGCTGTTTCCAATTTGTTCACTGGTGTATGTTCATGTGGCTACAATGTCTGGCATTGTATGCATTTTGTAACTCTTTCATCTGAATGCATCAGATGTTGAGTGTCACATGTTTTGCTTAGAGGTTTGATCTAGATTCTGTCATCGTCACATGTTTTACTTATAGGTTTGATCTAGATTGTCATAATATCTGGTATGACGTAGTTATCTTGGTAGTTTTGGGAATTATTTTGTTTGCTCTGACGTGCTACAGAATTTTCTGTTCTCTGCAGATGATTCGACTAAGCACGTATCACATGAGATATCTTCAATACTGTGTGGTATGTGTTTGTTCACAGCCTGGTAGCCATTGTTCCATGCTGATTTAGTTATCGTCTTCATTACAATAAAATCAGGAAACTGTGATTGAGGTCTTTTTTCTTTGCCATTTATATTAATGAAATAGCTGTGTTATAGGAGAATCATTATCACCAGAAACAACTTCGTTGGTATGATGTGCATATGGATGATCCCTATCTGTTTGGATGAGAGTGCAAGATTATTGAGTTCCATTTCTATGCCATGACCTACTTGCACATGGTTTCATGGCAAATGAAAATAAGTCCAACGCGTTTTTCCTTTTCTTTTTTTTTGGAGGCTGGGGCAGGGAAGGGCTGTAAGTCTATTAGCTTGCAAAGTATTCAGAAAGAAGTCCCAAGTTAATTTCATACACTTTGCCATTATCTTCTTCCTTGATTAGGGTTTAGAATTCTGGAAGTTGGCTGACTTATGAGAGCGATTATTCAATTTTTAGCTTTTCTTTTTCTTTTCTCCCTTTGTTCAATCCAGAGTGAGGTAATAGGTCATGTCGGGTCGGGTTCGTGTTCAAGTCAAACATAAACGGGTTGGAGACCCACGAATGTGAACCCAACTTGTTTATGAACGAGTTGAGAATCCTCGACCCAAACCGTTTAATAATTAAACTGGTTAGCCGTTCCTGAACGGCTGAACCTAACTTGTTTATGTAAAGGGGTTAAACGGATCAGGTTCAGGTTACCGATTTACCATATAACTTGTTTAGCTGAAATATAGTTTTAGAACTAAAAACAGATACCAAATATATCACAAGCTACTTTCTAGTTTCTAGCATCTTAGGTAGGTGCTTGCAAAATCACAGCAAAATAAAAGCATCCACCAAACTTGCAGGAGTTGCATTTGCTGAGCAGCACTCAGTTACATGACATAATGTTCAACCTAAAAATAAACTCACCATGTTACAAACCATGAGCATCTAAGTTGTCTAATTTGATGCTTAAACAACAACAAACAAGGTGCAAATAATTTGAATTATAGAGCCATTAACCAACGACCAAATTGAAGATATAGACATAGTCTGTAGGAAGAGAAGTTAAAAGGCAGTCTCCTAACGCAAACTTTTGCCCAACTCCACTCCCACCCTCACTCTTGGATGCAACTGAGTTATCTTCATCGTCCTGCAAGTTCATCTTCATCATATCTCCACACAACTCATCCAAATTTAGTTGGACGGGCATGAGTACTAATGTAATTGAGAAAAGAAAGCAAAAGAGGAGGGAAAAAACAAAATAAGTTACGCAGTTACATTCACATTGCTAAACAAAAGATATAAACTCAAAAGAGAGCCAAAAAAAATAAAAAATAAAAATGAAACATCACCTTCTTGGCCATATAGCCAATCCCATAGGGAAATCATCGATTCAACTGTTTGTGGCTCAAGTGAGTTACGATATGCATTAAGCGCTCTCCCCCCATACTAAATGCAGATTCAAATGCAACAGTAGATAAGGGAATTGCCGAATCATCTCTTGCCATTTGGGAAAGGATGGGAAATCGAGTCCTTAATCTTACTCCTATAGCCAAAGACATTGTAAGTTTCAACACGAGGTGATTTGTTCTCCTCCAAATACACCGCCAAATTAGATTTGGCGACAAATTTAAACTAGAGTTGTGTAATATAAGTCTAAATTTGATGGGATGGAAACGTCCTTTAGAGCGGTTAAAGGATAAGTGTCTCAAGACTCTTTTCTTTTGGAAAGAGGAGGTTTTTTGTTCCTCCTTGTTGGAAGTTATTAATATTGTGGATAGCTTATTCTTGGGCTGTAATTAACTTTGTGGGATGGTGAATTGGCATCCTTTCTTGTACATCCCCTCTTTTTCAGTATATTTCATCTTTTTTTTTAATAAAAAAATTAAATCGTGTTAGGTCGGACTCGTGTTCGTGTTGAACTTAAACAAGTTGGAGATCACCAAACCTGAAGCCAACCTGATTAATAAACGAGTTGACTTAGTTTAAAAAAGCGTACCTGAGGCGTGCCTAGGCGCACTGAGGCGCGAGGCGACCACTTTGGCATCTCACAGTGGGTGAGGCGAGGCGAGGCGAGGCGAGGCGAGGCGAATCCTTTAAGTGTGGTGAGGTGTGCGCCTCAGCGCGCCTCAGTTTAAGGCGCAAGGCGACTGAAGCAAGGGCTTTATTGATCGTAATTGAGAAGTGAAGCTATAGGACAAAGAGGAGAACTTTTGACAATTAAAATCACCATCTTTGTTAAAATTAACAGTTATCTTAGTCTTATATTGCGGTTTCGAGCATAATCCCTCATCAATTAACAAACTCTAAGATAAAAAAACCCTCAATTTTCGAACTGTCAAGTATGGAGACCTAATGGTGCCAAAAGGGGGTTGAATGTCCATGTTCAACCCCCTTTATCATATTTTAAACAATTTTACGAACATTTTTAACATTATAGCGGTTTATATTGACATATAATTCCATATTGATGCAATTATATTACTCATTTAGGCAAACTCTATATGCGAAGTACATTTAGGCATTTTTGAGTAAGGGTGCGCCTTGCATCTATGATGCGTGCGCCTTCGCCTCAAGGCTCACGCCTCGCTCCTCGGAACCCGTTGCGCCTTATTGCGCCTCGCGCCTTTTTAAACTAAGCGAGTTGAGAATCCTTGACTTGAACCGTTTAATAATTAATTGGTTGACCTAATTCTAGCCCGTTTATGTAAACAGGTTAAACGGATCAAGTTTGGGTCACCCATCTATCATCTAACCCATATAGTTGAAATACAATTTTAGAACCAAAAACAGATACCAAATATATCACCAGCTACTTTCAAGCATGAGACATGTAGAATTCCATCTAGTGGGGACATCTTGGCGCAAAGTCTAGGTATAAACAAGATCACTCATTCTTACTGACTCAAGAAATTGTTTTCTTGCTTAGAACCCTTTTAATACTTAACACACTCTCTTACTTTAAAAATTAAGTTCATCCAGATCTTTTATACTCTCCTTAACAATCAAATTGAGAGCATGAGAACAACAACGAACGAGGAAATAATCACCATCACACACAAGTTCAAGTTGGAATGTCATTCGATGAAGCATTGTCAATAGTCAATCACATAACCTTCTTATCAGTGCCCTATTCTTTCAACAAAAAATCGAATTTTTCTAGCAATAGCTACACCATTATGGGGAGGAAGCAAGAAGGAGAAGTTCAATGTTTTCTTAGGCAAATCAAACTATAATCAATGTAATAGGCAATAAGTGAAATGTAACCATCAGTATTGATGGAAGTCCAATGCTCAGACGTGAACGACACTCTATCAAATAAGGATTGCAAAAACTATTTTATTTTTTTCCTTTTCACATGTAAACAACTAAACCACATCATTCTTTGTTGTTCTCCTAGAAAACACTTTGACATCAGGATTCAAGTAAGAGAACACGTCTTTCACACCATCATATTCACAAAATTGAAGTGGTAGATTATGTTTAATAATACAAGAAACCATCATTTTACAAAAAACCTTAGGATCAAAATCAGGACGTCTATTTCCCAAAGAAGTAGACCTACTATAGAAAAAAAGTTGGCCAATGTCTCTGAAATTTCTTTTCTTACAATGATCTAAATGTATGTCTCTTCAAATTTTCAGTCCCATATTTGCTATCTCCAGGGTAAACTTGGCCACATTTTTTACTCTTACAGACTAGAGTGCCATCCTCATCAGGTTCAAGGAATTCATAATGTTCCCAAAAAGTAGATTTGTGTTTTCTTTGGTGCTTAGGAGGCTTACCATCAGCCACTGGCTTAAATGCACCAAATCTGAGCCACTGTAGTCTTCTGGGCATGCCTGCTCTCAGTCTCAACTACTTCTTACTTCTTGTTCCCTCTTTGAGTCCACGTCAATGGGCATGGAATTATTCGTAAGTGAAGTCATTTTTCTGAATGACGTTAGAAAACTAAAAGGATTAACCAACTAACAAAAAATGAAAATAAATCAACTGAAAGGAGTATACCTCAACGGACTTCGTGAAAAGCGTGGACGGAAACACTGTTAATTAAAGTAAGAAGCAAATTAGTACAATCTTGCCAAAAAAACTCACCGGAATCTAAGATTAATAGAGCAGCAAGGATTGTGCATACCTCGCCACAAGATGAACCACAACACCAAAAAAGCAGAGTTTAAGACAAATCAAACTAAATCAGTACAATCTTGCCTGAAAAATGTATAACATGCCAGAATAAGAGAGAAAAAGAACTATACCTCGCATGAATATGAAATCTGTTGCCGAAAAATATTGAAAATTAAAAAGAGAGGAAGGTTTTTGTTTAGATTTAAGTTGAGTAACTCTAAACAAAATGGTACAAAACTAAGAATAGAGATAAAGGGAGGAATACCTGACTGAAAAAATGGAAAATTGCAAGGAAAGAATGGACCTGCGAGAAAAGGGCAAGAACAATTGCTGGCAAATCACCTAAGGAGTCTGAGGTAGAGAAAATGGCGAGGAGATGGAGAGAACAGTTGTTGGAAATTCGCCTGAGGAGTTTGAGCTAGAGTAAACGGTGAGAACAGATGCCAGAAAGTGCCGAGAGAGAGATGGGGGGAGGGATACGAATGTGGGAATCTTATGGATCTGGAGCTGAAGGTGGAGTTCAAGTGAGAGAGTGAGACTAATGAATAAGGAGGAGTTAGGGTTTTCTTATGCCTTAAATAGCTAGGGTTTGTGAAGAAATGAAGCCCCTTTTCTTTTTTTTTTTTAAGATATCGGGCCTCTTCAAAATTTAATTTTCAACACCCCTCTAAAAGCCCAAATTTCTCATTTGTTCTTGCCTAAACATAACCGATAAACGGTAAGCGATAAATAAATAACTAGTAAACGGGTTGGCCCGCTTAATCCGTTTAATTAAATGAGTTATATATGTATCTTTTTGTGTTGAGATTCTTGACTTGGACCTAACCCAATTAATTAAACTGGTTTACTGTGTCAACCCATTTAGTTAAACGGGTTGAAACTTCGTAGCTAAATCCACCTAATTTCTTGTCGGTTTTAGGTCGGTAATCGTCCCGGGTCAACTTTTCCCAGCTTTAGTTCAATCTTGAAAACATTCACTTCCTGGTTTAGCAGCTATGTTTTTTCTATGCAACTTGGGCTGGCCCTTTTCATACTGCCAATCTTTGTAGGATAAGTTATCGTTTCCTTGTTTGGGATTGCCACTACTATTGTAGTGCCCAAAATGGTGTTTTGTCAATGGGACTCTTGTACATGTTAGAAGTTAGTCAACATTATAGTGATATTAGATCCTTCCAAGGGTTGACAATGGAACACTGACGCCAGTTCTCAAACCTTAACAAGCCCAACAACATAGAAATTGAAAATTAAAAGGGAATTTAGAAGGCATACTTTAAATACTAGGATTCTTGGAACAAAATTTGTCATCGAGGCCGTGAATTGAAGCTACAAGTATGAAAGAGGTGTTAACTGGTAAACGGTGGAAAGACATGGTGGTGAGTGGTGACAATCATTTTTTATTTAAAAGATGATAGCTATTATAAAATTGTTTTCTAGATTAATTGAAAATGAATAAGATCTCATAATATTAATTATTTGAGGTCTTATAAAATTGGTTCGGTGTAGTTCTTTCTGCAATCTAGTTGACTATAATTTTTTTAATTTTACAAGCCATAATATAATTTGGATCAATTAAAATGAAAGAAATAATATAAATCTATAAAGGAGGAAAGTACCAAAGCCAGAAAGGAAAAATTGTTGTGTCCTTGTTCTGAACACAGAAACATGCGCCCTAGTTTTACCCAAAGTAAGTCAGACACACAGATATGTAATGTTTGATATGCCATCCCTGTCACCAAATAACATAGACTATGCTGAGTGATCAATGTTGGACTGCACATTAGTTACCTTTCACTCCGCTTGATTGTTATTGCTTTGCTATCTAATTCTGATCCTGTCCCATCTGGACATTAAGGGGAAAAGGGAAATAAATGCATGTGTTCTATACTTCTATCTTAATTACTTCCTATTTCTTGTTTATTTTAGGTTTCACGGACTTGAAATCCGATGATGATTTATCCGATGCAGAAGTTGCTGGCGATGTTGACAATGTAGAGAGTGATTCTGACTTGTCTTGGTTTTCCAACTTGTTTAATAACAGTACATCATTGCGTCGTAAAGAGTTATCCCGTGAACGAAAGAGTAAATGGATCTTCAAGAATACCCAAAAACATCGTTTTGATAAGTTAGTTTCTATGTGCTTATTGAAGCTGGGAACAGGTTCCACACTTCAGGTGCTATGTAAGTTAGGTCGAGAGAGTGGCTTGGAAGAGTATGGTGCTTTCATAAGAGGTTGCATAGCGACAGCTAGGGGTAGCAATGATGAAAGGACCCAAGTGGAACAGATTTTAGAGGCTTATCGATTATTCCAGATAATGAAGGAACGGGGTTTCCCGATAGAGGAGGATACTTTTGGTCCTTTGCTTTTGTATCTAATTGACATGCATATGAAAGACCAGTTTTTCCTATTTCTTGAGATTGTAAAAGATGAGGATCCTGGTTTACGTCCACGGTTAGGCTATTATGAAATGCTGCTTTTCATTGAGATAAATCATGAACGAAAGATTCAGGAGCTGTGCAATGATATTGCTACTGGTGAGAGCGAAATGGGATCCTTTTTGCATGGTGAGTATTTTCCCATTAGCTTTTATCACTTCCTGTCGGTTTATTTGAGTTATTTAGTTTGATTCCTAGTTTCATTCAAGAGTTATGAGTTGTAGTGTGACCACTCTCAAACAAATATTTTCCAGTAAGTCTTGGAGTTCTGCTTGTGGGCATCTGTCGTTTCCTCCACTATTGGATGTCATACTGTGAACGTCCATCTGCAACACTTAATTAGATTTAGAGTAAGTGACTCTTTAGTACCATGAGGTATGACCAGTGAATAAATTGGGTCCAGAAGTTTGAGAAAAATAATAATTTAGTACCTTGAGATTATCAGTGATGAATAATTTACTCTCTTTCTTGACAAGATGTCCTAGAAAATAATTTTTTTGGCATTCTAGAAATTAGTTTTGAACCCAAAATGGGATATTTTTTGTATTTAACTATTTTTTTTTTGATTTTCGAAGATGTTCCCCTATATATGATATCAATACGAGTTCGATTAAGTTGGTAATAGTACGATTATGGTTATTAAAAGAGGCCCAACCCCATCCATATTCACTACCAGTATAATTTCTTAAAAACCAACAAAAAAGATAGTAAAAAATGTAAAAATACCTTGAGATTTAACACAATGTCTTGTAGGGTATATGGTTGTTTTTGTTGCTCATTTGCTTTTGCTTTGTTGTCATTGTATAGTGGACAGGATCGGTCTCTGAGAAGTAGTGCGTTCCTCAACAGGGCAAGTTCATATAATGTCTTACTTTTTTTATTTGATTGTGAACTAGTAGCAGGCTGAAGATGGACACTATTTCTCTCAACTAGGATTGTCCCACTGCTTCGAATGTCTTGGCTATTCTCGCAATTATCACCTTAATATAGTGGCATTATTGCATTGATTTTGCAGATTCTGTGAGATGTCCTAGTCACAGGACAAAGTGGGTGTTTCTCTGCTAATTCCAGGTGTTTTACTTGTTTTTGTTTGTTTCTCACTTGTTTTGCAGAAAATTATTTGTTGGCTCTGTGTGAAAGAGACAGGAAGAAGGAGCTTCTTCCATTGCTAGAAACTATAGACATAACCAGGGTTTCATCAATGGACAATATAACTTGCATCTTTAAGTCCCTGGGAAGGCTATCATTGGAAACCTTTGCGGAGTTGTTTATCCAGTTATTGAAGGATTGTGGTATGTTAAAATGGAGTCAACTTTTTCTCTTTCTTTACTTCCTTATTCTTTTTCTTCATTTGGTAAGTCATCTGGGTCTTAGTTTAACACAGCCCGCCTAGATGCGCTTCGGCGTGAGGCTACCACGTTAGCGCCTCGGAGGGGATGAGGTGCACCTCAAGGATGCAAGGCTATATCTTCCCCCTTTTTCTTCTTTTTATGAGCCTTGCCTTTACCTTTTTTGTTCTTTTCTTTCCTTGGGACCTAAAAGGTGAGCTAAACTTGTACCATAAGTACGTGCATTGGTGAACTACGATGATAGGATAGCATATCTTAAGGTTATTTGTGGTGTTAGTAGTCATATTGATGTCTAAATCACATTTTTAATGCATTTATTTAACTTGTTTCTGCAAAATATGCTTTGTGAAACATGAAATAATTTTAAAAAAATTTGCATAGAAGTGCTCCTCGCATCCATGATGCGTGCGCCTTTGCCTCGCGCCTCTTGCTTTGTGACCCTATGCACCTCAATGTGCCTCGCGCTTTTTAAAACTAAGATCTGGGTCTCTGTGGAGTTTGCCGGGAGTTCCAATGTGGGGAGGATAAAGAGTGGGGTGGGGGATTGGGTTGTGGGGGGAGATTCTATTGATTGCTTCTATTCTATTTCTAGGAAGGGTATTACTATGTTTCTGTCTTTCTGCTCATGCATGAGAATGCGATTACCTTGTTTGTGGGACAAGTGCATTTGAATTCTTTCCTGCTTCCAATTTAAAATTGTAGGATTACATCTCTCTTATCTGAATATTGTGAGGAGTGAAATGCTGTTCTGATTTGTGACTTCGTTCCATATATTTAATTTATTAAGAGAAATGTCAGATTGCTCATCAAAAAACAAAAACCAAAAAGAAAAAAGAGAAATGTTAGAGTGAATTTGCTCCTTGAAAATTTATTTTAATTCTGAGTAGGTGCAATTTATCTTGTATATGATTTACATCTCTTTGTTTGCGTCCTATATGTAGCAGCTTATGGAATGTTACATTTTTTATGCATTTCAAAACATAACAAAAGAGAAGGAGAGTAAAAGCCTAAAGAAAAGAATGATAATAGTAAACCATCATTGAATGTGTTTGTAACATGTGTATGGGGAAGTTTCTATAATGGGGAGAGTTAAGAAAAAGTCGCATTTGTAGAATCAAGACAGTTGATATAGTACATGTAATTGGTCTTTTTATCGTTCTTTTTTGCTTTTATATTATGCCCCATTCCCTTTCTTTCTTTTCTTCTTTCTTTCTTTTTAATTTTTTTTTTGGATAAAATGTCTAAAGTTTAATAATAATGTAAGTCCTGTTCGTGGACTCTACAAACTCAAGTGGTGGATACTTGAGTGCACTTTAAACGGAATCACAAAAGAAGTTGATCCTACTGATGAGGGATCATAACTTCTAGAAAACTGAAAAACAGATCTTAGAAGCAAATAAACTTAAAACAGATTGAAGAATAGTTTAGAAAAGAACAATATCCAGAGTTCGCCTTTCAAAATCCTTGTCCTTAGAGTGCAATCTATTGGTTTCTCTTTCTTTCCCTTTCTCTTCCTTTTTTCAGCTAGACGGTGGGAGACAGGTGCTAGTGTCCATGCAAATACGCATATTGCTGCAGACGTGCCAAAGAATGAAGGATGATTCTTTGAACTTTGTGCCAAAGGATTTTTTTGTCTCACTAATATGCTGCTCTTGAAGTTGTATGAAAATGTCATATTGTTTCTTAAGAAAAAAGTAATTGAAGACGTGTTAATGATGACTGTGGATTTGTCCTGTAGAGCCCTCTTTCTTCACTTGTACTTATAGGGCAGTGTGCCTATCTTTTTAGGAAGTTCTCTCACTAACAGCTATTGTCAGGATTAAGACTGTATAATGTATACATCTTGACTTCTCCAAGAGCCTAGCAGGCAGGACTTGTATAAACTGTTGGTTCCCCCCCTCCCCCCCTTTCCCTTTTATCAATCAAACACTTATTGAAGTGATGGAAACATCATCAGTGCAAGAAATAAGATCTTTCTTTGGGCATTTCTGTATTATGTAGTCCGAGTGTATAAACTTTTGATTATTGTTCTCCCTATTTTGCAGATCATGGGGCTCAATGCATATCAAGTTTGGTATATGATTATGTGACTAGCATGAAAAATTTAGCGGTGAGGAACTTCCCATGAATGCTACTGGTAATTTCCTTGAGGCCATCATTATAGGCTCTATGGCTTTACATTTTATGTATTCTTGTTCTGGTTTCTTTTGATAACTTCATTTCTCTTTAGCTGCGAAACAGCCACAGGAAAAAGAGAAAAAATTAAGGAAAAAATAATCTCCGTCCTTGATGCTGCCATTACATGATAGCAGTTTCGCTTTTCTGGTGCCAAATCGATAAAGCTTTGTGGAAGAAGAGAATTGGAGGTGAAAAGAAGGACACGGAAGGGATGTAGAAAGCAGAAGGGGGTAGGATTAGAGAGGGGGCAGCTGATGAGGGAAATCAGAGAAGCAAGCTGAAATACAGCAGCAATAATCAATTTTAATCTTTGTATTCACTTATTAAATAATCATTAATGGGTAACTAGGATGATCTGCCCATTTATAATAGTCTAAACTTGTAACATAATATTAGGAAGCTGCCTAAAACAGTATTAAATAGAATGAGAAATCAAATACTGCCAAAATAATCCTAAAATCCTTATTTCATCCCATCTGAAATACACAATATGAATACGAAATAACATGAAGATGTAAAAATACAATAGGGTTCCAAATCCTACAATATTTCAAATATTCTAGTTTTAACTTTCCTTATTTTTCATCTCCGTGACTTTCCCTTGAAGGGGCAAAAGAACTTATGTTGAATTTTCTATAGCGGTAGAATACTGATACTAAAGCTAGAGGCCATCAATCTATAATAAGGGGATACAATTAAAACTTTTGGACTTTGTCCTAAAGAAGGACCTCTAGAGAGTAGGACACAACTCTTTGTCCAATTGGAATATCTTTAAGGATGATGAAATCGATATGCTTCACTTTTATTATTGACAATCTTTACATTCTTAGTATCCATATGCGAAACTTGAAATTCATTAGCACAAGCCAATGACTCTAGTCTATGTAGAGCTCATTGATTTTTTACTTCCCTAAAAACCATAAATTTGAGCACCTTGGGTAAAAACGTACCAACACTAACAACATTATGCATTTCTTCACTATCATCCTCCTTATTCAAGTAACTCATTTGCTGATGGATTAGCTAGATGCAGTTGAACGTGAGATGCACATGTCTTCGACACACCTTCGGACATATTTGGAGCAATGTTTGAAACATAGGTGTTGGTATATTGTGAATGAAAACTAGTAAAGAAACAAGAAATTTGATCAAGAAGTCATCAAGACTCTTGGCTTGCATCCATTCCTTTGTACATTTTACAATTTAATATATTCTAGTCTTTTTCCTTTTCAAAAAAAAGTCATCAGACTCTTTAAGAATACCAATTTGGATAGAATTTATGTGTAAAGCATGCGGGAGAACAATGGCATTTGATGGATGCAAGAAGATAATGAAAAATTTGTAGGATTGAGTATCAACTCAAAGTACCAACATTACAAGATAATACTTAGCCTTAGCCATATTATTGAGAATACAATGTCTATAGGCTAGATGTGTCATTTATGTTCAACAACCACCTTCATGGGGGTTATTGGGTGCAACCACTGAATCAAGGCTATGTTTATGTTGTAGGTTGTTGAGGAAGGTGAAGAAGAATTGGGTTCTTGGCGTTTGGACTCCTTCCAATTGCTCCCCTAAAATAACTGATGGAGATGATTCCATCAGTTATTTTGGTAGAGTACTTGGAAGGAAGGGTTGTCTGGATTTTTGAGGGCAAGGCTATGTCCTATCAAGATTCTAGGCTTCATTTTTTTGGGAACATCATGTAATTGGTGTCAAGTTCTCAATTGTTGTATAAAGTTGACTTTTTTGGAATTTGTAGATAAGATAATTCCGAGGGCGTGATTTTTGTTGCTGCCTATTTTGTTTATAGGTGCCACCTCTTTGATGTCTTATTAATACAATTTTTTTGGTTAGATTAAAAAAGGGAAACCACCACCACCCAGTATGGTCCCATCTTAGTGGGATCTGAGAAAATCTAGATTTAGGTAGCCTTTCCTTCGAACATGGAGATTGCTTTAAAGCAATCTAAGGAACATTTTTTTTGGGCTTTTTTTGCCTTGTGGATGGAATAAAACAAAACCTTCTGCGAGAAACACTTTATATATAGTACTCTATGCACGTTAATGACAAATAGCATTAGATGATGCTAGCACTAGAAAACTAAGGGAAATGCGTTAGAAAATGACATCAACCAATTGACAATAGAGCTAGCGAGCAATGAGCAATATGCCACTTGTGTGTGGAGCAACATCAATGTTTTGCTAAGTGTTGAGAAGACAAAGGAGGACAAGAGTGTAGTTACCTAGGGTCTATAAACCTAATCTTAGACCTTTATAAACTTCTATTGTTAGCCATGTCATAGGGCCAAATGTGGCTTGTCATATAATAGACAAATGTGTCGTAGCTTATCCAATCACCTCATTCCAATTCTTGTTTAGTCTACCCCTACCTCTGGTATATTTTGAAGGGTTAACCTTCTCATATCTTCACACAGGTGCACTAATGTTTTTCTTACTGTAACCACACCTTCTAGGTGTAGCTTGTTATAACTTATCCTCTATTGCTGGTAATCTTTTTGTTATCCCCCTTAATTAATAATTGCTTCATTCGAATTGTATTCAGTCTTTGATGACTACACATCCACCGAATCATTTTCATCACATCCATCGAATCATTTTCATTTTTGCAAAAATCAACCTTTGAAATTGAGTGTTCTTGATTGGCCAACACTCTAATATATACAACAATGTTGGTTTGACCACCACACTCTAAATTCTCCCCATTAATCTAATTGGGATCTTATCACACAACACTCCGACGCATTCCTTCATTTTTGCCACCCCTCATTTATATGATGAATAATGTCCTAATCAAATCCCCTTTGCTTTGCGTTATAGAACCCAGGTATTTCTCAGCCCTTGTTATTACAATATCGCTAATGGTGACTTCTTTTGGACTAGAGGGATCGGTCTGCCTCATCCCTCACTGACCTTACATTCTAGGTACTCAATGTTTGATTGACCTGTTGAGTCTATGACCTACTCGATCTAAAACCCTTATATTTTGGAGTATCCTTTCTTCACTCCAACTTGTTAACCCCTTCTTTAGCTCGTCTGTTAGATTAATATCATTAATGAATAGCATACACCTTAGCATCTCATCTTGAATCCCTATAGTGATTTCATCCATTGTAATTGTAAAAAAAAAAATGGCTTAAAGCAGAGCTATTATGTAACCCAATGGTGTTGTTCAAGGTTTAGGAAGATAATATTATCTTAGAGACTTTCTCTGTATACCCATCCTTAAGAAAAGGGGATTTAGTGTTGTAGTTCGAATAATTTGACCTAGTATTGATGCAAGCTAAATATCATCATCAATGGTTACTTGCCTAGGGCAAACCATCTACTTGTTAAATACATAAAATACTAGCAGGAAGCTACCTAGAATAGTACTAAATACTGTAGGGACCACATATAACCCTAACAATTCTAGCATCCTTATTTTGCCACATATAAAATACCCTATAACAATATACCAAAATAACATAAAAAAGCAAAAAACGATACATTTTCCAAATATTGCAATTATATCCTTTTTTTGGATGAGTTATATTCATATTTTTTTTTGGTTGGATCAGGTACCATATTCTTCATTTTAACTTAAAACTTTGTTGTTATTCATTTCCATTATTTGATGTAACCATGTTTTTCTTAATAGCACTTTCCTTTTTTAATGATTAAACATTAATGGCATTTGCTTGTTTGACTTTGAGCAGTTACTTCCCTTGTTGTCTATTTGTGCATGTTCTGTCCAACGGAAGTCCACAAATAGATCTCTGCAACTTGGGCGTTGTTGGTGATTGCGTTTTCAAAAAACCGTGTTCGATGACCAAGCCGAATTTCCTAGTCGATAAATTCTCGCTAAAACCACTTGGCATCTTGATAGAGTTTTGTTGCTACCCTTGTCCTGTATTTGGACTTCAATTTCACTTTTATATCTATTCACATGTTCCTTTATTCAAGTTAAAGTGTTAAACAGTGTGTAGCATTCACCTATTAAAGAATCTTGGAACTGAAACTGGAGCAATATAGGTGAATATTTTTGTGCAGTGGTCTCCACTAGAGATTATTTTGTATATATTCTGTCCTCTTTGTGATGCCTGAGCCTTCTTCCCTGACAAAGGTTTAGCACCCGTTTCTAGTGCATCATCTGTGTTGTAGACAATGAAGTAATGAACTAATTGAGCTTACCTGGTCATACGGCAGTATTCACCTGGTTTTTATACAGCCAAAACTTTAACATTGTATGGCAATTTCACTACCTGCATACTTGAAAGGGCACAGTAAGTATATTTCTTTATTCAGAGTTCAGACCAAGGAGCTTTACTGTTGTGCTCCTGCTCATCTCCAATAAAAGCCCCAAAAAAGTGTGCCTAATGAATACTTATTCAAACGGGTGGTTAAAATTCATCTTGCTTGTATCCCGTCCGTTTGTTCCTTGAAGTTGTAGTGTACATAAATGTGGAAGGTCCAAAATGTTCTTATTGAAAGAAATCTGGGCAGAGTGGGTTCTTTCTCTATTTTTTTCGGTTCTATCCTTTCTAGATTGTAACAATGTGACTTCTTTTTCTTAGATGTCTTTTTATGGGGAACTAATAATTAACAAATGAAGAGGGATTGATATAGTAGGGATCTAGAGGATATTACTCATTTATTTCATATGGTTATTTTGTGTTGTGAATGATATTGATGAAGAGTAAAGCTATACTAATTGGCTTTTCTCCTCTCCTGTTAATTACTTCTGATAATTTTGATTGAAGGTGGAGGATGTTATTATGAAGTTCAAAGAGATGCATAGAAGACTGGATGTTGAGCTCTTGCCTGAATCATATGAGAAGCTCATTAAATTTTGTTGTGATTCACTTAAAGTATGTACAAGCTGCTAAGTTTGCGTTGGCAATGGCCTCTTTTTCCTGGTTACAATGCTTTTCTTGGCACAATTCTGACTCCCCTTTTCTTCCTGTTCCTCTTATGGCATGTGTGGTCCCTTCCCTCTGTTTCTGGAAATGAATTTTAGGTTCACTTGGCTTTGGATATAGTCGATGAGATATGTGAAGCAGGATTATCTTTACCCACGGAAACACTCAACTACATATGTCGTGCTTGCGAGGATGACTATGAGTTTATTTTGGTAAGTTTGCTATCTCAGACAGATTAAATTTCTCTTGCGAATTGTAGCATGTGCTGTGTATGGTGGGCAATACTGCTACAGTGTGGGTAAGCTTTTTTTTGCAGCATATTGTATATGTCCTAGTTTTGCTGCTTGATACTTATGAAGAATTGTGTTGAGTAGAACTTATTTTGGGGCGACAGTTTGTTGTTTTGTCGCTACTTTAACATTAGTGTTTGTCAACACTCTCCCTTCTGGTAGTCTTAGATAGGACGGGCTAAAGCCAGATGTCTCAATAGACTATCCTTGTCTAATGGGAAGTAGCTGACAGTCTAACACATGATGTACTCCTCTGCCCTGCAAAATCAATCCCTTTCTCCATTTTAGGGTGCCCCAAAACAAGGTTCCTGTATTTTACCACCATTAGTACTAAGAATCCCCTCCCTGTAAATATCAGTAGAAATGCATTTAGTGATGTTGCCTTAATAAATAAAATGGCCTAAGTGGGTAGTGGGTTTAATCCAGGGGACAGGGGGAGTGTTTTAGAATGTTGTAGAAGAAACAATTTCTCTGCAATTACAATGGTAATTATATGCATGTTTGCCGCTTGCTGTCTTAGTTTTAAAAAGTGCGAGGCGCATAGGGTCCCAAAGCGTGAGGAGTAAGGCGCAAGGCGAAAGTGCACGCATCATGGACGCAAGGAGCACTTCTATGCAAAAGTTTTTAAAAGTATTTCATATTTCACAAAGCATATTTTGCAGAAACAAGTTACATAAATGCATTAAAAATGTGATTAGACATCAATATGACTACTAACATAGCAAATAACCTTAAGATATGTTATCTTATCATCGTAGTTCCCCAATGCATGTACTTCCGGTACAAGTTTAGCTCACCTTTTAGCTCACAAGAAGGCAAAGGCAAGGCTAGGAAAAAGAAGAAACGGGGGAAGATATAGTCTCGCATCCTTGAGGCGCATCTCATCCCCTTCGAGGCGCTGACCCGGTAGCCTCACACCGAGGTGCGCGTGGGCTTTTTTAAACTAAGCTTGCTTTACACCATATGGTGGGATCTTGAGGATTGTATTGTTCGTGGTTGATCTAATTCTGTTATGGTTTTATGAACACGTTACCAGATTGGGAATTGCAATTACAATGTTATTGCATGATCTTGCTAGTTTAACATTCTTACCTTGTAGCTAATTCCATTTGGTTTCTGCTGCTGTCACTTTTGTTGAAGATAGGTTCGCCGGATCCATTCTATGCTCCATCAGCACAATTTGAGGCCAAATAGTGAGACATTCAGGAGTATTATAAATCTAATGATTCGGATGAAAGATGTGAGTTTGTATACACGCTTCATCTGATGGTCGCTTTTGGGGCTAGTCTGCTTTCATGTGTTGAAACTGCTGTATTAGTAATTTATGGTGAATAAGTCAACTAAATGATCTTTTGCTCGTTTCTGCAGTTCGACAATGCGTATGCCATGTTGAAAGATCTGGAGAGGTTTGATTTAATGCCCACTGCAAGTATGTATAACGCGATAATAGCTGGCTATTATCGAGAGGTAAACTGTCCAGTCTTCGATAGTTTTGTCTCTCTTGCTCTCTCTGTCTCTTAACTGTCTATCTTGTTTTTTTGGGATTTTTAAAACTTTCTTTTTCTTCTGCCATTGGGATGATGGTGTACTGTACTTATCATCCCTGAAGAAAAATATGTCATATAGAATAAACCTGATGCCTACTTTTAGATGTGTCTTGTGATTTAATGCCTGACAAGGCAGGATCTGGCAGATGTTCACTGTGTCCAGGATATGGTTCCTTTAATATGGATGATGAATGGCCTATTATTTGGAGGGTCTGGGGTTCTTTTTTTCTCCATTTTTGCGGGAAGGCGGCTAGGGCCCACACTTGGAAGTACACCAAATAGGAAGCAGGGCTCGTTCAGAAATTTCAGCAGAATTTTATATTTTTAATTCTTTCATTATACTATTCCCTCCCTCCCACAAAGGTAGTCCCTGAACTAAAAGCCCACTTTTGTTGAGATATGAATTAGGCTCTTATCTATGGGGGATTGTCAGTTTGTCACTTTGGGACAGAGGCCCGCCGCTAAATATTAGGAATTTCACTATTTGGCAAAGTAGTATCTGATTAGCGCGGGATCTGCAATTTGGCTTTATCCCATAATGTTTTCTTTTTATCCAAGCCAGCGAATTAGGTTGGATGTTGCCTAAAATAGGTTGCTGTATTTTCGTTAATGAGCAGATTCAAATTATTTAAATTGAGAGCATTTGAGAGTAGATATATTGTCCTACGTCACAAAGTCGTAAAGATCCTAACTGAAGGCTTCATGTCATGCCAGTGGAATGTGCTTGGCAGGGTATCATGAATTTTGTAATATTAATATAGGTCACATTCTCACATATTATGTCCTGTAAAGTAAAACAGTACAATTTATGGTGTTAATTATTAAAAAAAAAAAGAACAGTTGCCATTTATGATTGTAAGCTCGGTGTGAATTGAATCCCAATTTCGTATCCTAGTGTTTTTTCAAAGTAAATGCGTTTGCAGTTTTGCTTTTAAAATAAAAAAGGAGGTGTAGATTGCATACCCTCCTGGAAAGGGAGATGGTAATGGTGTAACACATTAATCGTGCTTCCGATTCTATATTCAACAAGGGGCAGATAGCCCCTACAAGTCGTTGATTGTTCAATGCACACCTAAACTTCTGAGTTTGATAAATGGCTTCCCAGTTTCTTCCAGTGGGTAAGTATCCCTCGTATGTCCAAAGGAAATTAAATTGGAATGAGGCTCGTTAAAATGTTAAAAGATACGACTGTTTTAGTGCTGCACCCATATAACTTATTATCCGGGGCAAAAAAGTTACTAAGAGTTGTGATGTCTGATGTGGCTGGGTTTTGTTGTAAACACCACTGGTGCCATTGCTGCTGCTGGCTAGCACCATCTTTCTTATCTCTACATTGGCAACTCTAAATGAAGATTCTACGGATAATGCAATCAAGGGTATTGGAGATTCGTTAAACTGACAAGCAAATGGGATAGGCCCTTTGCATTTGCACTTGCATTTCAACTTTGTTCTGCAGTATTTTATTGAGATGTTGGACACCTTCTTGTTGTGGCTGAATTGGTGCAAACAAAGCCGTTTGGAATAGCATAATAGTTGCAGCTTTTTTCCCGCTGGGGAGGGGGGGGGGAGGCGGAGGGAACAAACTAGCTGACCTCTAACCTCTATATATTTTGGTGTAATGTTGTCTCGATAACCAATCAAAGGGCCATTACAGTTTCAAAAGAATATGGGGGTTGGTTACGTCACTGTCAATAGGTTAAAAGTGCATATATATGTATGTGTGTGTGTGTGTGTGTGTGTGTGTGTACACATATACACATCGTAGTTACCGGATTCTCTCAACTCCCCAAGCGTACCGTGATCCGATTTGCCCGAACTAGATAGCGACAAATTAGCCTGCCAATTCCCCAAATATGGCAAATTCAACGAACCCATCTCCTAACACAATGGTATTGTATATTTTCGTGATTAATAGGCCAAATTTTGAAGAAAATGGAAGGATTTTTGAGGTTGCCATGAACGAGCAAGTTCTTTATAGAGCAAAAGTAGAAGAAGAGAGAGAGAGAGAGAGAATGAGCAAGTTCTTTATAGAGCAAAAGCAGAAGAAGAGAGAGAGAGAGAGAGAGAGAGAGAGAGAGAGAGAGAGAGAAGGATTAATGTAAAAATGTTGCCATACGTTTAAGGGGAGGGGGGAGAACTCCTTATTATTAAATCATTTTATGAGTCTCTATGATGTGTGAAGTTTTGAATTGGAGGGCTAGATGTACTAATAACGACCCTCGCATACCGGATTCTCCACTAGGCGGCGAATCATGTACCCGAATTCGTCCTCCGTACAATAGCGTACCACGTTTCAGGCAACTATGGTACACACACACATAAATACATACACCCACACCCACACCCAC
>JACYFF010031959.1:94866094-94932692 GCA_017589665.1 Selenicereus undatus
TATATATATATAGAGAGAGAGATAGATAGATAGATGTATGTGTGTGTGTGTGTGTCTGTGTATATATATATGTGTGTGTGTATATACACACACACACATGCACGCACACACGCACGCGCGCGCGCACACATACACAGATACACACACACACATATCTAGACATTTACATGTGTGTGTGTGTTTGTGTGTGAAGAGAGAGAGAGAGAGAGAGAGAGAGAGAGAGAGAGAGAGAGAGAGAGAGTTATTGGGGATTTGCCCCTTCGGTGGATTTTATAATATTTCACTCAAGGGTCTGGGGTGGGAACAAGAATATACATTGTATATCAGCTACCAAAAATGTCTTTATAGCTTATGAATGTGGAAACAGAATTAGCTGTGGTTGAGTTAGGAAGTCCTAAAGGTCTTGCAGAAACAAAACAAATATGAGCATATTGTTTTAATGAGTTGTGCGGTGTAATGCCACTGAAGTTTTCATTTTTCTTGAAATTGCCACTGGGTTTTTATTTTGGTCAATTGTACTGCTGAAAAATCACTTTGATGAAATGTGTCAATTGGACCCCCAGCCAACTGACTCTTGTGCGTAGACATGGGTTTTTGATTTTTCCTTTATGATGTTGCAGAGAGAATCAGAAAAATAAAGACAAAATGAACCATTTTCAACAAAGCATTCCTTCCCTCAATTTCATTCCCAATTGAATCCACATCTCTCAAACCTCGCAAAGCTCAAAGCCCCTGATCCCAAATCTGATTGGCATTGTTGTTTCTATCCGCCCCCCCCCCCCCCCCAAAAAGAAAGAAAGAAAAAGGTTGGCACTTTTAGTTGTCATTGTAATTCAAACCTGTATAACCCCAGAATCTGTGGCAAGAAGGTGAAAATATCTGGATTTTCCAGAAGTCCAATGCATGTTTGCAAGGTCTGCCTTTGTTTTCAGACGATGAGGGGATAGGCAAAATTTTCTTGATCTTCATGTCTTGCTTCCCTCCATCACAAAAAGAAGGACCAGTGCTTCATCTCCAAAGCTCTAGCTTCAGTTGCAAAGTTTTCTTCATCTTCATCTCTTTCTCTCATCTCTTCAGGCTTGCCTCTTGTTTTGTTTTCTGCTTTTTGCTGCATTATACTGTGGGTGCTAATAGCTTGTTTTCTTATCTCGGCATTTGAAAATTTTGCTCTATTTTCGAACATTGTTCATCTCTTTCCCTTGTAGCCTACTCATTGTTAGAGAAAATGTTGGCGGGAATGGATCACGTAGTGTTTGTTTTCCAATTTCCTTTTCGCTTAGCTTTTCTTTTTTTAAAAATTATTCTACCAGCTAAAATGTAAAAAAAAAAAAGGCAAAACCTGTTGCTCCAGGGTGCCTGGGGCTCTTGGTGGCACTGTTGACCAATTAGAAACATCAGTTGTACACTTGCCCAAAATAAAAGCTTAATGGCATTTTGAGGAATGATGAAAAAAAGTACGGTGGCATTATACCCCTAAGAACTCGTTTTAATATTTGCTTTGTGGCTTGATTAGAGTTTAAGTTCCGGTGCAGTGCTGGTTATCTACTGTAAAGTTTCTTTATTCACTGATGAAATTTTTTTCTTCTATGTAAAAACTTACTATTTTGGAAAGAAGTTAATTTTGTTTTTGATGTCCTAAAGTAGGATCAGTGACAATCTTTAGCATGAAGGGAGTTATTATATGAGATTAAGAGGAATGAATCACATCTAAACAGTTAAATTAAGGGAAGCAAATCTGAAATGTTTAAAATGCCTGAGAACTGGGAGACATAGAAAGTAAGGAGTCTTTGCTCAAGCTATGAACCTCCCATCTCCTGAGGGAGGTAATGGATAATGAATTGGTCTCCTGTACATTCTTAACAATGAGTAATGTCCAATAAAGAACGTCGGAGAAACTCTAGATTGTGCTGTTTTAGTACTTCTCATCCGTGGTTACTATTGTCCATAAATCTATGTTCATTAAATTTAGTGATTACTTATCTAAGGAGTGAGTTGGTTGTGATTTATTAGCATCCAATAGTTTAAGAACACTATCATTATACACTCTAGTTGTACTTCATTATGAATTGGATTTGCTTGAGACCTTTGGAATCAACGTTTTTGTACTTTTGGGGAGAAATGTCGGTTTTGGTAGTTTGGACCATGTTCCTCACCTAAGCCTCATATTCTCCTCTTTTTTTATTTATTTATTTAGTTCTCACATCAATTGATTATGCAATTGTAAGTTTGTAACATCTCATGTCTTAGAACAAATTGGCCTAGCCAGTCTGCAAAACTTTCTTACCTATGTTACGATATTCAAGGATGATATTTGTGTCTTAATAGTCTTATAGATTGACCATTGGTCTTATATAAACTTGTTTCTCTTGACAATTTTGGCATACTAAAGGACTAGCTAAAAGAGTTGAGTTACAGTACCACTTGCTGGTTCGAAGAGAGAGAGAGAGAGAGAGGGCAGGCTGGTTTGTGGGTGTCTTAGGGCTGACTTGAGGTCATCGGAGGGCAACCTGGGGTTAGTTGGACCTCGGGTCTTCAGGAGCCTCCGTCGTCTCTGCTTACCGGCGGCTGGTGCTTCTTCATCGGCCGACTTCCTCTTTTTTCTTCAGATCTACTCTTCTCTTCAGCGTTCTTACTTGGGTGAGGCTTTTGCGGTGGACGCCGGCTTGCTCTGTTGCCGTCGGTGAGGCTTTTGCGGTGGATGCCGGCTTGCTCTGTTGCCGTCGGTGAGGCTTCCACCGGCAGCCAGGGCAGCGGAGTGGTTTTTCCAGATTTGCTCGTTTCCCTTTGGTTTCCTTCTTTCTTGAGGCGTTCATTGCAGCGGCCATAAGTCTCTGTCGCAGCCGGTGAGGTTTCTCACCGGAGTCCTATCGCCGGGGACTTTTTCGGGTTACCGGAGAGTCGCCGGAGTTTCATTTTTTGCCTTTTTCAGTTCAGAAGTGGACGTCTGAAGTGCTCTTGGGCCAGGGTTGTACGATTTTCATTCTCTGGAGTTGCTGGCCGGGGCTTCTACCTAGTTAATGGTCCTTGTCTTTTAGTTAGCTTGTTGTGACTCATAGTATGAGAGGAGGCCACAAGAGGTTTGTGGCAATAGAAAGCAAATCCTTTGATTTAACTATTGTTGGGATTAAAGAGGATGTATTGAAAATTTCTGAGAATGGAAGGGGGAGGAGGACTTCAGTTTTGTTGCCAGAGAATGTTGCTTTATGGTTATTGAGGGCTTGGGGTAGATTTCATATGTCCAAATCCTCCAATTGGTGTAATCAAGTGCATCAAGGCTCTGGTATTTTTCTTTTAGAATCTAAGAGAAATAGGGCGGGAAAATTTCTGCAGTTATCTGTTATAAACAAGGGCAAGAGAACCTTTGTTATTTTCCCAGCAGGCTGGAATGAGAGAGGTTAGAGAGGTTGGGCAGCAATCTTTGATGCTCTTACCGAGATTGTTAATCTAGCTTTCTCGGCCGCATCAGGAGCACTGAGGGGCCTCCACACTAAGTGACAATGGCACATGGTGTTTCACTTCCACGTCCACCTCTGCCTCCTCCTCCACCTCTGGGTTGTTGTCCAAAGTGTGGTTTTATTGGTGAACCAAAATGCTTCCTTTGTTCGGTCACACACGTTGTTGCAACTACGCCTACGAGGAATGTTAATGAAGCTGCCGAAGAGCATTCGTTATCCAGGCATATGCAGGTGGACAGAGGAAAGCAAAATGGTCATTACAGAGCTTACTATGAGAACATCCAGATTGGTCAGCACTCAAGTTTACTCCCGACGCAACAGTTTCGGGAATAGAAGGAACAAGTTGTGGGATAGTAATGGGTGCAGCAGTGAGGGTAGTGTCTAGTGTCTGCACAAATTGGCCTCTAGACGCTTTGCTTGTGTGTGATACAAGCTCTCCTTCGACAGATGAGGCTAAATGTGTTGATCCTGCACTGTATGAAGCTAAAATTTGTAGACAAGCTGCTAGCAACACTTTTGTTTCTTTGGCAAGGGATGTTGTAGTCTCTCACCAGGTCCACAGGGGTTCTCTTGTTTTGGACATTCATCCTATACTAGACTCCTTGCGCCTTTTTAACGAGCTGGCTCCATCATCTTCTAGGAGCTTGCCTTGGTTATTTGAGGAGAAGGACCAGGCCCCTTCCTTAGTGGTTAATGCCCCATCTTCTTTGTTCTCTATGGGTAATCACACTTCACTTTGACCGCATAATTGGGGGTTGAGTTTATGTGGTGGTGTTCCTTGTGATTTACCTCGGGAAGTGGTTCGTGACGCAATTGCAATGAGTGTGAGCTCTCGCAATAATGCTCCTACTTCCAGGTTCTGGGACACAACTCAAGAGCTTGCTGGGCATGAGTGGCTGTTGGTGCCAATGGGTAGTTGCTCAGGAGTTGATGATTTGGTAGCACAGCTCGCCGTTGATTACTCCTGTTTTCAAGGCCCTAGCAATTCCTATTCAGTGGAAGGTGTTTGGGATGACATGAATGTTAATTCTGATAATGTTTCCAAGTTGGTGACCTCCAAACTTAAAAGCATTGCCGCTTGTACTGGGGTGGCTTTATCGGGTTATGAGCATGAGGTGATTCAACTTCTATTTAGAATCGAGAGTAGCAATGTTATGCCCAAGCAAGCTGTGCGGAGAACACCACCATCTTCTAGGAGGCAGAGGGAACTCAGGAGACTTGAGTTTGGAGTTAACTATGGCAGGCCGTGCACTTCTACTAGTGGGTTGATGGTGCCTTATGGTTAGGTTTATCTCTTGGAATGTGAGGGGTATTAATGATCGTGATAAGGGAGCTTTGCTTAAAATTTTTTTCAGGGATTGGAATTGTGATCTTAGTTGTATCCAAGAGACAAAACTTGAGGAAGTTGAGCTTTCTGATATTCGTAGCATTTGGGGAAACCAAGCTGTTGGTTTTACGGTTCTCAAGGTAGTAGGGTCAGCTGGAAGAATTTTAGTTTTGTGGAATAAAAATTCTTTCCATTTGATTTCCTTATATTGTGGTGAATTTTCGTTCACGTGCTTCTTACAAATGGGGGATGGCAGCACCACTTGGGCCTTTACTGGTGTTTATGGTCCGCATGTTAGAGTTGACAAACTGAGGATGTAGGACGAACTGCGATGGATTCGGGATGGTTGGTCAGGCCCTTGGTGTATAGGGGGGATTTTAATGAAATTTTGCATTCTCAAGAAAGGAGCACAGGTGTTTATCCTTCTAATGCAATTTTGGAGTTTTAGGATTTCATCAATTACTCAGCCTTGTTGGACCTACCCTTGAAGGGGGGAGATTTTTCCTGGTCAGGAGTGGAGATGAATCCGTATGTTCAAGGTTAGACCGTTTTCTTGTGTTGGCAGATTGGGAGGAGCTCTTTCCAGACATGTTTGAAAAGAGGCTGCCAAGGCCAATTTCGGATCACTTCCCTATTTGTCGGGAGACAACAAGGCTAGAAAGGGGTAGGACCCTTTTCAAGTTTGAGAATATGTGGTTGGAATTTGAGGGATTCTCGGATCTTATCAAAGAGTGGTGGGGGGAGGCTCAAGTTGACGGGTTTGCTAGTTATATTGTTGTAACCAAACTTAAGTTTGTCAAAGAGAAACTTAAGAAGTGGAACAGGGATGTGTTTGGAGACATCAAGACTCAAATGTATAATCTTTTAGGAATTATAAATTCCCTCGATGTAACAGAGGAGACTTTTGGCCTTACTAGTGTTGAAATTCAGCAAAGAAGGGATGCAAAAGAGGATTGGGCAAAAATTATTTTGATGGAGGAAATCTCTTGGAGGCAAAAGTCGAGGGCTTTATGGCTTAAGGTCGGCGATCGTAACACCAAATTCTTCCATAGGGTAGCTAATATGCGTAGGAAGTTTAATTCTATGTCTTTTGTGGTGGTGGATGGGGTTCAATATGATGCTCTCTCAAATATGAAGTCTGTAATCTACAACTTCTACAAATCTCTTTTTTTCGAGTCATAACCGTGGAGACCTAAAGTTGATACTTTGCCTTTGCCCTTGTTACGAGACTCGAAAAAAGAGTTTGTTGAGAGGCCTTTCAGCGAAGAAGTCACTAAAGCTCTTCTAGACTACTGTGGGGATAAGGCCCCCGGACCTGACTGTATGACTATGGCATTCCTTCAACGCAATTGGGACATTGTTAGTGGAGATGTGATGAGAATGTTTGCCGAGTTCTTCTCTTCAGGAAGATTCGTGGCCAGCCTTAATGCCACTTTTATAGGCCTTATTCCTAAGAAAGCAAATGTTGAAAATATTAGAGACTTTCGGCCAATCAGCCTGGTTGGTTGCATTTATAAATTGCTTTCAAAGGTTTTAGCCCGAAAGTTAAGCATCATTGGGAATCTTATTTCAGAGAACCAAAATGCCTTTGTTGGAGGCTGTCAGAACATTGATGCCGTGCTTATAGCAAATGAGCTTATTGATTCTAGGGTTAAGTCGGGAAAGCCGGGTGTGGTCTGTAAGTTGGACATTGAAAAAGTATATGATCATGTGAATTGGGAATTTTTGTTGTATGTCATGAAGAGAATGGGCTTTGTGGAAAAGTGGATTGGATGGATCCGCCACCGCCACTGCATATCCTCTACTTCCTTAGCAGTTTGTGTCAACAGTTCTCCTACGGAGTTCTTTTTGGCTTCTAGAGGTCTTCGTCAGGAAGACCCTTTATACCCCTTTTGTTTCTACCGGTCATGGAAGTATTTACAAAGATGATTACTGCGTCATCTATTGCTTGGCTTATTTTTGGGTTTAAAGTGGACTGCTCGAGTACGACAACTATGAGTGTCTCTCATCTTCTTTTTGTTGATGACACTATTGTTTTTTTTGAAAATGATTGTGAGCAGTTGGTGAATCTTCGTTGTGTGCTCACTTGGTTTCAGGTGGTTCCGAGTCTTAGGGTAAACTTGGCAAAGAGCTCTATCCTGCCTATTGAGCATATGGACAACATTCAAATGCTTGCAGGTGTTTTAAGTTGCAAAGTTAATGCCTTTCCGACTACCTACCTAGGTCTCCCTCTTGGTGCTAAATTTAAAGAGAAGGCAATTTGGGACCTAATTATCGAGAAGTTTGAGAAAAGAGCTTCTGGATGGAAGTCTATGTACCTTTCAAAAGGGGGGCGATTAACTCTCATCAAGAGTGTTATCTCAAGTATCCCCACTTCCTATATCTTTTTCCCTTACCTTCTTCAATGGCCAATAAATTAGAAGCAATCCAGAGGAATTTCCTTTGGGGTTCTTTTGGGAGTGACTTCAAGTTTCATCTTGTAAGATGGAACATTGTGAAGCAACCACTGCTTTTAGGAGGATTAGGTATAAGGGACTTGCATCTCTTTAACGAGGCCCTTCTTCGTAAGTGGCTGTGGACATTTATGAATGAAAAGGGCAATCTGTGGAGGAAGGTAGTTACCATCAAATATGGGGACGATGGATTTGGACGGTTTCCCTCTATCGTGAGAGGCTCTTATGGGTATAGTTTTTGGAGATATATCTCCAAAGGTTGGGGGAGATTCTTTCCACACTGGTCCTTTGAGGTAAGAGATGGCTCTTCAATCTTTTTGGCACGATCGCTGGTGCGGTGAGTTTCCTTTGAAAGACTTGTTCAATAGGCTTTATGTTTTGGCAGTGAACAAAAATGCCTCCGTTGTTGAATATCAGGAGCAGGTTTATGGTAATAGTATGGATTTGTTGATGATGATTCCTTGGTTAGGTTTTTCAATAAGCTTAATGAGGCCAAAGCAGGAGAATCTTCAGTTGATAGGGTGTGGTGGCATCTAACCACTCAAGGGTGTTTCACTGTTAGATCTTTTTATTTGAAGCTTCTTGTTGGGAAGTTTTCACTACAGGAGATTCATTCTGAAAAAGCCTTCCCTTGCAATCTCATTTGGAAGTCCTTAGCCCCCTTAAAGGTTTCGTTCTTTGTATGAGAAGCTACACATGGGAACATAATAACATGTGACAACTTACAAAAAAGGGGGAAAGTTTTGGTGAATAGATGCTTCATGTGTAAAAGGGGCTTTGAATCTACGGATCATTTATTGCTCCATTGTGAGGTTGCAAGCATTCTTTGGGGTCTAACTTTCAGTTGTTTGGTAATGTCCTGGGTTGCTCCTGATTATATTAGGAACCATCTTTTGGCTTGGGAAGGTTCCTTTGGTAGGAAAGTTAAGAAGAAGAAGGAGGAGGAAGTCATGGTCCTACCTCATGTTATCTTTTGGAGTATTTGGAGAGAGAAAAATAGAAAAGTTTTTGATAACGTAGAAACCCCTCTTCAGCGTTTGAAAGAGAATTTCATCAAAATTTTCTACTTTTGGAATAATGGGAAGTTTAGCTCTTTCTTTATTGATTTGGCAGATTGTGTGGATAGTTTATACTTAGGTTGTAAATAGCCTTTTGTACAATACTCACTGTGCAACTGAGCTTCTGATATTTCTATATTAATATATTACCTTTTCCTTATTAAAAAAAAAACTTGTTTCTCATGAAACCATTGATATTTAAAAATCACATAGTATTGACTTAGTGACTTCATATCTTTTGTGTTTGATAATTACAAAACTTTCTTTTGTTCTTTGGGTGGTCCAAATAATTGTAAAAAAATGAGTTAATGTGATGTGGTACAGTTACGATGGTGGGAATTATGAGGGAGCCCCTTCAATCATCATTCGATCTTCCCTTTTTTCTCCCCTTTCATTTCATTCATATATGAGGATTATGCTTTGGTTATAAATTTATCATTTGAATTTAATTGACATTTTCATTTTCTATCTTAGAAAGTCTTCAGTAAACTATAGCATGTACAAATTGTGAGGGAGCCCCTTCAATCATCATTCGATCTTCCTCCCCCCCCCCCCCCCTTTCATTTAATTCATATATGAGGATTATGCTTTAGTTCTAAATTTATCATTTGAATTTAATTGACATTTCCATTTTCTATCTTAGAAAGTCTTGAGTAAAACATATTATGTACAAGTTTAGTAACTTTGATATGTTGTGAATTTCTGAAGAAGTGTTCTAACTTTGTCGAGGTTGTTATATCTTGTTTGTGGATCTAATTTGCCGAAGGACTTGCCTTTTTTTTTTTGAAACTAATCTTTTGGGTGTGTAATATTTTTGTATAGTGACGATCTTTTGGTGTAAATCTGCAGAAGAACATGAATGGTGTGCTGAGAGTGCTTGGACAAATGAAACAAGCAGATGTGAAGCCAGATTCTCAGACTTTCAGCTATCTTATAAACAACTCCACAAGTGAAGAAGATATCATCAAGGTTGTTCCCCTCATGAGTTGATATATATACACACACGTGCACGGGCACGCACACACACACATAACACAAGTTACACAACATATATATGCATATATACATGCACCCCCCCTCTCCCATACACACTGAGAGGTGCATGTGTCACGTACAAGCCCATGCATGTTTGTGAGCGCATATAATAATTTTTTTCTCAAATTATGTGTTAACGCTGGACAGCTAGTACCATGCTTTTTTATGTATGAATTTAGAGCCTTATTGTTGCTGTGATGTGGCTTAGCAAATGGATCTTGTTACCCCCCCCCCCCCCAAAGTAGCCTCCACTGGGGTGTTTTGGTGACGAACCTCAGTGACATGGGATCCTGATCCTCATTCTGTGTTGTTGTAGCCCAGTGACAAAGAAGAAAGAAGATGCTAGATGATAGTTATTTTGAACGTCTTTCTGTTTATGGTTCTTGCTGAGCAGTTTCCTTGGCTGCTGCCAGATTTTTCTATTTTCTTTAGGGTATTAGCCGTCCCTGTCCAGTTTGTATAACTCTTTTTCCCTTTTTTTTAAAATGAAAGATTGACATTGTATTCTACAAAAAGACTATGTTTATTTACATAATTACTTGAGGCATTTGCTGAGGGTTGCCAATGATCATAAAGTTGCCCAAAGTTAACGCTAATCAATACCTCTGAGCAAGGTTTCAATATGCGGTTTTGGACCTGATTGCTGTTTGGTTAAGGTATCAATTTTTTTTTTTTTGGTAAGTAATCACAGATGTATATTAATAGGACACCAAGGGGATGTCACCCATGTACAAAAGGGGCATTACAAAAACCATTATGCCCTTAAGCTCTCATCCATTATGCAATCAATAAAAGCAAAAAAAATTAACTCTTTGCCACCACTAAGCCCCACACTCCAACTATACAACAGCCTCAAAAAATAGAGCTTGAAATCTTGAAATGACAAGATTTTGTCCTCGAAAATACGGCGATTTCTCTCATTCCAAGTAGCCAACCAAATAGCTAAAGGAATCATGTGCCAAACTCCAAGGACCCAGCTCTTCTTCTTCCTTCCCTTCCAAGGCACCACCACATCTCTCACATTAGAAGGTTGAATCCAACTAATCCCCATAAGCGAGAGAGATAAATCCCAAAGCGAAGAAACCTACCGACAATGTACAAGAAGATGATCCACAGTTTCCGTCCTCCAAACACATGGAGCATCTACTTGGACCTCTAAAATTTCTCCTCTGAAGCATGTCTTCCGTGGGAATCTTGCCTAAAGTGGCTGCCCAAGCAAAGAAACACACTTTTGTGGGAGCTTTAGATTTCGGAATGGACTTAGCAGGAAAGTCAACCGTCCAAGGCTTCAAACTGTGTGGAACAAAAACTCTTTACACTAAATGAACCCTTAACATTTAGTGGCCACACAATCTAATCTCATCATTACCTTGGGATAGAACCTTTTTGCCAGCAAGTACGGCTAGCAAATTACGAACACTTTCCTCTTCCCATTCATTAAGACTCCTTACAAAATCAAATCCCAATGGCTAATATCACCATTCCAAGAAACAACTTCTTTAATCGTGGCATACTTTAGACGAGCCATCCTAAAAGATCTGGGAAAAGATTTTTTAAAGGGCGATCCCCACACCAAACATCGTGCCAAAATAACACCCTTGATCCATCCCTTACCTCAAAATGCACTAAGGATTTGAAACGCTCTAGACCTGCTAAGATAGATTTCTAACAACCAACTCCGTGAGGATAAGAACTCTTCTTACTCCACCAACCCAACTCGTCTATCCCATATTTTGCCTTGATCACATTTTTCCACATAGCACTGTCCTCTTTTGCAAACCTCCACAACCATTTGGTCTTCAACGCTTCATTCATAACACGAAGAGGTCTTATGCCAAGTCCTCCCTGATGTTTAGGACGGCATACCTCATTCCCATTGACCCAGTGGAGGCTGCCTCCATTTTCGTTGGAATTCCAAAGAAAATCTCATGATTTTCTCTAACTGACTAGCAATGCTAGCTGGGATGGTGAAAAGAGACATGAAGTAGATGGGCAGACTACACAAAGTGCTTCTCAAAAGAGCCAATCTACCCCCTTTGGACAAAAGCTTTGACTTCCAGCCACCCAATCTCTTATGAAATCTCTCAACAACTGGATCCCAAATCGCTATGCTCTTAAAAGGAGCACCAAAAGGAAGACCAAGGTAAGAAGAAGGCAGATGATCAACTCCACACCCAAAAAAACGGGCTAACACATGAACATTAGTCACACCGCCAACCGGAATGAGTGCACTTTTGGAGAGGTTGACCCTTAGTCCCGACATAGGTTCAAACAGGAGAAGGATGCACCTTAAGTAGCCCAAATTACTCTCGTCTGGCTTGCAAAAAACGAGGGTATCGTCGGCAAAGAGCAAATGGGATATCTCCAAACCCTCGGAATGAGGATTACTAATATGAAAGCCGTTCAAGAAACCTTCCTCACATGCTTTAATCACCAATCTACTGAGAGTTTCCATAACCAAAATGAACAATAAAGGCGACAACGGGTCACCTTGCCTTAGGCCTCTTGAGCTTGAGAAAAAACCAGATGCTTCGTCATTAACTAAGAGAAACGCACAGTGGAAATGCAAAAAGAGATCCATTTCCTCCACTTGATTAGAAAGCCCATTTTCTCAAGAATAGCCAAGAGGAAACTCCAAGAGACAAAATTCAAGAGAAAAATCCCATAATCCCTCACTTGACAATAGACCAGCGCTGCTTAAAAAAAGCTATATTGAACCCATCTGGCCCTGGAGCTTTCTCGTCAGCTAACTCAGAGATGGCATTCCACACTTCATCTTCAGTAAAATCTTTTACAAGATCTCTAGCATCCTCAGGGCTAATAGAGGCAAAAGCGATTCCATCAAGAAAAAACCTTGATGGTTGATCTTCATGATACAGATTCTCATAGAAGTTGACAATTGCATTCCTGAACGAGGTAGCATCAACATAAAACTTGCCATCCACTTGAATTTTGTGAATAGCATTAAACTTTCTTCTGCCATTTGCCACCTGGTGGAAAAATTTGGTATTGCGATCACCATCCTCAAGCCACTGTTGCTTTGCTCTTTGGCGCCAAAAGATATCAATGGATTTTCGCACCATAGAGAGTTCTTTTTTAACTCCCAATCTTTCAAATCTATCAGCCCAAGAGAGGGACTGTTGCTGCCCCTTCTCAGCTAAGAGCTTTACTTTATCCACCAGACTAGCCATCTTAAACTCTAAATGGCCAAACACACACTTATTCCACTATTTAAGCTTGGTCTTCAAAAAGTTGGGTTTCTTTGCCAAAATAAAACTCGAGGGGCCAATCACATTCAGTTCATGCCAAACAAATTTGACAAGGTCGTCAAAGCCATCCGCCTCAAGCTACATATTCTCGAATTTAAAAGGACGTCTACCTCTAGGGACATCCCCAACCCGTAGAAGAATGGGAAAATGGTCTGAAGTAATCTTCAGAAGGGTAACTTGATGAACCCCCTGGAAATGATCTTCCCACTCAATTAAGAAGAGAAATCGATCAATGCAAGATAACATAGGAACCTAATGACATTAAAATCCCCACCCAAACACCACGGAATGTCCTAAGAAGACATAAAGAACGACAACTCCTCAAATAGAGCCCGTCGCATATAGTCGTCAGTAGGCCCATATACCCCAATCAAGCCCCACTCAAAATTGTCCTCTAGAGACTTACACTTGCAACACACGGAAAGCGACCCAATTCGAGATTCACCAAGCTTCAAGACTTGAGGATCCCAAATGACAATAATGCCTCCTTAGCGACCCACTGAAGGTAAGTAAAGCCACTCAATCGGTCTACGACCCCACAAACTCATCACTAACGGTCGACTAATGACCTCCAACTTAGATTCTTGGAGAATAGCAACATCGCAAACAAAGGTACGCAACACCCACTTAACATCCCCCCTTATTTGGACAATTGAGCTCCCTGACATTCCATGCAAGCAAATTAATTGCTGGCCCCATCTGAAAACAGCCTATCCCTATCAAATTCATCCTCCATACTCTCTTCAACCGACTATTCCCTTCTCATTCTATTTGCTTCCAACGATGCAAGAAAATAAAGCAACTCCATTTCTCTACCTTCAATGGCCAGACCTATCTTCTTACAAAAAAAGACCATTCTTTCCAAGACCCATGCTGACCCTTCACTAAATTCCCTAAATCACTCGAACCGGGCAAAGGAGCACCATCTACACCTTGAGGGTGGGCTTGAGGTAGAGCTTCCTCAATCGAAGAAGGCCCTCCCACCACCTGCATAAAAGGAGAACCCAACTCAGAAACGACTAGATTAGTCTTTTGGAGCTTCTTCCTACGAGAGTAAACAAGCACACTCGTAGATGGTGAACAAGCTGGAGGATGCAACTCCTCCACCACGTTCAGAGGTGATTCTGGGATCCTTGAGGCGCACGGAGAACTACTGTGTGAGTTACACGCACAAACAGAAGAGGGATAATTCTCAAACAGATCTCTCAACACTTGGAATTGATTAACACAGGGAGGAGAAGCCTCCAAACACTCCTTCGAGCCATTCTTATTACAGGGAGGCATCGTCGCATCATTAACAATGTCCTTGAAGGATACCTTTTGCTTCAACACATCACCGCTAACATTTTGTTCTTCACCAATCACGGCTGCACACACATCCCATGAGCCACAATCCCTACACTTCCACCCCATCAAAGGCGAATTAGGGGAGCCACCCGGATGACCTCGAACAACATTAGCAAAAGACCTTTCCCAACTCGCCGGAAACCTTGAGGGAATAGAAGCATTCCTTGGTGGAGGAGAAGGCTTCTTATGACCCTCAATCAAAGTCTCCTTAAGAATCTTAGTCACCCTGAACCAACCCTCTGCCTTCGCTCCCTCAGGAAAGATCATTGACCTAGCCTGCCCACTGTTACCCAACATAGAAAGGACAATGAATCTACCTCTGCTATTCTTTCTCAGTTGAAGCAACAGGCATCTCTAGCCCCACCTGAAAATTTTGAACCACAATGGTTCTCCCTTTGAGAAACAGAATCTGACCATTTGTACTGCCAACTAGCGAAATTCGTGAAAGCTCAACCGTATAAAAGACCTTTTCCTCCTACTAGCCTCAGAAACCTTAAAAGGAAAAAGGCCTCCATGACCCCCAAACACTTCCAGGACCTTCCCTTCCACCCTCACAGAGGCATACATGATCAAATAAAAGGCAATGCAGCGTAGCCAGAAGAAACAGAGCCAGAGCCACAGAGCAAAAGGAAAACAGCCCCTACTGCCAGTCGTGCACTTTCCGGGCAGGAGAAAAAACATGAGTAGCAGAACAGCACCTACCCGTGGCTGGCAGGTAACCACAGCAGCGCCAAAGGACAGAACAGGAGAAACCGCGCCGGAAGAGATGAGCAGGAAGGATTCTGGTGAGACTCTGGCGGCCGGAAAGTTCACTGGCGACCGGAAACCGCCACTGAAGCTAGTCGGCGGCGACAGAAAATTCCGGCGAACCCAACCCCTTGATCGGCAAAGACCAGAAGCCTCCCCCTTGGCACAGAAACTAGAAAACCAAGAGGAACCTGTCGAAAGCAACAAGCCGACGACTGGCGAAGGGGTGGCCGGCGGCTCCTGGAGACCCAAAGTCCACCGGACTTCAGGTAACCTTCCGATGACCACTCCAGGCACCCGAACTTCACTGGCCAACTCCTGGGTTCGTGACCTGTCTCCCGCCGCAGAGAAGAGAGAGACGGGAGGTTGCGGCAGAGGTGCGTTGAGGTGGCGTCTGGGTGGCCCACCGATGACCGGCGAAGGTGGTACGGCGGCTACAAAGGCGTGGCCCAACTGTGGTGGCCGGCGAGAGCACACATGTAATCATTGCGCATTTCCATTCTCATCAATATGTCCCTTGTGAGCAGTTTACAATGCATGACAAGCCAGGTGGCAAAAGCACATTTTGGCATTCTATTCTTGTGCGGTTGTGCCCATAGACAATGTCTCGTAGAGTCCTGATGCAATCCCTTTCACTTATTCGGCTGCATCAAGATTACTTGTGTTTGATTGTGGGTGCAACACTGGGGTTTCCTTGGGGCACACATGGCCTGTTCTGGTGTCAAGTGGCCTTTTTAGTATATTGGTGGTGTCTCTCTCTAGAAGTGCTAGTGTCCCAGGCCTTGAGGCTTCCATGAGATGCTCATAAATTTTGATTAAGTTAGTGACATCCGAAACGCAATGGTTATTGTCATGATTTTGTGTTGACACATAGGTTTACTTCTTGTTACCGGCTCACATATTTGTTAATTTAGGTATTTGTGTCCTCCCCCTGCTTGTCAGGAGGATGACTGAACTCCTGAACTCCTGACACTTGTCCCGTGCAGGCCATGTTGGGCCCTTGTTACTGTATGATGTATCTTTGAGGGGAAGAAGGAAAACCAAAGCAAGAATGCAAAGGCTCACGGTTGTAAACTGAAATTTCAGTTTAAGGCCTTGAACCCGTTTAGAAAGACAATGAAAATGATAGAGCTAAAATCGAAGTTTGGATACATAAACACCACCAAACTCAAGCTTAGGGTCCCTAATCTTTGATTAAGATGCAGAAACACCACTTAAACAAAGGTTAGGACTTACTTGATCACCACCTTAATTGACCAAATTAAGGATAAGCAAGTGAAGTGTTTGAAGAGAGAAAGCTATTATGCTCTTAAACTGAAGTTTCATTCAAAGCAAGTTATGAACCGGCAAGGGCTGTGTCTTCCCTTTTGTTACATGCCTAGCAAGCACACAACCAAGCTAGCACACACCTAGAGCTTTCCTTACTAGGAAGAAAAGGTCTTAATTAAGCTAATACATACGGTTAGGACTAACCGTGTACAAAACAAGTTTAAAGCTAATCTAAATACATCCAAAGCATTAAGAAAAGCAAGACAAATGTTTATTGCATTGTAATTGACTGATACTTAAGCTTAATCAAGCTGAAGTCCAGCCAGAATGCATGTGACTAGCCGAAATTGCAAGGCCATTTTTTGGCTGCCCAATGGGATGCAAGAGACATGTTTGCTTGCAGCTTGGCTTCCATTGGTTGCTCTTCTCTAGAAATCTTCTTTTGCAGGTGATCATTGGCCTGTTGGAAGCTTTGGGACGTGTGCCAATTGAGCTGAAGTGAAGAAAACCCACAGTTGAAGGCAAAATAAACCGGGTAGTCCAAACCGGGTTCACGGCAATTTTCAGCTCGGTTTTCTGACTTGAATTAAGCTTAGCAAAAGTGAGTATGATTTGGTTTTCAGGCCATGGGGGGAAACCTTGGGATGTGTACAACCCCCACCCCCCCAACAAAGAAATCAAGGTTAAACCATGTTTAAGTAGGGTAACTTAACTCAAACATTTAACCGTGCAGTTTGGAGTCAAATCTGGCCGGTTAGACTAAAGGCCTTGATATCTCATCTTCTTGTGGGTATGATTGAAAACTAATGCGTGGACCTGAAAGTAGACATCATAAGGATTCCAAAAATGCAAAAATTCAAGACTTAAGCTACAATGTAGCTTAAATAATAAGGTGAACAAAATTGGGTAAAATCTGGTCTTCAAACCCGATTGTAGGGTTTAGGCACTTTTCAACAATGTGAGCCATTGCTGCAACTTTGGAGCTTGCAATAGACCTTGTTGGACTTGTTGGACCTTCTTCTTTGCTATTGGTGGTGGGGACTCCATCACCGTAGCTGTCATTGAAGTTGTGCGCCTCATGAACACACTGGGTTGTTTTATTTTATTTTTTTATTATATATTTTTGGGGGGGGGGCGCTTGAAATTCAGCAACAACAACAGCTCCCACTGTGGCTCCTGCGTGCTTGGAATTCAGCGCAAGCCATAAATTAGGTTGCATTTTATTTACTGGACAGCTTCAAAATTGCCCAGTATTACATTTTAGTTCAGTAGCTTGCGATCTCATGGATGAATTGTGGAAGATTATATATGTATATGCGATTCTACTCTTAGTGATGTCAGTGGTGGGAACCCAATGGCAGCCTTTGCCAGCATTGATACTTTGTTATCTTAGTTAAAAGGGGGCTCTGTTGATGTTCGCCTTGCTGATAAGGCAACGGTTTGATTTCTTGTTGACTTGAACCTGCATATGTTGGTATTGGGTTGTGCCTTGAATTAGTCAAGCAAGATATGCCTGATCCATATTGCACATCTGTTTTTGTGCTTGTTCGGGTATAGCTGTTTAACTATGATTATGCTAGAGTCCTTGTCTGATAGACTGATTCTGTCTTTGTTTTGCATCATGACCTCTTGTCAAACACCTCATGCTTTTTCCTACTGTCTTTCAGCAATACTGTTGTGGTTTGGGGTTTACTACTGAACTCAATGCTTTGTCTTTCTATACATTTACAAAATGTCATTGGCTGTACACTTTCTATGTTTCAATAGAACTTACTTGACAGCAATGGAAGATTGCTGCATTCAGAATCTGAAATCATAATTCAATTTTCCTTTTGCCGCTTTCTGCTTTTGGAAAACACTTTGCCATTGGGTATGCAAAATTGAAACCTTTTTCCGAGTTTCGAATCATTGGGGTAAGGCTGTGTACAATGATATTCCTAGATGGTTCGATATGCACCTCTTAACGTTCTATTTTCCCTTTTTATTTTCTTTTTAATCATTTGTGGGTGAGTGTGGGGAGGATATTTACTTGCTATGCCGTTCAATTTTATTCCCTTTAGTTAGTGAAAGTGAACTGCATTGTTGACGCACTATTGTGTTAATCCTTTTTCCAGTACTTTGAAGAGCTGAAGTGCGCTGGAGTTCAAGTTACAAAACAGATTTTTATGGCACTTATAAATGCATATGCTGCATCTGGCCAGTTTGAAAAGGCTAAGCAGGTAGGCTTGCGTGTTGTGTAAGATTGAAATTTAATTTGCTCTTATTTTGACTGTTCAGAAAATCTACTCTTCTGTACTCGAACCACAATTAATGAAATTTGAAATGGACTAATGCTGAAAGGTTTTAGTGGAGCTTTGGATAAGCACACAAGCTTGTTTGGCAAGCAACTCTTACTTGTTTGTATTAGCTATTTGTGTTAGCTGTTTACAATAGCTATTTGTATTAGTTGTTTACATTAGTTATTTGTGTTAGCTATGTACATTAGTTGCGTTAAAAAAAAAACTTTGGGTAAGATTAATTGTTTATGACAAAATTGTGAGACGAAAAACTAATTCCCCAAATGCTAATTCCTAAAAACTAATAGTTTTAGCATTTTCAAATTAGTGTTTTGGACCCCAAAAAGCTCTTCCAAAAAACAAGTTTACCAAACATCCAAATTAGCTTTTTGATAAGGTCAAACAATTAATTTAGGTCCAAAAGCTCTTCAAAAAGCTACTAACCCATACCCTTATGGGGAATGAGTAAACATTTAGCTTGAAACAACCCAAAAGGTAAATAAGTGATTATGCACAATTGAAGTCCTTGAGATTGTTACTGGTTGGAATCATGTGGATATTTTACGACTAATCAGGGGATGAAAGATATGTATCATTGCAAGGAGCAATAAATTTCCAATTTCTAGATCCTCATCCCTATTGCTTGGCAAATTGCGTCCTCTAATAGGTGTCTAGGAGACCCATAAAACATTGAAGTAAATCAGTAACCAATCTATCGATTGAAATCTTGTCTCCTGTGCCAGTTTGACGTCTGAGTTGCACTTGAAAGAATTGCAACTGAAGAGTCGATATGAGTGCTTTTTTTCCTTTCTTTTTTCTCTCCTCAGAGGTGTTTTGTTTCGGGGGGGTTGCTTTTTGGTTGTTAGTCTTTTAACTAATGGAGTTCAGACTTCAGACTACAGAAACATAATTTCAGTTAGAAGATGCTGGTAAGTACCATGTGCACATGGATAAGCTATTAGTTTTCCTATTGTATGCTGGTAACAAGCTTAGTTTAAAAAAGCCCGCCTGAGGCACGCCTAGGCGCGTGAGGCTACCGGGTCAGCGCCTCGGAGGGGATGAGGTGTGCCTCAAGGATGCGAGGTTATATTTTCTCCCCTATTCTTCTTTTTCTTAGCCTTGCCTTTACCTTTTTTCTTCTTTTCCTTCCTTAAGAGCTAAAAGGTGAGCTAAACTTGTACCGTAAGTACGTGCTTTGTGAAACATGAAATACTTTTAAAAAAATTTGCATAGAAGTGCGCCGCACATCCATGATGCGTGCGCCTTTACCCCGTGCCTCGCGCCTCACGCTTTGGGACCCTATGTGCCTCAGTGCCCCTTGCACTTTTTTAAACTAAGGTAACAAGGACAAGTAGAATTTTTCTTAACTTGTCAAGTGTTCACAACCTGAAGCAGAAATATAGTCTTGGCCATAGTTGCTTCGAACATGGTACGCTCCGGTACGGGGGACGGATTCGGGTACGTGATTTGCTGCCTCGTGGAGAATCTGGCATGTGAGGGTGGTTGTTATTGCATCTAGTCTACCAATTCAAAACTTCACATATCATAAAGACTTAATAAAATGATTTAATAACAAGAGTTCTCCCCCCTCTCCCCCCCCCCCCCAAGGGCAACATTTTCGCATTAGTCCTTATCCTTTTCTCTTTCACTCTTCTCGTTTTGCTTTGTAAAAAGCTTGCTCATTCATGGAAACCTCAAAAATCCTTCAATTTTCTTCAAAATTCGGCCTATGAATCATGAAAATATGCAATACCATTTAGGTATGAAATCGGTTCGCTGAATTCGCCATATTTGGGGAATTGGTACGCTAAAGTATCGCGTTCTAGTTCGCGCGAATCGGTTCGCGGTACGCTGGGAGGTTGAGTGAATCCGGTAACTGTGGTCTTGGCTTCCCTTTGTATGCATTTGTTGCATCATTTGTTAGCATGCTGTGAAGGGCAAACAACATTACTTGATGTCATCATCAAAAAATTCCTTTACTAGCCCTTTCTTTTTTGGGTTTTTTGGCAAAGATCTCGGGAAATGGAGGTGTTCTTGATCTGTGGTTCAAATTTTCAGACCTGCAACTTGAACTTTAAATTATTCTTTCTTGGATATGTCTTTAATTCTTGGAAGTTTCATACCTTGGACTGGTGATGCAGGATAAGGATAAAGTAGAATTAAGAAGATATGGATATATCTTAATATTGGCATATGTGGAATATTTTTATAATTGATTATCTTTGTAGGTTATCTTTTAGGATAAAATCTTATCATTTTTATCTCTTAGATTATTTTTAGTTATCGTAATCTTATCGTAATCTTCCGATATATTTTCTATTCATTTTCAAGTTGTATTGATTCCTGTATAAACCCCCCTCGTGCATTGGGGAAAGATAGACTTGAATTGAATTAAAGTATTGAATATTTGAGAATTTTTGTGTGAATTGCTCTTAGAGCGTCCTACATCAATTATTTCCCTTTGTAGAAATTGCCCTTAAAGCGTTCTACATCAAATTGGTATCAGAGATTTTGATCGTAGTCGCTGCGAAACCCTTTCTCACTCTAGTTTTTTTTTTCCTGTTTTGGCTTCCCTTTGATTTCCCTTTCCTTTTTCCCTTGCGTTCAAAAAAAAAAAAACCAAGAAAAAAAAAAGCAGCCCAGAAACCCTAGACACCCTAGACCCTGCTGACAGCAACGCCACCCTTCCCGTCGGCCACCAGCGGATCACCAACCCGAGGTCGCCACCTCGGCCCAACCTCCACCGCCTCTGGTCACTCACTGGAACGCTAAAATCCCCAATTGCGAACCCTAGCCGCGTGCTCCTCCACTCTCTCGAACCACCACCAGACGCGGCGTCCACCATCAACGACCACCACCCCCCGGTTGGCAACACTGGCCGACCACCACCTAACCTCCAACACCGCTGTCCCTCTCGCCGGAACCCTAAAAAGTGCAATTCCATCTGCCTACCTCGCAAAAATCCTAACTACCCGAAACCCTAGACCCGAATTCATGTCAAATCCCTCACATTCATCCCAAATCGATTTCATTCCTGCATTACCCACTAAATTTCGTCCAAAGCCCCCAAAACAATTGAGGTAAATCGCTTGAAACCTTGCTTCAATTGATTGGCCATCACACCGTAAACCCTAAGCCGCGAATTGCATTGTACTTGAGAATTGAAGGCTTATGAGCTTTCGAAAATTGACAGAGGGCCAAATAAATTTTGATTGTGCCGTCCCATCGCGGCCAACCCACCCTCGCGCCCAAAAACACCTTTGCAGGCCGTCTCCTAGTCGTGGGTTATGAGTTATTCTTCTCGCTGCTGCTGTTCGACTCTTGTTGCAATTCCAGTGCTGCTGTTCGGTGCTCGTAGTGCTGTTTTTCGCTAGTGCTGTTACTAAAAGCCCCTTATTGCTGTTGTTGCAACCATGACTTAGTGTGAAAAACATCATCGGGCCTTGTTTGTGATAATTCATGATAAAGCACTTCCAGTTACCACAAATGTTTTGTGTTAAGTTTTCTATCCTTATGGAGGTGTAGAAGAGATTGTCAAATTTCAAACAAGAGATGATTTTCATGCTCGAGTGAATTTCTACTCCTACCGAGATGCTATCCATGCTTTTTGCAAACTTCAAGGTCGCCGGATTTACGACGGTTGTTGTGAGTTAGTTCTTTACTTTGCTACTGAATTCATTTGTGGTTGTAAGCCGTATATTCCTCAGTGTATGTGGGATCATGAACTTCCTAAAGCTCATTTGATTCTTTCAAAACTTCTCATTGAAGATTGTATAGTTTCATCTCTAAAATCTTCGAGGGAAGAACCGACTTCTTATTTGCATGATACAGATCCAATCTATTATGATGATAGGGGATTTATCATTAAGAACAAGAAAGAAGATACTCTAGATGATGAAAAAATGCAAGCAAATGTCCTAGTCATAGAGTATCGTCAACTTCCAGATATAGAGGCAAATGATGTTAATAACAGTCTCCTCAATTCTATAAATCAAGAAGTGCAAGCTGGGGACTGTGAGTCATATGCAAATGAAGTCCGCAGTGAGGAAATGTTCATTCTAGATAGCAATGTGGATGCTTTTACCAGGGCATCTAAGGAAGAGGATGTCCAACCATTAATACAAGTGAATGAAGAGTCAAAGATAATAGCACTAAGGATTCAAAATGCGGTTTCGGTTGTGATTTCAGTTTTGGTAGCGGTACGGCAAAATCGTTTTAATACGGCAATCGCGTTCCATATCGCGACATAAAAACGCGAATCGCCCAACTCCAAAACCTTTCCAACGCAGCCGTTTCGTCGCGGTTCGGCCATATTTTGAATCCATGAATAGCACAAAACTCTTCCATTATCCCCCATGAATATTCAATGGACATTCAAAAATCTAAACGCATGCAAAGAAAATTTGAGATTGGCGAAGCAGCTGGTATACATGTTGATGTTGAATCTATAATCTATAATCCCTGATCATGCTTTCATGGATAATACTCTACATTCGATGGCAAGACCTGAAAGTGAGCATGTTGATTCATTCATCTCTAATGGACTTCTAGTTGGCAAGAGCTTCTTTGCTTGGATTCCTTCTTTCTACCTCTTTACAAAACTTGAGGACGAGTTTTTTCTAACCAGGGGAGAATGATGCAGAATAAGAATAAAGGAGAATTAAGAAGATATGGATATATCTTAATATTAGCATATGTGGAGTATTTCTATAACTTATCATCTTTGTAGGTTATCTTTTAGGATAAAATCTTATCTCCTTTATTTCTTAGATTTTTTTTAGTTATTGTAATCTTATCATAGTCTTCCGATATATTTTCTATTCCTTTTCAAGTTGTATTGATTCCTATGTAAACCCCGTCATGCATTGGGGAAAGACAGACTTGAATTGAATTGAATTAAAGTACTGAATATTTGAGAATTCTTGTGTGAATTTTCTCGTGTGGAAATTGCTCTTAGAGCGTTCTATATCGATTGTTCCCCTTTGTAGAAATTGCTCTTAGAGTTTTAAGCATGTCTTAATTTTAAGCAGTCTTCATGCTAGTGATGAAAACTATTTTGAAAAACAATTCTTCTGTCACATATTTCTTTTTTGGGGGCCCCCCCCCCCCCCCCCCCCCCCGCGACACATGTCCACCTTGTGTGTCTTTGGAAAGTGCTCAGTCAGTTTGGCCCTTCGCCCTCTAATCTCGCAAAAAAATGAAATGACAGCAATGGAGTTGTAGGAAGTTGCTGGCATTACATTCTGTGATGGTCAACAATAATGTGTCTTTTCTTTTCTTTGATGGTTATTCTTAACACATTGTTTTTCTTTTCTTTTCTTTCTTTTTTCTATATAATATATTTATGTACTACTTCACTATTTCATACCCAGCTCTTTGATGGACTCCCAGAAAATAAGGTAAAACAAAAGAGGATATGGTGCTAAAATGATGTGGAAAACATTGGACCAATTTAAGATAGGGCTTTCCAGTGCATATGCCTTGACAAATTTTCTTTGTGTGGTTGTTTTGTTATATCAGGTGGTTCTAGACAAAGCGGTACCTGTAAAATACTTGAATGAAGTTAAAAGTACACTTGTCTCCACTCTTGCGTCACATGGGCGAATTTCTGATGCACTGGACATTTACATGGAGATCAAGCACAGTGGTAGCTGCTTAGAGCCAAAGGCTATTATATCTCTAATTGTGAGTTTCTTTTATCCGTAATTCTTCATCGTATGATATAACTTTCTACAGAATAGGTGGTGTTCTCCTCCCCCCCCCCCCCCAAAAAAAGAAACTGCATGATTTCCCATGTTCATCTTGCAGGAGCACTGGCAGTTTGAAGGAGAGTTGAGTATATTGCTACAGTTGCTTGAGGAATTGAATGATCCATACTATTGGGTTGATGGCTGCAACAGAGTTATCCTGTACTGCATTAGAAATAGGGACATAAGGTTTGTTAATACCAACTTACTTTACCTACCATCTTTTGCGTGTATGTGCTTGCGTGTGCGCACATGTGTGTGCGTGCGCACCTTTACTGCATCTGCGTCTGGATGAGGGACTTCATGTTTGTCAATGCCAATTACTTTACCTGCCATCTTATTTTTGTGTGTGTAAGCAATATATTTTTTTGCTGTTAACTAAATGCCTTGATCATTCCAGGGTTGTACAAACAACTCAAGAATGGGTTAGAATGATGAGCTCAAACTATCAAATCCCTTCAATTTACGAATTGGTGATTGAGTGTGTCTAGAAAGTCAAGCCTATTCTTTATGAGACCCTTCATTCACTTAGCCATGCCCTCCTCTTAATGAACTTTGTCCTTTTCTTTTCTTTTCTTTTCTTTTTTTCAGTAAGTGAGCTATATCATTATTACCAAGGGATGAAGTTATAATAGATGGCTGCGAGCAATCTTTCTGGATCTTTTTCTCTTGATTAATTTAAGAAACATTGTTGCATTTTAATCAATGAACTAGCATATGGGGGCTCGTGATTGATGTTATGTATCCTTTTCTTTTTCAGCTCTTCTGTTGATTTGCTGAAGAAACTTGCAGAGCATCTCCAAGATGACGAAATGGCCAGAGAAGTTGTCTTTGATGAGGTCTTTTGCCTTCTCCAAGCTCCCCTTGTGCCAGTTGTTGAACATTGAACATTATTCTGTAAGATGTGTTTATTCACCATTGTGTTTCACTTGTATCTACCTTATAATTAATCTTTTGCTTATGGGATAGGTGTTTTCACATATTGCGGATATGGACCCTGCTGATTTGCAGTTTGGCATGAACTTCCTTGAAGCTATTAAAAAAAATCTTAAGCTCCATCCTTCACGAAAATGTCTGGATTTTCTACTCAGTGCTTGTGTCAATGCCAAGGATCTCTGCAGATCTCAATTGGTCTGGAAGGAATATGAGGCAGCTGGCCTGCCTTACAACATTTTGAGCTATTTAAGGTATGTCTGATTATGATACGGTGTTAGTGATTTCGTTGCTGGGAGTTTTAGGGGGTAAATATTTTTTAGTCCTTTTTCATTTTTTTTTTTATTATTTGTTTGCCAAAACTGCAACGAGCTTTAGCACTACTAAGGCGGAAAATATATATACTTTACTTTGGGCATATTTGGAATCAGCCTCTCAACAGGCTGGATTGCCGGTAGAGGTGAGGTTGCCTATATCTGGATCTCCCCAGACCCCGCGAAAGCGGGACCCGCACTGGGAGTTGTTGTTGTTGTTGTTACTTCGGGCATATCTGCAGAGGCCAGCATCAAAACTTGCCCAAAAAACTGTTTCTACTTCTAAATTGATGTGCTGCGGAGAAATTTCAAATAAAAAGAAATCAGAGGTTTAAACCTCTGAATCTGAGTTTCATGTCAGTTCTAATAATATGTGTAACTGCCTCTGCTGTTTTACTTTGCTGTTTGAACATCCTTCTATTACTTCAATCAATTTGTGATACATCACTGCTCTGCTCCCTACAAAATTCTATGTTTGCTTTGCCCTTGAGGATCTTTATTTCATAGCACCTCTTGAATCCAATTGCTCTAGCTATATCAATCTTCTGATGTTATTTACACATAAACTCTCCCTGGACCTCCTTAGTGAAGTGCCAACCATAATATAAATGACCGTCGGATTCCTGCTCAGCATCACTGAGACTGAGTTTCATTACCTTGGATTCATATCTTTCTCAATCTGTCCTTTTTTGACGCCTGAGGCATGATAGCCAAGCAGTAAATGAAAGTTTAGGGACTCTAAACTTGTTCCAAATTCCAAAACCAAATAATAACCAACCAGGTCATTTCTGATTTTCTTGAATTAACCACTTATGTCCCTTTGATATTGTATATATGTGTTTCTGCCTCAGCTTCCATCTTTGATCCTGAATATCAAAGCCCTCATCTAGCTTGTCTCTTGCTCTCAAAATCTTCTTCTAGTACCAACTATTTTTCATTTGCATTTCACAATCCCAGATACTTGCCTTTTTGAGGTAATAGTGGTTATCCAAACTTCTGGAAGTACATCTTTCCCTGCTATGTGAGACGCGTGCTTGTAAACTGTAAACTGAGCTGTATTACACCTTGCAACATCTCTAATATTCACCCCCCGTTTGTATCTTTCATTTTTTTCTTGTTTTTTTGGTTTTTTTCAGGGGGGGTAGGGCTGTCAAAAGCTGACCCGACACGATTATCGACCCGAACCGAACACGAAATTCGGCGGGTTTGGGTAAAGATTTTCAACCTGTTTAATTAAATGGGTTGACACGATTAACCCGTTTAATTAAACGGGTTAGGTTCAGGTTGAAATTTTCGACACGAAAAAATACCTATTTAACCCGTTTAAATAAACAGGTTAAACAAGTCAACCCGTTTGTCCATTTGTAGTAACTCGTTTAACCCGTCTATCGGTATATAATTATCTATAGGTTTTTTGAACATTTTTGGGGGCCATTAAAATTTTAATTTTCAGATTTTTGGCTAGGGGGTGGGGAGTTCAAATTTTATATTTTTCACATTTTTTGTTCCTAAGCTCATAAAGCCCACCCTATCAAGTGAAAACCCTAGATATAAAAGGTTTCTTGCCTTCTTCAGTTCTTCATTCGCAATACCACTCCTCCTCACAGAGCTAGAACTTGTTTGAGTTGCTTCAGCCTTCAATCACCCATCTCTTATCCTCTCTACTGATCCGATCTCCCCATGTCCTCTCCACTCCCCTCGCCCTATCTCCTCGCTACTGATCTCTAGGACTTACTGATCTCCTCAGAAGTCGGTTCGTTCAGTAGTTGGTATACCAAGAATTCATGTAATCATGTATTGTTTACAAAGTGTCCAGCTGCAATCTCAGGCTCACACACATGTTTATTTAAAGTTTGAAACTTAAGTGAGTTAAACAGGTTAAACAGGTAAGTGGTACCTGATTCTGACCCGTTTAACTTAAACGGGTTAAACAGGTCAAAATCAGGTCGACCTGTTTAAATGTTAAACGGTTTCAGGTTGGATTTTTCAACCCGTTTATTAAACAGGTCAGGTTCAGGTCGGGGGGATTTTTAACTCGTTTAACTTCAACCCGAACACGAACCCGACCCGACCTGACCTATTTGACAACCCTGGGGGGGGGGGGATACAAGGTATACCAAGCAATTAGTGGAGTTTTCTTTGAAGGCATTCTTTAGCATATAATGTTCTGGTAGCAGAATTGGAGGAGTGTATCTGGATTGTGGAGTTCTATGTGATAAGAAGATCCGAGTGGGGCTAAAGAAGTAAAGAGGAGATTTTGCCATATAGCGGTTAAACCAGCATTATTGTGTGGTTTCTAATTTTGGTCCATTAAAAAAGGAAAAAAACTCAAGTTCAAAAGCTTATAGTTGGAGAGTTGAGGATGATTCAATGGATGTGCAGCCATACAAGATTGAATAGGATAAAAGATGAAGTGATAAGAGAAGGTTGGAGTGACACCAATAGAGGATGGAAGCAAGATTAAGATGTTTCTGAGACATCAAAAGGAGGAGTACAGATGTGCTTGTCAGAAGATAACAAGGGGATTGACATGCCAAAATATAAGAAAGGTAGACGAAGCCAAAGATAAGGTGGGGTGAGGTTGTCAAACAAGATTTGGTGCAAGGCCACTCACATGGCCTGTTACTTAGAATTGGAGTTTCTAGAGGTTTAGGATTAAGGTGACTGAACGTAGCTAAGTAAGTAGCCTAGGCACTTGAAAGTTGCCTCTGAGCAAGCAACATGTACTTCTGCATACCTCCAGATCTACATACTAACAGTTGAACCCTTTAGTGCTTCCATTTTTCTTTGTTTGAAGGTTGCCTGTGGGCGGGTAACATGTACTTCTGCCGTTCCACGTACCTCAAGATTTGCATACTCAAACTCTTTAGTGCTTCCATTATGATGTGCTTTCATGGGGCTGAATTCTTCCTAATACGCGGTATTTAAATTGTTCAGACCTTCATATTGTTTGGCCTGTGTGATTGGTAATGATTATTAGCTGTTTTTTATAGTTGCTTATTATGTTTTCCTGATATTCCCTCAATCTTTTGATATTTTTACTGTACAAAAGGTCTTAATTGAATTTATTTATTTTAAAAAATTTTGGATCTCTCGGTATCATCCTGTTGCTCAAGCAGGATCCACATTGGTTGGTGTTCTCTTTCTTTCTTTTGAGTCACCACCCCACAAGTTGAACTCACCTTCTCATTTACATGGTTAGGCACAACTAAAATCTGCTCGCAGCATGCATGCATGCATGTCCACTAATATTGAGTAGAAACCACTGTTCCTGCATGAGTGAACTTGGGGGGGGGGGGACCAGCTTCAAGTCCGTGGTAGTTATTTTCTCAGCCTATATTTGGCAATCATTCTTATTCTACTTTGTGGGTCATATTGGTATGAGTAGCTAGTTAAAATGGCAATGAACCCTTCTTGAATCCAGTATACTTTTGAGTTATCACCAACACACCCTGGAAAAGTGCTGAAAAGCAGACTTTAGATAGCTATCGCCTGAGATGAGGCAGATCATTTGTGAAGTATAAATGTGCGATCGGAAGCCCTTTGTGTTGAGGTACTTGAGGATAACACATTAAGACCCGAATATTTTGGATTGATAAACCAGCTTCAAAGACCTAGCCAAGTAGTTCATCACCAAAACAAAAATAAGTGGTGATGTTTAAGACCGCTCCTACTATAAAAATTCCCATATTGGTCCCCTTATCTTTTTAAAAAATAAATAAATTGTTAAACATGGTTTACGCTTGACATCATAAAATTTTTGATTGCTTTATTCAAAGTCCAAACTTTCTATTCTAGGTTGCCTGATGCAAAATGATTGAATTTGTTTATCTCAATAACACAAGCAGCCTTCACCCCATGAGATGTCATTTATGCTATGCATACCTCTATTTTGGATGCCTAACTATGTCCTTGGGGGCTAGCTACTCTGTCATGATACAGTTAGCAGCCAACTTGCTCGTGGGAAGCACTGGCATGGTTTCTTAGAAATGAGTGATGCTCATATGAGCTCTATTGTGGGATTGTGGCAGTCAGGCCTGGTCATCCATCCTTGGTCAGTCTTTGTTTGGTTTGGCTCACAGAACTTGCCATCCAGGCCAATGTAGACGTTGGAGTGGCTTGGCCACGGCCACTGACTAAATAGGGCTAGTGTAGAACTTTTTTGTTTCTTTTTTCTTTTAAAATTTTATACTAAAAAATATTCCGGCAGCGGTCAAAGGAAATAAAACTCATATGCCCACAGCAGCTGGCTTGTGGCCAACAGTCCAATGAGCTAACTGGGGCTTGAGTTGAACTCAGATACGGCCTCGTAACCCCACCAACCTTACTTGATAGCTTAACGTGGTGGGTTTGGTGGTGGGACTGATGGACAAGCTAACCTAGGCTGAGCCAGGCTGCTTGTCTGGTCAGCACTAGTTAACATTAAACTTGAATATGGATAATATCCTGGATGTAATGCTGACTATGTAAAGATTATTTTGTTCAGCCATTACTGGAAATAACGTATCATTAGTAAGCGTTTCAATCTTATTCGCATTTTGCGCTTCCTTCCTTGCGTTCCATGTGTTATTTCTGTTATTATTGTTTGGTATTATTGATGTAGGATGTACCAGGCCTTTTTGGCTTCAGGAAGTTTCAAAGCGGCGAGCAAATTTTTAAGTCAACTGCCAAAAGATGACCCCCATGTTCAATTAGTCATCCGAGCATGTGGTGTGACTTACGGAAAGCCCAAGGCCAAGAAGAAGAGTAAAACTAAGTAAGAAGAGTTATAAAGGGATGAGTTGGGTCATTAGAGATGTCCTATAGTGATTCAGCAGGAAACCAAAATCTCCTGCATGCTTAGTGTATTGTTCCTGGGTAATCATCCCACTTCCTTTTAAATCATTATCTACGAAAAGGTTATGGCCTTCTCTTTTACTTCTCTGGTGGTCTAATTGCTAACTTTGCTCAGTGTAGTTTACTTTTTTGTTTGGGGGGGGGGGGGGGATGTAAATTTTCACACAGATTAACCCTGCAAAAAAAGTAAGCATAGTCGTCTTTGTGAAAACCTGACAACCTATCCCCCTAGACCATGGATTCAAAATGTGGTCGATCCAGGACGAAATGGCAGTATTGGAAAGGTTTTTGAATTGGCCGAACTACGTTTCAGCTGTGATGTGGAACATGATTTCTGCATAACATTGATTTTTCCATATCGCGACTGAAATTGCAATCGCGATCGAAACCGCATTTTGAGGCCTTGCCCTAGACTAGCCCCGAGGAGCAGTTTTGCTGGTTTATTCGCTCATTGTGATGATGGTTCTCGTCCAAATTTCCTCAGCGACTTATTTGAGGCAGCCATACCCCCGCCTCCCGAAAAAATCCCCGTAATCAAATTTTAGTTTGGTAAGGTGAGAAAAGCTCTTGAGGGTTCTTGAAGCACCCACAATTTGCGTGAAATTAAATTTGTTCTGTGTGAAAAGGGTGTGCTGATTGCCTCTGAAGTTGTTAGCAACTGTAAGTCGGTCAGCAGAGCCCGATAAACGAGCCATATTCCTAAATCCTTATCAACTGTTTATTTGGATGGTAGATTTGTTGTACGGTTGTCTTTCATTTAGGGTGCGAATGTACAAGTTTGGCATGTTAATAGTTGGTTGTCAAGCTTTTGACTTTGGGATAATAGCTCCGTAGAATGGCCGGGTTAAGATCCAATCAGTAAATGCATTTACTTAATTTGAACTGCCAGCAATCCAGATTCAAATCCAAATCCAGTGCACTGAAAATCTTGCCGCTAGGCGGGCTAGGAGGGTATGATGTAACAATTTTACCACTGAATTGTGAAATCACATAGGGATTGTTTTCGGTAAATTCTAAATTTGAAAATCGTAAACACCTAATAGTCAGTAATGGCAACTGCTTCTGTTGGGTTAGTTTTTCTCTTTATTGCCACTAATACTCATAGGGGGAAGGGGGGGGGGGGGAAGGCAACAATAGCCAACAGCTCTAGATGACTTGAGAACAGCATACATTTCTCTGTTATCATAATTATCATAAAATCACGATAGGCAATTTCCAGACATTTGAGTTGGCATGATAATGGCCTAGTACATTCTGTTGTGACTTGTCACCAAAATTAAATACTTAGGTCTTGTTTGGCAAACAACTGTTAGCTGTTTATATTATCTGTTAGCTGTTTGGGCTGGGTATTTATATTAGCCGTTTGAATTAGCTGTTTGTTGAAAAATTGTTTGGTAAAATTAGTTGTTTTTGATAAAGTTGTGGGATAAAAACTTAATTTTTGAAAAAGTTCTTCCAAAAAGCTCTTATAAAAATTCTTTTTACCAAACATCTAAATTAGCTTTTTTATTTAGTCAAACAGCTAATTTTGGTAAAAAAAAAATTATTTTTGATTAAAAAGTTCTTCAAAAAGTTGTTTGTCAAACACCTAGGGGTGTTCATCGGTCCAAACCCGGACCGGACCGGGTTGGACCGAAGACCGAATAGGAGGGAAGTTATGGACCGTGGACCAGACCGAATAAGTCAAGGACCGGACCGAAAAAAGTAGGACCGGACCGGACCGGACCGAATTGTAAAATTAGCAAATTTTTACAATATGAACATCTTATATTTATTTCAATATGAACAATTTCTACATATTTTCACTATGAAAAACAAATCAATATTCTTGAATGTTTGAAAAATTATAAGTTGCAAAAGAAAATTAAAATTTAGTTAGTAAAAAATCGGTTTTTAAATTTTTTTATTCGGTCCGGATCGGTGGACCGGTGGACCAGACCGAACCGGACCGAAGACCGAATAAAAAAAATTTGTGGACCGTGGACCGGACCAAATTCATTCGGTTTGGTCCGGTCTAGGCCGGTCTTCGGTCCGGTTCGAGTTTGGACCGAATAATGAACACCCCTATACCCCCAGATTACTCAAGGCAAGCCAAAGGTTATAAAGTCGTACAACACAAAGAAAGCTACACTTAACAAAGTATCATGACAGCTTGTAAATCAATACATTCAACCACATTCTTTGTTGAGATCTTTGTCAACCGTTGTCACAAGCGTCTGGTCCGTCAAGCGAAGGAAACATTAGTGAGACTCATTCATGTGAAATTAACATCTAAAATCAAATGCCGTTACGCCTTCTCAAACAAAAATATTACATCTAGAGCCACTCATTCATTCTCAGTCCATTTCGATCATTCTCATTCCATACTCGTTTCTTCTGACAAAAAGAACAAGTTCATAATAGGAAATGTAGGTGAACAAAATAGATAGAGCTTTTTAGCATTTGAGTTTTGGGCTGCAGGTTGGGCTCCTAAGTCGATTAAACAATATATTTATTTACTTCAAGTGTTTTAATTGATTTCAATTTTTCCCTTTTTTTAGGAATAAATATTACCTAAAATATTAATACAACACACTATAATCTCAAAGCAAGTCACAATATTTTTCGCACATGAAACTAAACAATGAGTATATATTTGTTTTGAATTAATGACCAATAATCCCATATCATTCAAAAATTCACCTAATCATACACAAACCTTAAAATTGAGCCTTTTTATTCAAGGAAAACACATACTAACTTCACAAAAGGTTAGATGCATTATGAATTCATGGATGATGGTAGATATTATATCATTACGAAAGTTAAATACACATTGTTCAAGAACTATTTCAACCAAAAGTTTAAACTGATGATTGAAGGCTTAAGAATAGGTTTATACTCTAATACGTCCCCTCACATGAATGCTGTTTAGACTTGATGTGTGGCTGCTGCAGATGCTCTCTCTACCTTGCGCAATAAATTGGGCTACTAAAATTCAAACTCGAGACCTCTCGATCAGAAAGGTTCTGATACCATGTTTAATAATCATCTCAACTAAAAATTTAATCAGATGGTTCAAGGCTCAGGAATAGATGTATGCTCTAATACATATTATGAATTCATAAATGGGAATACTCTAATAGACATTCTTTCTATCATTTTTTTTTTTTGATAAACATCATTAAGAAAAGTTAAACTATTAGCATGTGACATTAATTACCAACAATGAGTCCTATAATGCGACAAAGGCATCTTGCAACACGACGAGAAGAAGAAGATCACTAGCAAACTAAAAGCCAAACAAAGAGCACAAAACCAGAGGCCAAGAACAAAAGAAAAAACACCTGTAGATTATGCATTATAGCTCGCAATTTTTGGGATAAACTTATTGGGGAACAGTTTAATTAGACAACAAATGGAAGGGGAAGTTTAATTGGACAACAAATTCAAGAATGGGGAGTATAGAGGAGTAAAGGAGGGATTGTGTGCTGTCTAAACAAAGATAGAGAAAGCCGAAGAGTTCCAAGACTGTGTGGCTGGGAGTTGTCTTGTTCAACCACCCTTTTCGGGTTCGAATTCGGGGAAGCAAATTGTGCTTTGTGTATGGAATTTGTGGTGGACCTGGTTCCGGGACTTTGTGCTCAAGCTTTGGCATCCCTTACCCCTTAACCTGTTAAGGCCCATTAGATACCTCTGAGATAGGGGCCTGATGGGCTAGACCCCTTACCATTACAAAAAAAAAAAAAAAAGATAGAGAAAGGTGGCAAAAGAACTGGGGGGCCATATGTATAAATAAAATTATCTTAATCATTATTTTTTGAATAGTCGGGATCCAATTTTAAGATTAAAATTGAGGGTTTTTTTTATTAATTTTAAAAGCTTGAAAATATAAACCTCAAGAAAATCTTAACATATCACTTAAAAATAGAAATAATAAAAGAAAACAAGAAAATTTCAGCAATAAAATCCATAGTTGGTTTATCACTGTATCATATAAATAGGATCATTATATGTCACCTATCTCTCAAAACTCTAAAAGCATTCACATGCCCTCTTGTTTTTATTGGTGAAGGAAAAGAAGAATAGTCACATGCCACCTTGCTCTTATGGAACTCTAAAAATTAGAATTTAATATTGAAATACTGGGTTATCATTTAGGTGACAATTTCAATTTCACATTTGTATAACTAAATTTGATGATATGATATCAATTATAATGTAAGTTACAATAAATAAAATTACAAAATGAATTATTATTTTTAAATACATGGGTAAAGTTCTCATTCCACTAGACTAATAATGTAGGATAACCTAGGGGGCTTCGTGGGAACAGGGGAAAGAACTAAAGATAGAATAAGCACGCTACACAATACCCTAGCCCCAAAAGTTTGATTGCTTTCCTTTGCAGACATTCCATAAGTCAATGAGCATGTTTGATTTTGATTTTGATGGGTACATCTTGTTTCATGTGATGAGTATATATTTTATGAATAACAAAAAAAAAAAATGTATGCCGACTTCATGACATTAGTTAATTTCAAGCATAGACATTCACATTATGTAGATAATCGACGTTGATTAAGATTCTGTAATAGTTTTTCTTAAATAATAAGAGATAGGTCCTATTTGGCAAATAACTAATGACTTTTATATTAGCTTTTAGCTCTTTGTATAAGCATTTAGTTGTTAACTGTTTGAATTAGCTAATTGTATTAGCCGTTTGAACTTTGAATTAACTGTTTTTAGAAAAAACTATTTAGTAAAATTAGATGTTTCTCAAAAAAATAATGAGAAAATTTCAATTATGTTATTAACTATAAATTATGTCATTTCTGCAAAAATATCTTCCCAAAAGCTAATAAGAATTAACTTAAAAAAAATTTGTTTTAGGCCCAAATAGTAATTCTAAACGACTATTTAGCGAATACTATTTAACTATTTAGCTTAATCAAATAACTAAAACGTTCTCAAATAATTATTTTTATTCAAATAACTGCTGTTATCAAATACACCCAGATAAATTATAATGTACACCCAAGTGTTTTCATGTTCCAAAATCCACAGTTTGGCCTCCGCAGCAGTGGAAAGGGTGTGTATACCCCTTGTGCGACAAGCTTGGAGACTACAAAATAAGATCATTATCAACTGTTCAAACTTCCTGATGGGCCCCATTGATTAGAGTGTAATTGTCTAATTTCAAGGTGCCCAAACCCCTGAGATCGAGCTCCACTTTGAGCTCTCCCCACTTCACGGTTCACGCATTCAATTCAACTTGTAAACTGTATTTGAAGGTGCTTCTTTAGCTTTTGGGGATGGCGAAGACGCCAGTTGGGTGTGAACCGGTGGTGGGTTCTCTCAACACACCAAAGAAGAAAGACTACAAAGTCACCAACAGACTCCAAGAAGGCAAACGCCCTCTATACGCCGTCGTATTCAACTTCATCGATTCCCGCTTCTACAATGTCTTCGCCACTGTCGGTGGCAATCGGGTACTCTCTCTCTCTCTCTGTCTCTCTTGTGTATTTGTTTAGATGAAATTTTTTGCATGAATTAGACTATACCCTTGATTTCTTTATTCAAGTTTGGGATTTTATTTTACCGGGTTGCTTTTTTGTTTGAAATTGGAGCTCAAAAATCGTAGCTTTTTGCCCCCTTTTTTGGGTGGTTGGAAAAATTGAATAAATGGGAATTGAGGATTTTTGAGACATGTAAACTGGGATTGCCCGGATTAAGATTTAGGTGCCCATTTGGTTCTTTAGGCTGTCAGATTGAGCACTTGAGCTTTTGGGTGTCTAATATAACTGAGTTTTGCTCTGTTACTGAGACCTTTCATTCAATGCTTAATTGTAGCTGGCATGATATGGTAGTTGGATTGCTTTAAATTTCTCGAAAAGTTAAACCTAATCAGGAGAAAAAGCGGTCAGAACAGGCAATGTGAAATAGTGGCCTACTTGGACCTTTAGATTAACACCGGTAAATGGTCCTCTGTGTGCCTGACTGGGAGTAACATATGTGCACTGTAGCATAGATGCCTTGACTAAGAAGGTGCCTCAGAATTATATATTTGGGCAACCCTAATTTGTGGAAGCAAATTTTTAGTTAGCCAGATTACTTGGTTATGAAAATTGAGAATAATAGGGTAGGAAATTCCATGAAGTTGATTAAGCTGTTTTAGTAGTTTGAAGATTAAAAACTACCCAATAAGAATGATGAAATTGTTACTTCATTAGTTTCATTAGGTTAAGAAATCAGTCACTGGGTATCTTGTGTTACCAGCCCTCTTCATTCAGAACCAACATACCTGTGTCTCATGTTTGGAGCTTGGACACCAAGATGTAATATGACTCTTCAGACTTGTCAAAATCACTCATGCTGTAAACAGCATCCAAACTAATTATGAGTCCTGGTTTGAGTAGCATGGTGACCATGCATGTGATCGTGTGATTAATTTTGTGCATGTGCGTGTGATTAATTTTGTTTTTAAGTATATTATGTAATATACAAGCCTTGAAACCCTATCAATGGAGTTCACCAGTCACACTTTCATCTTTTTGTTCAATGTGTTAATTAATAACTGTTCCATTCATTTACTTTGCAGGTTACTGTTTACAGATGCCTTGAAGGTGGTACTATTGCTGTCCTTCAGTCTTACATTGACGAAGATGTAAGAGAAGTCACCCCTTTTGAACCTTACTTAAACCTAATAACTTTATATCTGGCCTTTCTATTTTTGGGTGTTAAAAATGTGTCCCAACAAATTTGAATGTGGATCAGAAGGAAGAGTCTTTCTACACTGTCAGCTGGGCTTGTGATATTGATCGTACTCCATTCCTAGTAGCTGGCGGTAGCAATGGCATAATACGTGTGATTGATGTTGCAAATGAGAAAATTCACAAGGTAATGTGTTATAAGTCACGTGTCAGCCTTAGTTCTCATGGTAAATAAACTGAACTTTACAATGAGACAACTGAGCCTTGGATACTTCTAACTCACCGTATTAATGGTTGCACAAATAAGAACATAGTGGACAGCATCACTCTATGACCTTTTACTCATTGGAAGCTGGTTATTTGCTTTTCTATTTGACTGCTTCTTTTACTAAATGATACCTATTTCTAGGTTGACTTTGTGGAACAATAATAGTTTTGTACATACATCTGTTGAGATACATTGATATCTTTCCTTTTTTCTTTTTTTTGGGGGGGGGGGGGGGTTGGAGAAGAAGGGAGCGTGGGGGTGGGGATTATATTTGATTATGTTTTGTGCCACACTATATTAAGGAATTCTGTGTTTGCTGATTTATTTTCATTATCTGAACTTGAATATCTGCAGAGTTATGTTGGCCATGGGGACTCTATCAATGAAATCAAGACTCAATCATTGAAACCATCACTTATAGTTTCAGCTAGCAAAGTGAGTTCCTTGGATACTTTAAACTGTCACATGATTTTATTGGAATTTGTTGCTAGCATTAAGAAAGGCTAGGAGGCTTTTGTTGTGTCTTAGAAGCTAACAGGAGGAGAGAAGAAATCGACTAACATCAGTCTATAATAGAGGCAAAGAGGATTGGGCTGCATATGGGAAGACAATTATGTTAATAGTGGTTAATGTCAAAGCACTGTTTTTGATTGTGAGGAAATTGAGTGTCAAATCGCATGGGGACAAGTCAAATGTATGGCAAGAATTTTTAGGGATTCAAAGTACAGTTTTGGTTGCGATTGTGGTTTTAGGTGCAACAGCAAAATCGCTCTAATGCGGCAATCGCATTTCATATTGTGGTTGTCGCGGGGTGAAAACGCGGTTCACTCAACTTAAAAACCTTTCTAATGCAACTGTTTTTCTGTGACAACAACGGGCGTCATTGTCCTAAGGAATGTTAGGTTTCAGTAGCTGCTAGATGCTAGGATGTGCGCTTGGTGATTCTTATTTGTGACAAACCCACTGCATTAAGAGTTGCAAAATCAACAGATTGAATTCCCCATAAGGCTCGAACATCTAGGAGAGAAACAACCTCCATTTTAGTCTCTAGAAGGCACACAAGGTCACATTTCCAGTCCCTCAAAAAACTTTTAAGCAAAGTTCTCTTGTCACGGTCATTAATGCCCCTCACATTCCAGGAAATCATTCTAGACATAAGGTACTAGAGGCCCACTTGAAGAGGCATTATCTCTGTCATAATTCACTCCGAATTCAAGCCGTCGAAGTTCTCTTTGTATTCTAGTAGTCAGGGGTGTTCTAACCGCACTTTGCTTCGACACACGGTTGTTCCTTTCAATCTAGGAGTGACAAGTTGAGATTCTGGGAATAGCTTTGTTCTATTAAGGATAAGTGGTCCGGGCCTTGGTGTGTAGGTGGGGATTTTAATGAGATCTTATACGCTCATGAAAGGAGCTCGAGTTTTAGTCCCTCTAATTCTACGGAGGAATTCCATAGCTTTATTAATAGTTGCGCTCTTGTTGATTTGCCTTTACAAGTAGGAGACTTCACTTGGTCTAGAGGTGGCGAGGTTCCAGCCCGTTCAAGACTAGACTGTTTCCTCATCTCCGTAGATTGGGAGGATCATTTTCCCGATGCTATTCAAAGAAGGCTGCCTAGGCCTCTTTCAGATCATTTCCCAATTTGTTTAGAAAAAGGGTCGTTTCAGAAGGGGAGAATCCCCTTTAAATTTGAGAATATGTGGCTGCAAGTTGAGGGTTTTGGGGATCTTATTAAGAGATGGTGGGAAGAGACTCGTGTTGAGGGTTATGCGAGTTACGTGGTTGCGAAAAAATTGAAGGTGATCAAAGAGGAAATCAAGAAATGGAACAGAGAGGTCTTTGGGGATATCAAGGTTCGGAAGTATAACCTCATGGATTCTATTAACCAACTGGACTTTAAAGAAGGATCGCCTGGTCTTTCTAATGAGGAATTGGAGAAAAGACAAGCCGACAAAGATGAGCTAGCGAGAGTCATTCTCATGCATGAGATTTCCTGGAGACAAAAGTCGAGGGCTTTATGGCTTAGAGTTGGAGATCGGAATACCAGATATTTTCATAAAGTAGCTACTCTTCGTAGGAAATTCAACTCTATGTCTGTTGTGGTTGTGGATGGAAACTGGTATGAGGATAGGGATGAAATGAAATCTTCCATCCATGGTTTCTACAAAGCCCTCTTCACTGAGTCAGAACCGTGGAGACCAAAGGTTGACAACCTGGGAATGCCCTCCTTGACTATTTCTGCTAGAGAGGGACTTCAGTCGGAGTTCTCGGAGGAGGAAATTTTGAAAGCTCTTCATGATTGTTGTGGTGATAAAGCTCCAGGCCCCGATGGTATGACTATGGCTTTCCTCCAAGCAAATTGGGACACTCTTAGGAGTGATGTTCTGAGGATGTTTTTAGAGTTTTACCATAAGGGGAAATTTGTGTCAAGCCTCAATACTACTTTCATTGGTTTGATACTTAAGAAAGCCAATGCCGAGGATATTCGAGATTACCGACCAATCAGTTTGATCGGTTGCATTTACAAGCTTCTGTCTAAAGTTTGGCCCTAAGATTAGAGGGGTAATTGGGTCTCTTATTTCATAAAATCAGAACGCCTTCGTAGGAGATCGCCAGATTTTGGATGCCGTTCTCATTGCAAATGAACTCCTTGACTCGAGAATCAAGTCCGGGGTTCCGGGAGTTGTTTGCAAGCTAGACATCGAAAAGGCCTACGACTATGTTAACTGGGAATTTTTGTTGCATGTCGTGAGAAGAACGGGGTTCGGGGAGAGGTGGATCTCTTGGATTCGTCATTGTATATCTTCGGTCTCCTTTGCAATTCTTGTCAATGGCTCCCCTACAGAGTTTTTTTCAGCGTCTAGAGGACTTCGACAAGGGGATCCTATCGCTCCTCTCCTTTTTTTGTTGGTCATGGAGGTTTTCACGAGAATGCTGCATGAATGCTGCATGCAGCCACTTCAACTGGCCTCCTTTCTGGGTTTTCAGTGGGACGAAGGAACGCAACTATCATTAATGTATCCCATCTTCTCTTTGCCGATGATACAATCATTTTTTGTGACAATGATTGTGAACAGATGGTGAATTTGCGTTGTATCCTCATATGGTTTGAGGGAGTGTCGGGGCTTCGGGTCCACTTGGCTAAGAGCTCTATTTTGCCGGTGGGTCAGGTGGACAATATCCATTTGCTAGCAGGTGTGTTAGGGTGTCGAGTGGATTCTTTTCCTACCTACTATCTTGGTCTTCCTCTAGGAGCAAAATTCAAAGATAAATCTATTTGGGAGCCAGTAGTGGAAAGATTTGAGAAAAAGCTCTCTGGATGGAGAGCCAACTATCTTTCCAAAGGTGGGAGACTCACTCTCACCCGTAGTGTCCTCTCTAGCATCCCTACTTACTACCTGTCTCTTTTTCCTATTCCGACTTCTGTGGCGGCCAAGTTGGAAACCATTCAAAAGAAGTTTCTTTGGGGATCTTTTGGTGGCAATTTCAAGTATCATCTGGTGAGATGGGACGTTGTTAAGCTTTCCGTATCAGAAGGAGGGTTGAGAGTCAGAGACCTAAAACTCTTTAATGAGGCATTGGTGGGCAAGTGGCTATGGAGATTCATGAATGAGAAGTCCAACCTTTGGAGGAGGGTGATATGTTCAAAGTATGGGGAGGAGAGTCGTGGGTGGTTTCCGTCTAGACCAAACGGCCCTTATGGGGTTAGCTTGTGGAGATTTATTTGTAAAGGATGGGATACATTTGTCTCTTATCTATCTTTTGAAGTGGGTATTGGCTCTACCATTTTGTTTTGGCATGACCGATGGTGTGAAGGTGCCCCGTTGAGGGACCTTTTCCCTTCTCTTTTTGCGCTAGCGGAGAATAAAGACGCTACTGTGGCTGAGTATTGCGATAATGTGTCGGGTTCGTGCATTTGGTCACCTATTTTTACTCGAGATACCTTAGTGGATGTCGCCTCCCTTTTAAGCTTGCTAAGGAAGCTGAATGGGATGCTCATCAGGCAATCCCCTCTTGATTTAGTCAAATGGAATCTCAATCCCAAAGGGAGCTTCACGGTGAAGTCCTACTATTTGAGACTTGCCTCTGTGCCTTCTGCTTCTTGGCATTTACGGGGAAGGCCTTTTCCATGGAAGCTCATTTGGAGTTCTATGGCTCCTTTTAGAGTGTCCTTTTTTTGTTTGGGAGGCTACCTATGACAGCATTTTGACGTTTGATAATTTGCAAAAGAGGGGTAAGATCTTGGTGAATGGGTGCCCATTATGCAAGGCTACTGCAGAATCGGAGGCAAAGTTATTGCTTCATTGTCCGTTTGCAAGAGCTCTTTGGGATCTAGCTTTCAGTTGCCTGGGAGTTTCTTGGGTCATGTCCAAATCTATTTTGGAACATCTCTATGCATGGGAGGGCTCTTTTGGTAGAAAAGCCAAGGTGAAGATTGCAAGATTATTTCCTCATGCAATTTTTTGGAGCATTTGGCGTGAGAGGAATAGAAGAGTCTTTGAGGATGAGGAGATGCCACTTCAATGTTTTAAAGATTATTTTATCAAGACACTCTATTTTTGGGACAAAGGAAACGTTTGTAACTCTCTTCTAGATCTCTTAGATTTTGTGGATTTGATGCACTTGGGCTGTACATAGCTAATTGTACGATGCTATCTTTGCATCCATTCTTTTGTTAATATAATTTCTTTTTTCCTGATCAAAAAAAAAAAAACAATCTAAAGTTACTTGTTCAAGGAAATGGAGGCCTTGTTTTTCTATGGAACATTTTATGATGTATAGGTGGTCCCTTATTGCAGTCAAACTTTCCTTGTAATGATCTTTCAATGGTAGATTGAACTAGATGATTCGAGTTATCCCACATTTATGATTTTTTTTTGCCTTGCCAATCCTCCATTAGAAGCATGATCATTTCATGTAGCCTAGCCATGAACAGTTCTATCACGTATTGATACTATTGCTGGCAAGAGTCCCCCTCCCCTTTTTGTGGGGTGAGACTTCATCTTTTGCAAATGTTGTGGGGAACCTTTGAGATGCACCCTTCTCCCTTCTGAAGTTACAGTAGTTTAGAAGATCAATTTTGTGAAAAAAGTAAGAAGGTAATATCCGTAGGTTGCGTTTCTTGGCTAAGTTCTTTAAGTGTTGGACCTGTTGGTTGATTCTATGCCTTCTTTTTAAGGTCTTCCTCTTGCTGCTGCCTTTTGAGGGTAACTCTATTGCAGATCTAATTACCGAATGGTTGCAAATAAGGCCAATAGATTAGAAATTAGAGCTTCTATATACTGGAGAAAGTGAACTTTGTTAAAGAGCTTGAGCCAACCAGTCCAAGTGTGCAACATGACACAGTTAGGTGAAAGTTCAAGAATGGAAGTCCAAGAATTCAGCCTATTACTACTTAGTAGTCCTCACCTGAGCCCAACAGTGGGAAGCCTTATTGCTTGGTGCAGTGGATTTGACCTTATAAACCTAGCATCTTTTCTTCAAATTGCCTATGTTGGATACAGTCCCTTACCTGGGGCCCTATAGAGTTCCTTGGAAAGGCTTGTCATATTTCATTGTCATCAATTCGAGTTCAGCTAGCCAAATTGGATGAAACTTGTGACTGGGTAAGAAAAGGATGATTCCCATGGATTACATGCTTAAAAGATGAAATTTTGACTTAGCAAGTAGGGGCGCAATGTGCCTTGAGGAGGAAGAATCGGTTTACAACCTCTTTGTTAATTGTCATAGGGTCTCTTCACTTTAGCTATTATCTCTTTCCTTGATGGGGGTTAGTTGGGTCCAACCTTCTGATGTTAAAGACGTTTTGGTAAAAAATTGCATGGAGAAGGAGGTTGAAGAAGAGTTGGGTTCTTGGGATTTGGAAGTTGTGTCCTTTGGTTATTTGGTGGTGTATTTGGAAAAAGAGGAAGCTATGGACATGTTAGGGCAAAGCTTTATCCCTTCAAGATTTTAAGCTCTATTTTTTGAGAAATGTTGTATAGTTGGAGCCAAGTGCTCGATTGTGGTGCAAAGGTATCTCTTTTGGATTTTGGGGATAAAATTATGCATAAGAACTTTAGGGCATGATGATTTTTGTACCTGCCCCTTTTGTATATGGGTGTCACCTCCTTGGTATCTCATCAATACAACCTCTTGGTTACTCATAAAAAAATGAAAAAAACAGAAAACAGAAGGGCATGTCATTGAGTAAACTGGGAAGAAGTTTGTCCTCCTTAGTATGTTAAGGATTATGGCGTTGCTCTTTCATATTATTGATATAGCTCTTGATTGGTTTGGAAGTTTGCTAATGACGGAGATGTTATGGAGGAATGTGATCAAGATATAATAGCAAGGTTTGGTAGACATTAGGATCTTTTATTTTTAACATAGAACAGCGGAGGATGTGCTGCAGTGCTGGTGCCTGTTTGCATGTAAAAGGAGGAACTACAATTTAATCAATGATATGTGAATCGTGAAAGCTATTTCATTTGGCAGTTTTTAGTTTGCTTGGAAAATAAAGAATCAAAGAACTTTTGAGGCTACAGCAGCATCTCGTCAAGAGTTTATATTTTTGTCTTCAGGATAATGTACTGTTGGAGTTAAATATCAGACATCGATGGTGATTGTCTCTTGCCCCTTCCTAATTTTCTAGATAGATCCTATGTGATAATCTGACAGCATGATGGTGTCTTGTACATTGCCTTCCCTTTGTGCACTACTGCCACTGCCTTGGTGTCCGTCTGGTAGTAATAGTTTTTATTATTAGTAATGCTGTTTATTACTTACCAAAGCCATCTGCACCAGGATGAATCTGTTCGTCTTTGGAATGTTCATACCGGAATATGCATTTTGATATTTGCTGGAGCTGGGGGTCACCGTAATGAAGTCTTGAGTGTGGTGAGTCTTCTATGCGATGACTAAAAAATTCCATGGTTTGTTCCGTATGTTTTACTCACTAATCTGGCCAATTATTTCTATTGTAGGCTTAAAATCTTGATATTCTTGTGTTCTATTTCTAAATTGTCTTCCAGGATTTCCATCCTTCAGATATATATCGCATTGCAAGTTGTGGGATGGACAATACTGTCAAGATCTGGTCAATGAAAGGTAATGATCTGTTTTCTTCATCGTATTGTCATAATGGTGGCTAAGCTGCCAACACTTATAAAAGGGAAAAAAAAACAAACTATTTTGTTTGCTAAGTACCATATGCAAGCTTCTCTCTCTCTCTCTCTCTCTCTCTCTCTCTTTTTCTTTTTTCTTTGGTGGAGGATTTATTCAAACTTGAATAATGGGATATTGGATGTTGAAACAGGCATAATATTCTTTTTTATTTTCTAAAGACAGTAATCAACTTCTTTCCTTCCCCATGTGTAATTGTGTATTCCCTTTTTATTCTTATTTGAATAGTAAATATTTCTGCCCACTGCTGATATAACATGTGAGAACTGGATGAAGAAAATTTTACTCTAGACCGAGTCGGTCTTATATCTATCTGTTTTGACATTTTTGAAAATTGAGAAAAGCTCGCTTTGAGTATGACTATCTCACCTAAGAAAAAAAAGGTGAAACTTGAGACAAAGTGATTTGTCCATAAAAGAGAGCCAACAAAAAGAAGGTTGGCATGAACTAACATGTGAAACCGTTCTCATATGAGAATTGGTTAAGGAACAATATGATTTTTTGCCCTTTTTGGCATTTGCTGGATACTCAACCTGTATCAATACTCAACCTGTATCAATTATAGACCTTCATCCCCCCGGGGGGGGGGGATTACTTTTAGGATTTATCCAGATATTCACTGTATCTGTAAATAATTTCGGGGAGCATTCTGGCTTTATTAGCCTTTATTGCAGATGTTGATAATTTAAGAGGCAATTCCAAATTTATGCCATCAACTGCATTGAGGCAGTGTATATGTGCACTTTAAGCAATATAAGATGGTCTTTAAGTGCACTAAACTGTGTGAGGGGTCACTAGGAGCATATAGTAATCATATGACAACTTCCAATAAGAAAAAGGGGGCATAGCATGCATCCTAAGCAGGATTTGCGGAAATCCATATGCAGGCATCCTTACCCCTACTTACCCCTAGGATTAAACAAGTCGGTTTCGACACCTATTTGACAACTTCTCAATCAATTTTCAGGAATCATGAAATTATGTATAATAGACTTCTGGGGGGGTCCCTTAAGTGGCTCTTGCTACTCTATATGGGAAATGTCTTTCGATGTTTGCAATATTCCCTCTAGACTATTTAATCACCACAATAGGTTCGTTGGCGCATCCTTTGATTATGAAATGGAGGCTCCAAAATATCGTAAGAGCGAAGCATTTTGTTGTCATTCAAACCCTTTGAACTCCTTGGGCGGCCCCCCCCCCAAAAAAAAGCTCTCTAGTCTAGTAGTGCTGGGTTTGTACAAACACATACTGACTATTTGACTATTTCTTGGGCATTTTTCCAAAGGCAAGAAACTATATGCAGTATTCATTTTATGTGTCGCAAGAAACGCTCAGTACTCAAGACTTTATAAGTATCTCCCTGATCAACTGCAATGAGTTTGATAGCTTCATTTGCTCAACTTGTAGATTTTGGAGCATCATTCCAAAAATCCAAAAATGGCATTGTGATGGTGTCAAATGCATTTTAAACTGTTTTACAGTTCTAGAATACCCTAACGCCTGTCTGAGGCTTCACAAGCAGAAAACAGTCATAATATGAGAACCTCCCTGAATCTCTGAAACTGTGTACGATAGCTTTCATTTTTTCGGTGCCTAGATGTCTAGGCTGCTCCACTGCCAAAAGCCTTAACAATGTCCTAAACATTTTCTAATACGATTTGGATGAATATAATTTCTTCCTCGGCATCTTGTAGATTTTCAAGCCTGACCTCAAAAACACCCGAAAAGGGTATTGTGAGGGTATGCATACACTCAAGACTATGAAGAATGATCTTGAGTTATCCTCATGATTTCTGGTGCATGAGAAGGCGGCATTGTCACCATGTATAAACTTCTTAGACATTTTCTCAAAATTTGAGAAACCCTGTATAATAGCTTCATCTTAGCTCCAGTTCTGTAAAGATGCTGAATGTAAGAAGACCACCTCTGTGAGGTGCAGGTCTTTAACTTCATTTCCTCAGGTTCCTGACGCAGTGCATTTTTCTGATGCACAAGCTTCAGTGTGCTACAAGCTGTATGTGCACTTCCTGCGTCCCACTGATATGGTCTAGGGACAGACCAAGAAATAAGTTAGTAGACCATCCAAGCTCTAAGTTTCATTCGGATTAATGCACATCCAAGGCAATTGATGCAATGTTAAGAAAATGACCGAAAAAAATTGCATAAAGTTCTTCAAATTAGATCCTAAATTAAAGATTCTGATTAAACCGTAACCACTGAACTGCATGTAGGCCACCATATAGGTGAACTTTTGACCCATCCTATGAAATGGTCTCATCAAATTAATTTTTGTGTGTTTGATTTTTGAATTTTGTAGTAAATGAGACAATTACTGACAAGCAAAACCAAAATTCCTTTTTTTTTTTTGGTGTTTTGTGGCCGCATGTAAAACTGAAATGTTAAAGTATAAGATATAAACTATTAAGCTTTTAAGCAAAACTATTGGCATGGCATCCATGATACGTGCATCCAGTAACCTTAGGGCGTCGGCATGCCTTGTGCATTTTCAAACTATGATAAGAAGTTAAGAACCAATGATCTATTTTGGTTCTTATTAGCCTGCTTATTTCATCTTCAGAACATTTCGAAAGTTTGGTCATGCCCCGAAAGTCCCATGAGCTCTCCCTGTTTTTGATGCAGACGAGCATGCCCCATTTTCCACAGAATGTGCTGTAGATGTGGTATTATGATGTTTTGTTGGCCCTCTATAGAACAACTCATTTTGAGTTTCAACGTGTGTAACGCTTTATAGACCTTCGTACACATCATGGACCTGTCTTAAAATACTGGAGGATAAAAAACAAGCCATTGTGATCGCGGGACAGGTTATTGAAACTGATCAAAAAGCTTTTGACCTACTCGGTTAGATGAGTCTTATTCTGAATGTTGCTATCCTCTGCAGTACTTTGAAGTTTTTCTTCACCATTAATATGGTGCTGACCTTTTGTGTATGAGTAATCTCTGTGGTGGACTTAGTTGGTAAACCCAAAACAAGCAGGAAGGATGAAGGAGACACATAAAGTGATCTTTATCAATTTAGTATGGGTAATACTCTGGTCAGCTTGTTGGATGTTACCTACGCATCAATCCTTTTTATTTATTTATCAAACTTATTTTTAGGAAGGATGATATTCTGTTTGGGCTTACTGTTTAAAGTTTTACATGAGAGGATGCTAGTTAGAATATCCATGGGCTTTGTTTTCTTAATTGCTATATATCAATCTATGTTGTTCCAAATACAAGACTTGCCCTTCAATTATCCTGGCATTGTAAATCTTGTTGCAGAGTTTTGGACTTATGTGGAAAAATCTTTCACATGGACTGATCTCCCATCAAAGTTCCCTACGAAATACGTACAATTCCCTGTAAGTAGGCGTCTCCCTCCTTTTGGAGGGTCTGCTTTCATCTGCGTGCTCTTTCTCTGGTTGCCGTGCGGCCTGTGTCTTTCACTGTTCCTCCTTTGTTTATCTGCTTATTTTTTTCACAATTTTGAAGTAGTTATGTTGTCTCAGAGCTTAATTGTTATATTGTCTCAGAGCTTTATTGCATCAGTACATACAAACTATGTTGACTGTACAAGGTGGCTTGGTGATTTTGTCCTATCTAAGGTAAATTTCCATTAGCCATATATAATTTTGAAAAATCGGGGTATGTTGCTTTTTTTATAAAGTTTGTTTCAAGTAATGAAGTTGAAATCCATATTGCTTCTAAAGTGGAAAGCAGGTGGCTATTCCTTGGTATTCTTCATTTAGCTGTTTATTAGGGGCCTTAGTCTACTCTAGTCGAATAAGAGAACTTGTTCTTAGTGTTTCTGATCATCGTCTAATTTCAAATCAGATCTTGCATTGTAATTTAGACCGTATCTCTGGTTTGCTTCTCTAAGCTGAGCCTCTCTGCTCCTGCCACCCCAAAATAAAAAATAAAAATAAAATTAAGAATTTAGTAAAAATTCCAGTAAGTTACCTGAAATTTTCAGATCTTACGAGTCTAAATTCTGCAAATTCTGAGAACCTGATGTGTGTGCATTCATGCTCATCCAGTTTTTTTCAATTCAACTGTAGAGTGTTGACAATGAGATCATCTTATGGGAACCAATTATGAAGGAACAATCTCCTGGTGAGGTTCGTATGTCTTGATGTTCTCTTAGAAGTTACATTCTTTACTAAAAGTCCGTAGCATTGCTCTTTTACCCCTTTCTGCAGTTCTGCTTCCCGGCTTTCAATGCAATACTTGCATCCTTTATAAGAGTTTTGAATCAATGTAACTAATCGAATGCTGTTGCTTCTTTTAGGGTTCAGTTGACATTCTTATGAAGTACCCTGTCCCTGATTGCGATATTTGGTTCATAAAGTTCTCGTGTGATTTCCATTACAATGCAGCAGCAGCTGGTATCATCTGCTTCTGTTCATCTTTTTGTTTTTGCTTTGATTTCTGTGTTGAGTGTATCCTGTGTCTCCTCTTGTCCTCCATTTGCCATGTATCTTTCCCTTTTGTTGATCTATACGAGTAATAAATACATAATTAATGATGGACTGCTGATGAATTTTGTAGGTTCCCTAATTAGTGCTCACATTTATTTCTGTAATTATGTCTGATGTCCTATCCAGGGCATAAGGTTCTCTCATTTTAATAGTCCCTGCTTGCTATTTTTTCAGGCAACAGGGAAGGGAGGATCTACGTTTGGGAGCTTCAATCTTGTCCCCCTGTTCTCATTGCAAAGTATGTCTTGTCTGCATTTTCCCTTGGAAATATCTTGTGTGATTTAATAATGATGGAGATGGCTTCTTGTCATGATTGATTTTCTTTTTTTCTTTTTCATCAGGCTCTCCCATCCTCACTCGAAGTCCCCTATTCGACAAACCGCTATGTCATTCGATGGAAGGTAACTTTGCTTTGTATATCATGATATCATCTTGTTTTTGATAAATTGACACTTGCCTGGTGGATATTACGCAAAAAAAGGTGTTGAAAAATTTACTATTCCTTTGTTTCAGCACCATTTTAGCGTGCTGTGAGGACGGAACAATCTGGCGCTGGGATGCTGTGTCATCTTCTTAGATTCGGAGTGCACTAATTATCTTGGTTTAGCAGGTGTATCTTACGAGTTTTGAGAGGTGAGCATGATGCTATAGTCTACGACTCTATAGTTTCTGGGCATGCATACAACTATGATTCATTTTAGCTGTTTATTACTAGTTCATTCGCCTGGCAGCTGCAGCTGGGAATATATGCAGCATTCTCCTTGTTTTAGAAAGTTTACTTCTTCCGAAGACACTGGTTGAACTTAGATTTGTTTACCGATTCATAGTAACTGATGTGCCTATAAAGATTTCATTGCATTTCCGGAACTTGTTTATTTTCCGGGCTAATTATCCTGTTTTGTTGTAAGACCTATTTGTCATTGTGAGTCTCACAGTTCTTTCTTCTATCTTGAATTATGGAGGATTTGGACATGGTATCCTGCTAATCAGTCAAAGCTCAAGAAGCAGCGACGATGCTGGATGTACATCGGTTGAACCAGAAAATGGAGCGCATATATTGTCTTCTAAACAGTGTCTTTTTGTTTAGACAGCGCACCGGGGGATGATTAGCTCCGGAATTGTGACCTGAGCCACCGTCTCTCATGATGCCGAATGGGTTGGCTTGAGCTCCGGTTGTAGACTAAAATCAAAGTTGTAACATATTTAGGTGATCTGGCTAAAGTTAGAGCTTGAAAACAGGGTGAGTGTTTTCTAATTCCTACTGTTATTAGTGGAGAATTACTTTGTTATACTTACACTGTACTAAACTAATTTATCCCATACATTTATCAAAAGCTATGTTTTACCAACAAAAGTTATGATTGATTCATTTTAATTTTTGTTATTAAAATTTCATGACTTCCAAAACTGGCATTTTGTGGAAATACACAATATTTTTCCTCACAACTTTGTAGGGAAAGCATACAGGTTAGCCCAATACCCAAAATCAACCCCAGCTTACTTTCAATGAAAAGTTAAGCAAGCTGTTTATGAAGTAATCCCTTTCTGTTTCCAGCTGATTTGGCCCCTGATGCATTTGGATCATCACATCTGTTGTGGTTAATGTTGAGAGAACTCATATGCTCAAGGGAGCAGGTCAATGGGTCAACCTATCAAACGCTTTAACCTAAGATGGACTGGTTGATCTAGTTTACTATTGAGGGGTCAACCTGTCGAACTGTTTGGTTCGGGGTTGAATCAGTTGACCTAGTTTACCTTTGAATTGCGTTGAGTCGGTTAAACCTGGTTCATTCATTGATATGCTATGGATTGAAAACCAACATAAACTAACATGAATGCCAGCTTCTCTTCCTCATTCTTATTTCATTACATCTCACCTTGAGCTTAGTTTCATGAAGGACTGTCATCAATCTGTATCCAGCATCAACGGTGGTGATTTGTAGTTTCTTTACATAATTATAATACTGAAAATTAAAGGATTTTGTACAGTATAGTAAAGAACTTTTGAGATAGTGCAAATCAATAATTTAAGCTTGAACTTTAAGGGGGTTTATTTTTAATAATACATGAATCGTTTTAGATTATATTTTTCAGATAATTTACACTTCAAAGTGAATATAGAAACTTTGAATTTCATATGCTTGGGTTGTTTTAAAGATATTATCGTTTAGAATTATCTGAAAAATACAATCTAAAATGACCACGTACTACTTAAATTAAATATCGTTAAACTTTGGAGCACTGAGGGTTATTTCTTCAAGTCGAATTATTGGTTTCCAGCACCCCAAAGTTCGAATTATTATACTTCAAAATCCAAAATTAAATAACATTGTAATTGATTGGAATAATTAAGAGCCCACCAACGCTAAGCCGATACATGTCAAAGACCAAATCAACAGAAGCCAGAGGTTGACTTGAAGGGAAGACGAAGGAACTAGGAGGAGGCATGATGATCATTTCACCCTCAAAATGAGGAATGACCCTTTTACCCTTGGGTGTTGACCCCAAGTATATAATATCCCCTGCTTTCATAATTGTGGAATAACTTTTATTATTCATGACATGACATATTAAACAAATACCCTCCTAAAAAGCAAATTCTCTATACTCTTTATCTCATCTGTTTATTACACCTCCTTTTGAGACTGATTTGAATGTCATATGGGTCTCCCTCGGGAATAACACTTGAGGTTGACCGTCATGCAAGTCGTCAAAGAGGGACACACCAACAATACTAGCTAAGTGATACGCCAACCAAACGTAAGTCTCAGCTTTTCCCCCTCCTACTCAAGTTTCACATGAAACAAATTGGTACCATTTATTGGAAAACATCAGCAAAATGGTTGATACTAGATCCAAACAAAGACAAGGGTAGACACAAAGTGAATGAGAATCCACCGTGAAAGCAAGGCAACTCCTTAGATTAGCGCTCAGGTGAGAACTCAATCGACCCCCCGCTCGATAATTTGTCCCCCTAGCACAGCTAATAGAGACACTCAAACAAGTGGAAGCGGTGATCCAAGGGGTATGTGAGAAGATGAAGGCTCTTGAGCATAAGCCGGAGCCCATTCGAGGATTTGATTACCAGCCAACTCCGGGGTACACTCCTCCTGCCAATAGAACCGGAACCGACGCCATCAAGGAGAACCAAATGTCTCGCATGGCGGAGATGCTCGAATGATCATTAAAGCCAACCAAGCCCTCAGGAAAGCCTATAATGATATCGTACTCTCTCCTTTGACCACAACCCGTTACGCATCTAAAAGTAAGGGCGTAGGATGGTATAATGAGCATGAAGACTAAGCAAGGAAGTGGGAGGAGTGGAAGTCCCCAATTCATCCTATGAATCTGAATTGGGAGACGAATCCGAATTCGGAGACGTCGCACTCCCAATTTATCTTGACGATAACCGAATTGGGAGGCAAGGCTCTCCCAATTGAGCTTAACAAAAACTGAATTGGGAGGTCTTGCACTTCCAATTTGGCTTGACGAAAACTAAATTGGGGGGCGATGCGCTCCCAACTCAGGCTAAGCATTCGATGTGGTAAAGCCAAATGAAAAGAAGACTTGATTGGGCAAATCCCGTTCATGGGGGCACTACTTGCAAGACGAAAAGAATTTTCCCTAAAAAGGTACGAATTAAGGGAGTACTCCATGAAAAATGGGCAAAAATGCATAAAATTCACAAATTACAAAGAGTAAGGGCAGTGAAGGATACAACGTATAATCGACCGAATTGGAAAGGGAGGACCCTTCCAATTCGACTCGCCTTGCTGCAACTGAGAGGGCCTCTCCTCTCAGTTGCGATTAGCTAAATTTAGAGGAACCTCTCAATTTGGCTACCCAGCTAAATTGAAGAGGACCTCGCTTCTTAATTCGGCTGGGTTGGGCGAAATTAGAGAGGGCTTCACCTTTCAATTCAACTAAGGCCTTCGAATTGGAGAGGGAGGCCCCTCTTAATTCAGCTAGGTCATCTGAATTGAAAAGGCGACTCCAATAACATCTCCTTACATCTTCTTACATCCCATATAGATTTTCTATAACATTCATTTATTTTGATTACAGAAATATGTATACTTTTTAAATTATGCTACCAATATACAAAATTTGTAAATATCTTATGAACACAACATTTACATAAACATAAAAACAAAATATAACGACGTAAATTATATTTGAGTTTCGATATGAATAATATATGTTATTATAGATGGAATAAGTGACCATACTTTTAAAATTATAATACAAAACTTTTGCTCTTGTTTAAGTATGAAGCATATATGAAAACTGTCAAATTGTATGCGACGAAAGCATTGTAGCTATTTCATCCATAAGTTTATCCATGACAATTTTGTTGCAATCATTATACAATTGAACATTTGGTGATCGTTTCAAATTTGGTTCCCTTGCTGAGATTGATATGCGCTTGTTATGCATAATAATAAAATTGTGCAGAGTACAACAAGAAACAATTATCTGAAGTTACTGTCTCATTTGTGGCATTCTGTCGGCCAATATTTTCCATCTCCCCTTCAAGACTCCAAAAGTTCTTTCCACTGTCATTCGTAAAGATGAGTGCCGATGGCAGAACCGTTCATTCACTCCTTTAGGTGGGCGATATTTTCTAAACGGTGGGATATGACAGTGAGTTTCCTTTGCTATGTACGGAGCTAAATATCTAAGACTATTTGGATATGCTAAGTCAACCAGATAGTATTTTCCTAAGCAATTATGTAAAATAATTAGAGTTGTATATGACAAATGAGAATCATCAAGGAATATGTAAAGAACATATCCTCATGTACCTAAAGGGGGATGAGGAAAATTGAACTTAGGTTGAAGCATACTATCTTATAATACTGTCATGTCATGTGCACTCCCCTCCCAACTGACGTTTAAGTAAGCGATCATCATGTCAAATAATACCACAACTAAGGTGTTCCAAGTGTTCTGACCTGTATGTAATTGATGAGCAACATCCGCATCTTCTCCAAGTATTGCTTGCACATGAGAGCCATCTAATGCTCCTACACAATCCTACAAATATAAATTAGACATATTTTTAACACTTTTGAATTAATGTGCACAGCTATATCATTTATATAAATAATTCATAAATAAATTTTTTTTACCTTAAAGTACAGCCAATAATAGCTACGACCATCATCAATTTCTTCAGGAAAATCATTTAATTTTTGGTAACTAGCTCAGTTAATGGTTTATTTTTGGTAACTAACTTTAGTTAATGGTTTAAGTAGTGTTCAAGTTTACAAAATTTTCTTGACAAAATTTATGGGGTTTAATATATTTTATTGTTATATAGCTAACTTAGTTAATGGTTTATTTTCAATAAGTTTATTATTTTAATATTATTATTTCTAATCCAAAATGTTCTTTGTAAAACAAAGAATAATTTACTTTTTGGTACACCGATGTTTGGTATAATGATTTTCGAAATTCACTTTTTTAGATAAATATGTTTGGAACTATATAGGTTTGGGAAATTATTTTCAGGTAATTATTTTCAGGGTACAGATGTTTGGGTTATAATATTTTCGGGGGACTAATATTTCTATTTCTGACCCTCAGCTTTCTAAAATTGCAAATTGGTCCTAAATATCCAAATATGATTATCTTTAGTTTTTTTTTTTATAATGACTTTACTGGTACTAGTTATCACAATCTACTACTTATATCATAAATATTATATTTTCTGTGAGTAGCGGCCCGCCATGCTTAGTAAAATAATTAAAACTTAATTAGAGAGTTTCAACCATTATCTAAACTTAGTCGGTGTTGGACTCCGGCGATCCTCTAGCTTCCGGTTTACAGAGATTGCTAATCTCAAGCCCACCTTTCTTAGATAGGCACAACACAGATCTGTTTCGTTTCCTACCTCGGACCGTAGTCACTAATCAAGTTATATATATTTTTAAAGGATAGTAAGACTTTAATCAAGAAAATATAATATTCAAAACATAAGGTTCAATTGAATAACATTCCCCATTGGGAAACTTCTTTTATTGAAAGCTTAAAAGTGGAAATATTAAGCTTGAAGAGGGACTTAAGCTAAGATCATTAGAGATGCTTGCTCATAGAGAAATGGAGAATATTGACTTCTCTTTTGCTCAAGAATTCTCAAATGACTGTGTCCTTTCTCAACACTTGATCTTTCCTTTTATAGAGGGGATGTGAGTACATAGGATGCCCTAACGGCTACAGTACATACTGCTTTTACACATGGTTACAGTAGATTCAGATGACTATAGTAAACTGCTTTCATTTTATAGACCTGACACTTATTAAAATAGTACAATTTCTTCAAAGATTACCTATATTGTGTATAAACAAGAAGACAAGGGAATAATTTAGATATCTTTAGGGCTGTTCAAATTCAGAAAATCACACTGCCAGATATTGTGCTATAACTTCTACTGGAACCTCCCATCCAACTATACAATACGGGCAATGGCTGTCGAACTCTCTTTGGATCCAGTTCGCTTAGATGCAAATGTTTTTCCCTACAAATATCAAAGCCATTAGGCAACTGAGACTTAGAAGTCGACATTGTGAAAATCACAAACTTTAGTATAGAAGAGATATACTCAATTTCATTGTCAAAACTGAAAAGCATCTTATATTCCGTGCGCAATTCTTGTCAAAAGTTCTGCTAAAAACAATAACAAACTTCCAGTGTGGGTCTCACGTGGTGTATGAGGAGATCCGGATGTAAGTAATCATACCTTTACATGTTTGATTATTCATAGAGAAGCTGATTTCAAAAGATTTGAGAAAACATTTTTAAGTTTTTATACCAAAAAGGAGCAAACATAACAAAAACGAGCAATTTGTAACAATAAATAGATACAAAATTACAAATACATGCACGGTCAAAAAAAAATTATTAGCATGCACAAGTACTAAAAACACATGACAGCTAAACAGCCAGACTCGCGCATCAGCAAATCCTACACCCCCGGCATCAAAGGAGAGGGCAAGTAGCAAGCTGCCAACTTTAATCAAAATGGTCTTTTAAGCAAATGCTCTGTCCTATTTCACTTCTCTAGTCATTGAGAAGTCATGATGACTGATTCTATAGCAAATCAGAGATCTGAATATGAGCAAAGGAAACTAATCTTTGGTTCTCAAACAACTTATGCAAGAAGATAGAAGTGAGAGATCTGAGTTCTCAACATTGGGGGCGACTGACATCAATTTTCAAGGGAGTTTATTCAAGCTTAAAGATGCAGGTATTAACTGTACAACTTACTAGTGCTTTCAAAAATCGGTTCAGATATCCATTCTCTGTATCTGTCGAAGGGACCATCTTGTCAATCAGCCTGAAGAGAATACTCCTTTCACTGACTGAAATTCCGATGTAAGAGCACATCACAATTACTACAATGGCAGTCCATAAAGACTTGTGAAATATGACAGTAAAGACGCCTGTCATAAACGCTACCAGTGTGGCATAAAGTGACTGCAGGAGTATAAACACGCTGCGATCTATAAATAACAAGGATTTGTCCCCATCAGAAAGCATAGACCAAATAAGGCAAAATAACACCAACATCGAACAACACATTGCATATGTGTCTGCAAGCAAGAACACCAAAAACGCAGCATGCTTAGCAAGCAGTGCTTCTCCAGTATCATTATTAAATCCACCAGGAAGAGTAAATCCAGCTGTAAATGTGATGGTTGCCAAAAGGCCTGCCACCACTGAGAGTGCACCTCGCATCTCCAACAGGTTTGTCTCACGTTGAACATAAGTCGTCGTTAACCTTGGATCAATCCCAACACGTTTACACATTGCATACTGCGATTGTTATAGGGGAAAAAAAAGATATTACTATCACAGTCTTAACTATTTATTGTGATCTTTGAACTCTATATTGTAAAACAATGCAAACCAATCTTCCCTCAAAAAGTTCTGGCCAGGCCATGTATCATATGAATTAGGAAAAGCTTCATGAAAAGACGTCCAAATTAATGTATTTGGGAATCACATTGTTTCATAACCTGTAGCTGCGAAAGGTATATTTCTAGAAGAAAATGGCATCCCAAATATAAAAAGATTGGGATCTTCTGCTATTGGAGGGGCAACAATAATCTGGGAGTCCTTCCGCCCAACATTTGAGAACATTTTAGGCAAAATTTTTACTAGTAGTAGATGTGAATCCTATGATGGGAGGTCTGCAAGATCCTCACTCTACCTACAAATTGACCTGACAAATAGGTCGGTCGGTTTGAATGTAAGTTCAGTTAAATTCGGATTATGTTTCCGGTCAACCACATTTTGATTTAGGTCGAGCGATTTTCAGTTGAGGTCAACTTGAGGGTAATTGATGCTTGATCTAATAAACTTGTCTTACAAAAAGAAGTTGACTTCATGGATAATTTCAGGTCTCCAGAGCTCAGTTCAGGTCAATTCGAGTCAAGAACTGACTTTCAACTAACCTTTTTTCTGGTATCAGCTCAGGTATGCAGACATGAGTTCAGCTTGCTAGCTCTGCCTAAAGATTGAGAATCTTAATCTCTATATTCTATCATTGTTCTCTAGTTTAATGATTCCATTTGCATCAATTCATTATTCAAAAGGTTCAAAACAACAAACAGCACAATCTATGTTGCAGCCATTTTGACTTCGAATTTAATCTACTTTAAAAAAACAACTAAATAGATGTTATAAACTGGCAAAAGCATATATGCATACCCATTCATCATTGTGTTTGCACACTTCAGCTAGCAAATCCAATGCAGTTTTATCATCTTTGTCTTTGATGGTGCGATCTGCACTATCTGTCAGTAACGCTTCGGTTAGATTCATGTCTTCCCGCGCAATTGCCCTATGAAGAGGTGTTGCCCCATCCATGTCTTGGGTATTTTTCTGCTCCTCGATGAGTTTATCAATTACCTGAAACTCTTTGTACTCTTCGTAGCTCCCAAGCTTGATATGATGTAGGGGAGTGTCGCGGCGTCCATGGCAAAAGCCCCTGAAATTGGGGTAATGTTTTATAAAGACAAGAATTACAGATACATGACCATTTTCACATGCCTTGATCCAAGCAGAAGGTGAACTTTTAAGTGATGAGGGATCAATTCTTAGCATTAATTGTACAAGCGATTCCATGCCACCAGCTGAAGCCTTGTCCAGTGGTGTAACACCCCTGCCGTCAGGCTGGATGATAAGTGATGGAAATTTATGCAGCACTTTTTCAATCAGCTGTTCTGCATTAATTTTGTAGATACCAGAATGAGTTAATTTGTTGATCAAGGCAATTCAATATGAAGTAACCTATCCCGAATTAGTAATTAATCCACCAAATCATGCCTATCACTTGTAACATTAGATAGGTCGTTTGATATACTCGCACGAGCGCACATACACACAGATCAATTTTTTACCTGGGGTTTTTGACAGCAAGTGCAAGATGTTTGTGTCGTCGCTAAAAGTAAGAAGCGGCATCAAGCGTTCTTCCTCTATCGCCATGCGCAGAATATCTGGTCCAATATTTAAGCATCCATTGTGGACAGCAAGCATTAGATAGGTCTTTTGATCACCTATAGAGAGAAATTCAACAGGAGTTTTTCGAATGAAACACCAAGCAAGATCCCATAGTCTGTGGCGTATGGCCTTAAGAAGAGGTGTCTCTCCAAATAGACCCTTCATCAACCAAGGCCACTCATGATTCTGTGGCAGGTTTAATCCCTCCGACATCGTTTTTACTTGTGATGTTTGTGTTGTCAATACTGCAGTACATTCTCTGTATAAATCTATAAGTTTTTCTGCAAGTGCAGTATCCCAACCATCACTGTTGGTGCGACTGGTGACTATAACATGTAGAGGGTTGTTGCCAAAGCAGTCGGTCTGAAGCATGAGTTTCACAGCAACATCTGGGTAATGATCAAAAAAGTATTCGTATGTCCTCATTAAGCCCTGTGGATGGGATCTCCATTGCCAGGAAGAACGATCAACCCATTCGTGCAGCACCGTAAACCCCCTGTTGTCAGTCACAGTGATAAGCTCTGGAAACCTTCTCAGCAACTTTCCAAAAATTTCATCTTGAATGTCTAGAAAAGAAAAGAAACAAATTAGGCTTCCGTCATGGGATTTGAGGTTCATTATAGGTAATGTATATCATGGACCTAGGAGTGTGTACTCTCACTTGCCACGCATATATATTTTTCCAGTGTATATTTGTCATATATATGCAATTTTTAATATGTGGTACTGATATGGCTTGTAGGAGTATACATTCCTAGGAGTATGATATAGGCCTTGGTCGTCATACCATGTCAAGAGCCTTACAACCTAATAGCATAGGAGTAGAGTTTCCATAGAGTTTCCATACTGTCAACTAGGATTCGATTCCCAGTAGCCACTATTGGTTTTCTCATTACCCCTTATAATGATATGTTGTATTCAATTGTTTTGATGAAAAACCAAAAGAATTAGTTCAAATAATATGTTGATACAACAACAACTCTCAGTATGGGTCCCGTTTTTGTGGGGTATGGGGAGATCAAGAAGTAGACAACCTTACTTCTATCGACATAACTATCTATTGAGAGGCCGATTCCAATGTAGTTTTTCAACTCAAAGTTTGAATTACCCAAGTAGTGAAATACAATAAAGAAATTGGAAGCAACTTTGGTCATATGTAAAAGGATTGACAGATGCAAGAGAATGGTGATTTACTGTTTGCTTGCAATAGCAGTTTCTGGCATGTGGATTGAGAGAAACAACAGAATTTTCACCCACAAACAAGAAAGTGCAAAGTACATTGTTAGATTAAAGCAGCAGCTTAGATCTCACCTCACCTTAAAGGGAGGAAGAAATTATCTAAACTTTTGATAGACAGATTGTAATTACTCTAAATGATTAGTTTTTCTCTTTGGGCATCCCCAAAGTATCTTTTGTCATTAAAGAGGTTTTTATGAGGCACAAAAGTTGATGTAGACGAATTCAAACCAACCTAAGTTTTTAGTAACAACTTCTATAAACTTTACCCGTTGATCTAACTAGGATCTATTTTATAAATAAAGTTTTGGTATGAATGAATGACAATTATGACCTCCCAAAACAAAGAGTCTTTGTATCTAGGTTTAAATATCAATTGTCCAAGTAAGGCATCTAAGAAAAGTGTCCAAGTAACATAACATAGAAATAAAATCACGTATAAACTACTCTTTTGGCATACAAACTAATTAAACACTCAAACAGATTAGCAGATTGTCGATGCAAATTCGAATAGTTGAAACCCTTATTGCCCTAAATCAAGCTAAAACCATAAGAGATCAGAGTAGACTGACCTTGAGGAGCTGATGCTAATTCTGGCATAATAACATGAAGTGCAGTCAAACCATGAGGGCCAGTACAACACAGAGTGCCCTGGCATGCCAGTAGATTCAAAACGACGTCGTAAAGGCCGTTACAAACCGCCCAATAAAGAGGCATCCGGCCTAGATGATCCCCAACATTCTTGATCAATTCTGCCAGGGATCCTGTCGTCAAAATCGACGCAGACTTGGATTTACCAGTTTCTATGGCCAGAAGTGCAGGAGTCCTGCCTTGAGAATCTTGCGCTACAAATACTTCACCATTACCGCAAGCAGCAATCAGTTCCACAACGGTGCTGTTTGCGTTCGAAACAGCAACATGAAGGGGGTTCCAGTGTTGCCCTCCAGTCGTTTCTTGTTGAGATAGCAAAGCGTGTATGATTTTCTCTGGTAACGTCGACATTGCGACTGCTACGAACTCCACGTTTCCGTGCCAAATAGCGAGGTGCAAGATATTACCAGCATGAGGCACGTCGACAACGACATCGTCATCGTCGCTGTCGTCGGAGGGGGCTGGGAACTGAGAGAGAAAGTAGGCGGCCGGTTTACGCGAAGCAATGGCACTTTTGAGGAAGTCTACGTCCCCACAGCAAGCTGCCTCCTTCAACTCTGGATCCATGGATGCCCAGCTTGAACTTGCAGCGAAGTCTTCATATGCTTGCTCTTCCATTTCAGTCATCTACAGCTGATCTACTACTCAATGATAGGAAACCAAGCTTTTGTGGTCGTGGTGGTGGTGGTGGCGGTGGTGATGGGGGCAAGTTAATTAGTACTTCCTCATTGACTTCCCATTGACTTACAAAGACGACTAATGATAAAAGGAGGGTCATCTACGATGGTTGATGCTCCCATTTCTCCGATCCTTCCTATAGTCTTCGATCAGTTTGGTCTACTATATCAATGTTACAGGTGGTTGATTTTGAGGGGTTCAGGTTGTCATATGTTCACAAGTATATATACATGTATATTTTTGTATTACAAATATACATACATACATATATATATATATATATATATATATATATATATATATATATAATTTTACAATCTATAATTAATCCTGCCTATTGATAGCTGGGTGATTTTAAGTGTACAATATGTTAATTTTAAAAGTACTTTGCTAAAACACGTATATTGCAATCAATAAAGAATGGTCTAAACTCCAAAGAAAGGATTTTATTAAAAAAAACAGTGAAAAGAAATTTAAATAACTCTATTTATTTTAGTTAGAAATTATAATTCATCAAAACCTATATCATACACCTAGGAGTATGTACACCTGGAAGTCATATAAGCAAAATAAACATTAGTAACCACTCATATGACAAATACACATTAAAAAATGTGTATATATGTAGCAATAGGACTATATACTCTCATATTTAAATAATAATTTGCCGTTTTCTTTCCATGTACAATATTTGTTGGCCAACGTGTCTGCTAGACGTGCCATTTTATAATGACTAGTTCGGTACGCCCGTGCAATTGTGCAAGGCACTGGCGCTTAAAATTGGAATTTTTTTTTAATAAATTGTTTTACATTAAAATAAAAAGATGAAGAAGATGAGCATGTACTTGGATATAACGCTGGTAAAAATTCGAATTCGAGTTGAATTCAGATCGAACAATTCAGACAATGTCAAAATTTGGATAAAAAATTGATGTCTAATATCTAGTTAAAATTTGGAGGATCCTTCCAATTCGACTAGCCCAGTCGAATTGGAGAGGATCTCTCCTCTCAATTCAATTGAATTGGGAGAAACCTCTCAATTTGGCTAGCCAGCTGAATTGGAGAGGACCTCTCCTCTTAATTCGACTAGGTTGGATGAGACTAATTGTATTGGCACTATGTGTGCAATATTGATTACCCATACTGTAAGTGTGTGAATAAAATAAATATAGTCGCCTTAGCAAGTCTAAATGAGACTAGAGGAAGTTGAATATGACATAGGATTTCATATTGAAGCCTTATAGCCGAATTATGAGCTTCAAGATTACCATTAGGTATGTTGATCAAGTGGCTCAGGTTGCTTTTAGGTAAAATCCAAACTTGTGATTCACACGACATTGAATGGTAATGTGCCCATTTTGGTGGGAGTTATGCCATGTGTCACGGACAAGAGTCTCAAATCGAAAAAGTGATGGGAGAATCTTGGGCTTGTAAGTGGTGGTGTTACACATATCAACAGACCTCTCTTTTGGGGAGAGAGTAATGGCCCCGTGACAAGTGGTATCAGAGTCAATTCAGACCTGACTTCGATGTGTCGCCAAGCGCTCTAATAGGCGGGGTGGGCAGGGGACCACATCTACGACGAGGGCGTCACAGGATTAGGTGGGGGAGAATGCTAAAAAATGATGGGAGGGTCATGGGCTTATAAGTGATAGAGTTGCATATGTCATCAGACCGACCTTTTGGGGGAGGGAGCAATGACTCGTGACAAGAAAAAGTTGGCATTAGAACCAAGTTGTTATTTGGGAGAACATGGTTTCAAGTGTGACCGATGCCAACCCTCAACAAGGTGACAAGAAGGGCAAGGACAAGACCAAGGGCGTGGTGGTCCTCATGGAAGATATGCTTGTGGAGTTCACCAACTCCATGACCGCCCTAAAGGATAGGATTAAGGACATGGACAAACGGATCGAGGAGCTCAAGTCCATGGGGGGACATGGATGAGCTTTGCGGGGAGATGCAAGCGGCTATGAGCTTTATGGTGGCCGATTTCAAGAGGTAGATCCAAGCCCTTCGAGCATCAGAGGCAGCCAAGGATGGCGAACTCCAAGGTTGCAAGGCCAAGATTAAGGCTTGCATGGTCGAAGTTGAGGCAAACAAGGCAAGGGTCTGTTAGCCGATAATTTGTCGCATTTTACATGCCTTTTTCACCTACTTTTAGCTCGTTTAATAACTTAATCTTTAGGATTTTTACTTGTTTTATTTATGTTTTGTAGGAAATAATGTCAAATCAAGTAAACACCGCGAAAAGGACCGATGACGGGACAAAGCGAAGAAAAACAGCAAAAACCGGCAAAAAAGGACGAACCGAGGACTGAACCACCGTGCCAGAGGAATGGCACGGTGGGGTCGTGCCATGTGGCACGGTGTGACCGTGCCATGTGGCACGGTCGTGCCCCCGGGCCCGTGTTCTGGTTTCGCGATTTTTCTATTTAAGGCCTCTTCGGGCGTTTTTGCGCTGGGGGGGGTCGCTCGAGGGCTCGCTTAGGTCTTCTCTCTGGCGATTTTAGACTAGATTCGTTTAGGTTTTAGCAAATAAAAACCTCAATAGGAGGATTAGTTTAGAATTGAAGATTGTAATGTTGGATTCAACTTTTGGATTTCAAGTTCCTTCATCAATTCAATACTAAGTTTTCTTCTCCTTTCTCTATTTATTTCATAGTTGTTCTTGTTTATGTTTTGTTGGTTTAATTCTTGTATTTGATTTGTTTAAGCTTTTATGATTAGTTTTCATTGTTGATTCATGTTATTTAGTTGTTTAGAATTGTTTTATTTCATTCTCTTTGTTTTGTTCTTCAAGTTTATGTTCTTAGTTGTTAGTTTAGGTTTTGATGTGTTTGTGATGTTTAGTTGGTAGATTGTGTGGAATTGGGTTGTAATTAGCCTCTTGATGGCTAATTGATCTTGTACTAGGCCTAACCATACCCAATCTATGCTTAGAACCTAGAGTTTTTCCTCATGCCCGCCAAGTGTTCGATGAAATGCTTGAGAGAGCTTTCATCCATATTTTTGGGCAATTGACTTATGCTGAGAGGTGAGGTCAATTAGCTAGCGTGGGAGAGGGAATAACCGAGTTCGGGACATGAAAATAGTATTTGAATCGAGTTAGGTCCGAGGTTGCTAGTTTTGTGGTCTAATTCGACTAACCCCACGAAAGTAGGTGGTTACGTGAATTAGACTAGCTCATGACCCTTGAGAGAGGGCTTGGGTGGTCGTTGATGGTGCAACCGACCATCTCTTGTTCATAGTGTGGTTTGGGTAGGTTATGACTCGTCTTGGTTAGTTGGTTCATTCATTGGTAAAATCACAGCTCCAAGTCGCTTGTTCTATGTTTGTAGCGTAGTTTAGTTTTCCCTCCTTCACCTTTGATCTCGCCTAGATTGATATGCTCTAATGAACTCTGATAGTTGGAAACACAATTCCCTGCTGACGACACCCCAAGTACTCAACGATAAACCTTGCACTTGGGGTTTATAAATATTAAAACTGTTGTTTTTTCCTTCACAGGGTCGAGGCTTTGGAGGCATAGATTAAAGTGTGCATAGTCACAGTGGCCAATGGTGGAGTCATCCAAGTATCCACTGCTCCAAAGAGGAATGCACTAAGACCTCATGCCTTCCACGGGGCTAGGAGTACAAGGAAGATAGGTAACTTACTTTGGGGACTCGAACCGTACTTCGGGGCCATGGGCATCGAGGATGCTGCTCAAAAGGTGAGCAATGACGTCTTTTCTCTTAAGGATGTTGTACTTATTTGGTGGTGTCGCAGGTGTGACAACATCCGGAGAGGATCTGATTCCATCAACACATGGGATGAGTTCGATAGGCAACTTAAGCAACAACTCTATCCCGAGATGTTGAAAATGATGCAAGAGCTAAGTTAAGACGCCTCCAACACGAGGGTCACGTCCGGCAGTACATCAAGGAGTTCCAAGAGCTTCTCTTAGAAATTCCAAGCTTGGAGGAACAAGATGCACTCTTTTGCTTCCTCGATGGCCTATGTGGGTGGGCCAAGATGGAGCTTAAGAGGCGTGGTGTGCAAGACCTTGCCTCCACGATCGCCGCCGCTGAAACATTGGTCAAGTTCAAGGAGTCCTCCAAGAGACCAAAGAAGAAGACAAGTGGCAGTGACAAAGGTGGGGGAGACCGGGACAAGTCTCTGAGGCGCGGTAAGCCATCCTCACCAAGAGATAAAGGAAAGGGAACGAAGGATGAGGCACCGAGGAAGTACTCATGCTTCTTATGCAATGGACATTATCGAGTCTTTGAGTGTCCAAAACAGGGCAAGCTTGTGTTGTGTTATAAATGTACCACAAGTGCACGGTACCGGTTGTAGCCAGCAAAGGCAAGTACGGGTCGTATCCGCAGGGAACTTGGTTTCAATCACCGAATCGATTTCTAACACTTAATTTAGGCGAATGTCGAGTGAAGTTGGTTTAACTGATTCTAACTCTATTTGGTCTAAGTCAATAATGAGAAGGGAATCCTGGATTGGGGTTCACCGCACTGTGACATTCATTGTAGAATAAACTAGGTTGTGTGAATCTGCCTGTAAGATAATTGAAATGAAATTATTACCGGTTTAAAGCATCTACGCCTACTTTCGAAGGTCATTAGACTGATCAAGCTAACCTAGTTGTCTACTTTCGTGAAACTAGAATAACAAAACCATAAGATCATGTAATTTCGATTCCCAATTGCACCCCGACTACTTTCGTGTCAGGTAATTCAATTGCTCACAAAGCTACTCTAAGTAAAGGACCTAACTTTCGTTAGTCTCCTAAACCCAACTTAAGAACTTGAATAAAACCCTCTCAGGCAATTCATCGAACAACTGGCATGCTAAGTGAGAATTCAATTATACTCTGGCGTAATTCACAAAAACCTAGGATTAACAATCCAATTTACATCACAGGGGCTACACCCACTCCAAGATTAAGGAATTTAGCCGCTAAACATGATTCTGAACAACATCTCAATCAAGAACAATAAAATGCCAAGGAATATAGAACTTGAATTAAAACGAAAGAAAAGGGGTAGAAAAGTGTACCCTGAACAATCTGCAACAATATTCAATCGAAAGCGTAAACTAATTCTGATCCGAAGCTTGAATTCAATAGCCACAATAAGCAAGCCCTAAAAGCCCTAGAAATCGCCTAAAACGAGAGAGAGAGAGAGAGAGGAAGGAAGAAAATTAGAATCGCCCCCCAACCGTCCTTTGCGAAACTGATTAAGTCGCGACAAAATAACTGACGCACGGTCGTGCCACATACGCACGGTCACCCGTGCGTGTCTGGGGTAGGCACGGTTCAGGCGCACGGTCGTGTTTTCAACCGTGCGCAGCTTCTGGCTTCGAGGCACGACCGTGCGTATCCTGCAACTAACCGTGCGCTCCCTGCAATCAGCCGTGCTCCTCCAGATGGTTCTCCCGGGCTTCGTCAATGCTTCGTTCATGTCAGAAATTGATCCCAAAGCGCCATTTTTGGCAAAACCAGTAGGAAACTCTCACTTTCTAGACCTTAGACCTGCAGATCAAGAAATAGGACAACTTAGCGCATAATAGGTCAAGAAAGTGTATTCAACCCCCTTTTTGCTAAGGTTAGTCGAAAGATTATAGGAAAAGAGGGGAAGAATTAGAGTCGAAAATGGGTCAAATTTGAGGTTTATCAGCTTGCCGCTTTTGTCCAAGACAGTGAGAGGCAAGAGGAGGAGAGGAAGATAGCTTCCACAAAGCTACTCAATGCGATCCACGCAAAGGTGGAGGGGCTACCTCGTGGACGCACGTATGTGGAGAACGTCTTTCTCTGCATCTTTGTCTCTAGTCTTTGATATAGCTTTTCATATGCCTTGTTCTTT